>CAUYUJ010018946.1:17500-112500 GCA_963575745.1 Prorocentrum cordatum
TATATATATATATATATGTGTATGTATGAATATATATATATATATATAAGATATATATAAAAAAATATATACATATATATATATACATACATACATACATATACATACATCCATACATACGTACATACATCCATACATACATAGCCCGCCCCGACTCCAAGTATGCCAGAACAGACTTGATGACGCAGCAGCAGCGGCCAGCGATAGGCACGCGGCTTCACTGCATCACACGTGCGACGCACGAGCCAGGCGGCGGCAAGGAGGACTGCCGGCAGCAGAGGCGCAGGCACTGACCACCGAGCGCGCAGCAGGCGAGACACACACAGATGACGCCCCCAAAGAAGGACGGAACTAAAGGATTCAAATGAGGGCGGCACGCGGGCGGGCGCACTTGAGCACACATGCTGGCGGACAGGCACGAGCTGGCATGAGGAAAGTGCGGCGCTCTCACCTCAGGGCTCTGCAATACGTTTTGAAAACTGACCAGCCCGCCCCGACTCCACGAGTCCCAGAACAGACCTGATGACAGCAGCAGCAGTGACCGACGAGAGGCACGCGGCCCTGCTATATCATACGCGTGACGCACGAGCCAGGCGGCGGCAGAGAAGACTGCCCGCACGAGAGGCACAGGAATTGACCACCGAGCGTGCAGCAGGCGAGGCATAGGAAGTACTGGCCTGGAAGCTGTAGCTGAGCTGGAGGGCCGAACTGTTTAAAAACAGCTCGATGCAATCAAGAGGGTGACTTGCCAACTAAGTCAGCCATGGCTTGTCTAGGCCTCTGCAGCACAGCGCTTGTTGTGACAAGTTTTGCCATTACGCTGAACAGGCTCGCGGGATAGGCGGCATTCAACGCCGTGCATTGACAGCCCCGCGGGGCCTGGCCCGCGAGAATGGCGCGTCGATTCCCGGCAGGCCCTGACAGAGCCGATCGAGTCCAAGAAGCGGGCCCGTCTGCCAGGCAGCGACCCTGTTGCGTTTCTGCCAGGAGGCCCCGATTTGGCATTGGTCGAAATCGCACGCTCGAGCGCACTCTGGGGTGATGAGGGGCGCGAGGTTTTCGGCAACTGGCCTGGCATGCCACATCAAAGACCTAGCGGGATCTCCGAGCAGCACAGAAATCTAGCTTACAACATATCCGAATCATGCGACATGTGAAATACAAGGAAGCGCTGCCTGCTCGGAGTCGCGGCGGCGGCGGGCGGCGGCCGCGAAATGCCCACTGCCGCAGAACAGCTCCAGCACGACTCGCCGCCGGCAAAGGGGGCCGCGGCCGACGGCCGCTCTGAAGCGGCCCCTGGGGTGGCCAGCAACCTCGGAGCCGCGCGACGGCGGCCGAGCCCGCCCAGCGCGGGCGCCAGCGGCGCCGCCAGCAGGGCCGGCCTCGGCCCCTCAGGCGCAGCCGGCAGGGCGCCCCCTCACCTCCCTGGGCCCGTTGCCTGGCCCCGACGGGACGGAGGCGGCCAGGCGGGCCGGGGCGAGCTGCCGCAGCCCGGCGCCGAAGAAGCCCTTCTCGATCAGCAGGCAGAAGATCTGCGCGACCAGGTCGCCGAACGCGCACACGTCCGGGCGCGCCCCCTGCGGCTCGCGCAGAAGGGCCGTCTCCTTCGCATACCGCCGCATCGAGGACATCACGGCCGTGCGACCCCGGCGGAAGACCTGCTCCTGTGACCTCCGCTGGGTCGGGAGATCGTCGCTCACCCCCCCGCGCCGCATCCCCGAGAGGCGAGGGCGCAGCTGGGAGATCCCAAGCGCCACCGCCGCCAGCGCGAACACCCCGCTGAGCCCCGCCAGAGAGAAGCTCCACGGCGGCGCCCGCGGGCCCCCCCTGCAACGGAGGGCCATGAGCACCGGCACCAGGTACAGGTTGAGGTCGAAGAGGATCGACTCGTCGAAGGAGCCCGTCTTGCCCGCCCCGGCATGCCGGGCGCAGCAGCAGGCCCCGGAACTGGCAAACTGGACCTGCCAACGCTGATGGCTACACGTTGCTGTCCGTCGTGAGCCGCTGCGCCTCGGCAGGCCTGAGGTACGCCGAGATCGAGATCGCCAGCCACGCTGCCACGGGCGCCTGCTGCCACGCGATCAGGACGCCAGCCAGCGCAAACATGACTGCCCGAAGGATCGGCAGCCGCGCGAGGGCAGGGGCCCGCCCCCCTGCATCGCGCGCGAGGCGCGGGGCAGGAGCGAGCCCACCTGCCTCGGGAGTCCGGGCGTGAAGTGCGCCAGCGCCGCGACCGTCTGCGATCCGACGTTGGCCGCCGCCCCCGAGATGCACCTGGAGGTGAAGCACTCGGCGAGCAGGCCGTCCAACTCGTTCAGGCTGCTCCAGTCCTAGCGGCGGTCGGAGCAGAACGTGATGAACGTCTGCAGGAACTGGCGGTAGAGGGCCTCCGTTTTCGGCCGCGCAGTCAGCAGCTCCAAGAGCGCCACGGTGCCCGCCAGCGTCCGCCCGCTCGCCGTCGCCGACGCCAGCTGCGCACGGCGGCGCGTTCGGGCTGAGGGCGTCGGCCCAGCCCGACGCGCCACGGCCCGCGCCTCGCGCGGGTGCAGCGCGACCAGCAGCACGAGCACCACCGCGCCGCGCCCATGGCGAGTCCTCGCATGGCTGAGCTGACGATGGCCGTTGAACCAGCCGAGCTTCCCTCGACTGAGGGGGTCCGCCAGATTGCGCTCTGAGGCAACCCAGCGAACGAAGAGCCTCGACCCCGTGGCGAGCGACAACGTGCACAACTGATTCAGGCACGACCTCAAGTGTCTCGATCGAGCCCTACCTCTTGCGCGGGAGAGAGCAGCGGGAGGGCGAGCGAACACCTCGTTCATCGTCGCGAGCTCCTCGCACGGGCCCCGCGCTGGCCCATGGAGGCGCACTGGAGGCCCAGGCTGGTCTCACGCGGTGGGCCCCCAAAATGGCCATGAGAGGCTGTCCAGGAACAAGACGCACACGCAAAAAGGAAGCCTTGAACGAATGCCCACAGGGCTATCACGCAGCGCATCTGGCTTCACACACGAGAGGGGATGGCGGCCGCAGGCAGGGTCAACATTTTCTGACACAGAACTGGGCCGGTCGAAGCCGCCCTCTCGCTGTGAAAGGATGCGGGCCCGGTGCCCACCCTCGACCTCAAACCCCCACCTCTCTGAGCAGCGGCCCACCGCGGCACCAACGGCGCGAGGCGCGCGGCGCCGCATCACCCGGAGGCCGAAGGGGGACGCGTCGCTGACCGTCATCGCGCAGTGCTACACCGAAGAGAGGTCGCAGGACAGGATGGGCAGCAAGTCCCGAATTATGATCAGAGCCCTGAGATCGGCGCGCAGCCGCCAGACGTTGCGCGGCTTGATGCGCAAGAACCTCCCGCGCCTCAGGCTGGGGCCAGGGAAATCCGCGCCCCGCGCGGCGGGCTCGATCTTGCGCACTGGAAGCCCTCGAGCACGGAAAGCGGCCACGAGCCGCACCATGGCCCAGTCGACCGCACTCCTGTCAGCGCCGAAGGTTAAGATGTTGTCGACATAGGCGCCGACGCCCACGGAGATGGGGTCAAGGACAACCGCGCCCGCTTGCCGCCCAGCGCTGTCATGGCCCTCTCACGGCCGCCAGCTGCCAGGACGGCGCGCGCTGCAGAGAGTGGACGGGTCGAAATCCATGTCGATCAAGCCATGCTCCGGCGGCACGGCCGCCGATATCGAAGGCAAGGCGAACATGGATTCCATCCCGCTGGGCAGCCGCACGCGACAAAGCGCGCACTCCAAGTCGCACGACGAGAGGTGCGCGCCATCAGCTCGGGCCTCGATTGCGCCAAACGACGAGGCCGACGGAAGCCTGGTAGCTGGTGAATCCAAACACATGCAACTCGGGGCCCTCATGTCGAATGAAACTGAGGGCCCCCGATTTCTTGGGAACGAAAAAAAGGCCGACGGTGCGCGGCAGACCGATGTCCGCAGTGCAGGTGATTCTCTGCCTCTGGTGCATCTGCATCAAAAACTGGCCGTAGGCGCTCGCGTCACGAAACAGTCTCGGGTCGCAGTAGGGCCCGCGCGGGCAGGCCGACTGCGCCAGGGCCTCGGCGGCACGCCGATCTCGAAGCACATGGCTCCGCCATCCCTCCGGCCACGCCCAATCGCGAGGTTGCGCGAGGTCGAGCACGTCGACAGGCGCAGCGCCCCCGGAGGGCCAAGCGACTCGGTCGCGGATGTAAGGCGATGACGAGGCGGCGCCGGAACCGCATAGGTCGGCGCTTGAGAGGGGCTCCTGGAGGGCTCCGTCTGGGGCAGCACGGGCGTCAGTGAACTCGGGCGGCGGCGCCCCCCAATCCTTGATGCTGCGCTCTATGTGCATAATGGCTTGGCACTGCCCCTCGTGCGCCGGAGCCGCTGGCGAGGACTCAAAGCCATAGAGTGAATGCAACGCATTGGTGGCGGCCCGAATGCGATCCTCACGATGGGCGCGAAGACCGCAGCGCCGGACTGAGCGGCGGCCGGCAGCCTCCATCCCACGCGGAGCAGCAGCCGGCGAGACCAGCAGCGGGAAGACGTCGCGCTGGCGACCAGTCCCTGGCGGCCAGGGGCCTGCGGTCGAAGCCGCAATGGCCCATTTGCCCCCCCGGCTCTTCTCAGCCATCGGCGCTGGGGGTTCCGCCGCCCCCATGGCCTCGACGCCCGCGGCCCTGCCCGCCGCGGCCGCGGCCGCAGCGCCCGTCGGCGCCGCCCGAACCAGCAGCGCCCGACCCAGCAGCCAGCGCACGCTCCTCCCGAGCCTTGCGCCTCTCCTTGGCGACGGCCGCCTCGCGAGTCTTCTCGGCCGCCAGCCAGTCGCGCAGCGCCGGGGCCATGCAGATGCTGCCGCCAGCGTCCTGGACGCCTGACAGCAGGGCCGCGTCGCGGCCGCACTCGGAGGACGGCTCGAACCTGTCGCGATAGAGCTCCTCCTGGGGCTGCGGCGCGCGGCCGACCAACTCCATGGAAGCTAGATTCGTCGCGTGCGCTTGATCGCACACGACGCTGACGTCAACACCCAGATCCTCCTCGTCTAAGTAGGCTTCAGCCTCCACTTTGAATGGCGTTCGAGCGGCGCCCCTCCATTGCGGCTGATGCAGTTCAAGACCCTGAGCAAGGTCAGGGGGCCTTTGAGAGGCCAGTCGCCCCACGGCAGCTCGTGCATGCGCATCGCGGCGGCGGCCCTGCAGTCGACATAGCGGACGCCCTGCAAGTCGAGGACGATGGCCTGCATCCTCGCGTCGCCGCTGGGGGCCGCCGCCACCGCCGCCAACGCGTTCGCGAGGCCGCCTGCACCCGGGCCAGGAGCGCCGCGCGCTCCGGCCGCGGCGGCCATCGCGGCGGCGGCCGGGGCAGCGTCAGCACCAGGGGCCGCTGCCGGAAGAGCGCCAGCTGCCGGCGCAGCAGCCGCCGGCACGAGGGCACCTCCCGACGCGGCCGCCGCGGGAGCGACGGCAGGCACCAGGGCGCTGGCGGCACCTCCAGCCGCGGGTGCCCCTCCGGCCGCGGGGGCCCCCCCTCCAAGCGCCGACGCGAGCCCTGCCAGGCCCCCAGCCGCGGGACCGCCGGCGGCGCCGCCGGCTCCAGGGGCAGCCGCCGCAGTGGCGACGGCGACGATGGCGCGGTCCGCGGTGTTCAGGGCCACCAGGGGCCCCGGCACCAGGCCAAGCGACGCCCTGGTGGAGTTGGCGGTGGCGGCCACGGCTACAGGCAAGGGCAAGGCGCGAAAGCGGTACACCTGGTCGGCGCCTGTCGAGGCTGAGGCGTCTCCAGCTGCTGCCAGGACGCAGAATTCCGCAACGTCCGCGCCGCCGCTGACGATGATCTCGATGTACCCGTGGCCGTCCGGCGTCAAGATGCTCGTGCCGAAGGGGGGAGTGGCCTGGAAGACCAACATGAGGCGCTCATGCCAGATCCGCGCCCCTCCGACCTGGTGCCCGATCAGCACGAAGTCGCCCTCGTCCAGCCCGAGGGTGGCGAGGAGGTGGCCCGCGGCGGCGGCGGCCGCCGTGGACGTCGGGTCAATGGGCCTGCAGCCGCGCCCTCACGAGGGCAGCTTGGGCCCAGGCCTCCTCCTCGAGCCTCTCGACCCTGGCAGGCGCCCGGGCTGGCGCAGCGGGCGTGAGCGCCCGCGCCGGGACAGCGCCCGCCCTAAGCCCGCAGACCAGGGCCAGCAGCACGGCCGACAGCGGCCAGGTCCCCGAGGGCACCAGCGAAGGCTTGCAGGTGCACGGCGGGCACTCAGCCCGCGCCGCCCACAGGAGCACCCCCTGCGACGCAGCGTGCAGGGCCTCCTGCGCGAGCCACCCGCCGAAGGACATCGAGCGCGCCACAACTCAATGCACGTGAGCACACATGCCAGCGGACAGGCACGAGCTAGCGCGAGGGAAGTGCGGCACTCTCACCTCGGGGCTCTGCGATACCTTCTGAAACTGTCCATATCTTACAAAGTGCTCCCCCTGTGGCGATGGCAGGCAAGGCTCCTCCGAGCCCAAATTCATAAAGTAGGTTTCTGGTCGAGCGGAAAGCCGAAGCCAGACAGAGCGGCCGGCCTTGGCGGCCAAGTGCCTGCATGGGCGGCCCTGGCCTTGCTCTGCGGGACCCGCGGTTGTGCCTGGACGCAGGGGGGAAGCTCGAAGTACCTCAAACGAACACGCTATTTCCAGAACTGGCAACTGCGACGCGCAAATCAAGTCTGGCTTGGATTGTCCCCCATTTCCTCCGAGCCCCCCTCGTCGTGATCCCTTCCTGTCTCCCTCCGTGCTAGCCTCTTTGGCTTAGGTGCGCCCCACGCGCACAGTGGCACCTTTCCCCGCCTCCATGCACCCTCGCAGTCAAAAGGGCTCCCCTCCTGTCCTCTCCAGCGCCAACAGTTGGTAGCGGAGCGATGGTTAGAGATGGGGAGCCTGCCGGGCAGCAGGGTGGTGATGAGGGAGGAGGCAGTGGTGCACTCGCTGGCGCGGACGGCGATGATGATGGCGGTGGGCGAGACGACCTACCGCAAGTTCGAGATGCTGGGACAGATCCCTGGCAGGACGCGGCAGATGAAAATATTTGGAGCTGGTCGAATGGTCACACATGGTGGAGAAGATTAGCGTGGCAGGGCTGGATGGCGACCGACACCTATGCCACCAGAACGGCCGAGACAGGCACGACGACCGACGACCTAGGCGCATGGGATGGCTGGAACGTCCGCGTGGGGGCCCAAACGAGTGGGTGGCAAGATTGGCAAGGTGACAGTTGGTCTCAGGCGGGATGGACTTCATCGACGAATCGTAGCCGAGACTTTGGGCCCCCCCCGGCGTGGTTGGGGTTCGACCATCTGGATTTGTACCGACATAACCTGAACGCCTGGTCCCAGCGGACTGGCTACCAGGACCACCAGCAGGCGGCGAAGGTTGTGGAGACCTACCCGGTGGAGATGCAGGCGAAGTTCAAGGCCATACGCTCCACTCTCGACGCCGCGGATGGGATAGCCAAGCTTCTGTCACGTTTATCGATACGAAACGGAGAACGCCCGGGTGACCGGGAGAGGAGCGCGCAGAACCTGGCCCTGTTCGATCACATGATCAAGAGAGGAGAAACACTGACCGACTATGTACTGCGACGAGACGCCCAGATCGCAGAGGCCGAGGTTAATGGATTGACGCTGCCCGACGCTATTAAGGCTCGCTATCTAGAGGAGGGGGCGGCGCTCATGCAGCAGAACAAGATCAACCTGAGGACGATTTCCCTGGTATGTACTGACTTCTCGTCCATCCGACAGGCGTTGCTGAAGCTGGATGTCACCGAGAAGAGGGTGCTCCCCACTCCGCCTCCAGGACCCTACAAGACCTTTCCGGCTGAGACCGAGGCCGTCGAGGACTCGTTCTACGAGGACGAGGACCTGGGCGACGAGGTCGAGATGCCAGAGGAAGAGGCGGAGGCGTTCCTGACAGCACTCGAGTCTCAGGATCTTGATGAGAATGAAGTGATCGACGTCTTGGCAGCGCTCGTGGAGGAGCGATTCGGGAAGGAGAAGCGGCGCACGTGGAAGGAGTCTCGGAAGCTCAAGATGGCCAAGAAGGTGGACCGCGACTTCTTTGACCGCAAGCGTGCTCGACCAGGATTCAAGCGCCTGCTCGGATCGGACGTGAAGGGAAGGTCGCGGTGCGCCAACTGTGGAGAAAAGGGACACTGGGCCGACAGTTGCAAGAACCCTATCGCGCCAAGAGCGACAGGCTGGCGGCGGAAAAGGATAAGCCACGCTCTTCAGGTACGGGGTTCTCGGCGACAACCTTCCTGTTCGAGAATGACGGCGGCGGCGGATCGCTGATGAACTTCGTGATCGAGGCCGGCACCGTCGGCGAGAATCGTCGCCGAGCTGACTACTGGGAGAAGTTCGTGAGGGAGTGCATGCAGGACCCAGGGGTCGTCAGCTTCCTGAGCATGAAGGACGTCCCAGGCGCGGCCGCGATGGTTGACACCGCGGCGGCGCAGGCGCTGATCGGCAAGCCCGACCTGGAAGTTCTGATTCGGGCCATGCAGGCTCGAGGCTACAAGGTGAAGGTGGACCTGACTCCGGTGAAGGGGTTGACGGCTTCTGGGATTGGAGGTCGTACGTCTCCGATTGGCAAGGCCTGGGTCCCGGTTACGATAGCAGGGTGCGGGATCGTCGAGTTCTTGGTGCTGCCCCAGGCTTGCCCTCCGCTTCTTCCAGCAAGGCTGCTGGAGATGATCGGGGCCAGCATCGATCTGAAGATGAACGTCATGACCGTCGACGAGGAGGGCGAGAGGGTGGACCGGCCGCTGACCGTGCACCCCGCCGGCCACAGGTCCGTCGACCTCGTCCACCGCGACCCCCAGACGTTCGCCCTGAGCGCCGGCCTGGTCGGCAAGTTCTCGATCGGCGACTTCTGCATGCGACAGGACCCGAGCCCGCCCGCCCAGCTTTCCGTTAGCATGCGGGCGTGCCCCGGCAGTAGGTGTGAGGATGGCAGCAGCGTAGGCAGCAGATCCCGTTTCTCTCCCCCCTCTCTCGTCGTTAGTTGGGTCTCGGGGGTCCGGGGACAGCGGCCCTGCTCCTGCCTGCAGCTCCCCTCGGTTCGAGCTTCGAGGATCGACTGGAGCACGGCAGCCGAGCGCGCGGCAGCATTCAGAGATGGTGAAGGATACCAAGATGCACAAGACGGCGAAGGCGAAGGAGAAGCCCAAGTCAGGCCGGACGGCGCTGGCGGGGCTTCGCCGCAGGGCGCAGATGGCCACGATGGAGGGCGGAGAGGAGCCTGGCATGGAGACGCTGGACTCGTCGTGGGAGGCCGTGGACGTGGACACGACCGAGGAAACGATCGCCAGGATCAACGCGATCATGGAGGCCGAGGCCCTGACGGACCAGGAGCAGCTCTGGTTCAACGAGGGTCTGTACGCCGTGGAGCCGGTTCACCTGCGCTGGAGGCGATTCGCCCTGAAGGCGGTCTGGCTGAGCCGAGCTTGCATCGGGATGATGGACGCGATGGCGGAGTGCCCCTCGGCCCAGGAAAAGATGCCCAAGGAAGACTGTGTGCATCCGCCGTGGGCCCGAGTCTCTGGGGGGAACCAGCACGCCTGGTGGACGGACTGCACGCAGTGCGACACGCGCCTGAGCTACCGCAAGAAGACAGACGAGGAGAAAGCCGAGGCGGCGGCTCGCAGGGCGGCGGAGCGGCAGCGCATCGAGCTCAACAAGGCAGCCAAGAAGCTCGCCCAGGACCAGCTGCAAGCCCTGATACAGGAACACGACAGCATGGACCCCTGGGTGCACCCGCTGCCGAAGGCTCCGCTGGCCAAGATTCGGCCTCAGGCAGTCCCAGAGGCGGGACCGCTCCTGGTCAAGGCGGGCGAGGGCTACGTCCCGCGGAAGCCTCCGCCGGCGGGCGGCGCGCCTCTCCCGAAGCGCCACAACCCGCCTCCGCATATGCGTGCGATGACCGTGGCGGAGATGCAGCAGGCGCTCTACGACATGACGACCGTGATGGAGTCGCAGAAGAAGGGGAACGAGGCCTGTTTCAACCAGATGACGCAGATGGTGGCGACGCAGACCGAGTACATCCGCGAGATACAGCAGAAGGTGGCCAACTCCCCGTCCAAGTTCAGCCTCGAGGACAACGACATGGTGCGCCTGGTGTCGCTGATCCGGGCAGCCGAGAGGGCCGAGAGGGAGGAGAAGGAGGGCGCTCGCTCGCGTCCATCCGACGCCTGAGCGACTTGGAGACTGACATCCTGAGCGTCGAGCTGAGGTCTCGCGTGAGCCCCGGCACGGCCCTGCCCGAACACGTTTTTGCCCGCGACCTCGAGGTCTACTGCAATCGTTTAGGATCCAGGTCAGGGTTCAGGAAGGATTCGAGGAAGGTTCTCGGCATCTGGGACTTCGACCAAAAGAGGGAGGTTACTCGAGATGAGGTCGCGCTGGCGAGAGGCTGGCAGCAAGTGCCTCTCAATCGTGCGGGCAACAATCGTTTTTTTACCGGCCTAGCGCTTCACGCTAGTGGAGGAAGGGCTCCAGGGATCCTGCTGCCGGAGAGTGCCAGGTGGTTGGAAGTCAAAGGCAACTCCGGAGAAGTGCTCATCTCGGGACTCTGGGGAACCGTAGGAGCTAGCGAGGCCATTCGAAAGCTAGGGGCTGCGAGACGTTCTGGTGCGAAAGGAACCCGACCCAAAGCGAAGAGAGGAGTAGTCAGCTGCAGGAGGAGCAAGCAGGAGGAAAGGAAAGCAGGAGGCTGATGATCATCGAGGAAGACCGCTTCGCGGCCGCGGCCCTAGACGGCCAGCTAGGCATTTCCCCCCCCAGGGCCACGATGCCTCGACAGGTTCGGGAGGTTCCGTGCGAGCCTTAGACGGCCAGGGCCTCAGGGAGGCCCAGAACCTCAGGAATCGCGAGCTCAAGAGGCTCGAGGAGCGTCGCGGCGGGGCGCTGGCCTTAGAGATTTTCTCACCTCCCAGGGTCACGGCTGAGCTTAGGCGCCGCGGGTACAGGGTCTCGGAGGCCCTGGACATCCTCACCGGGGTGGACCTGGGGACCGCCAGGGGGCAGGCCAAGCTTTGGGCCGTGCTGGAGACAGAGGCCCCGATGTTCGTGACCATGTCCCCGGTGTGCAGGGCTTTCTCACAGGCTAGAGTGCCCAACTGAGGGCGGATGGATCCGGAGCGGCAGCAGGATGAGGAGGAGCGAGGGCTCAGATACATTCACTTGTGCATGCGTGTCGCCGAGTATCAGATGTCTCGAAGCAGGTTCTTTGCGATGGAACATCCTCATACTGCGAGCTCCTGGGAACTCGAAGCAGTGCGCTCTGTGCTCCTGATGTCCGGGGTAGGCACCATTTCGTTCGATCAGTGCGAGTTTGGCCTGAAAGTCTCTTCGGACTCGTCGCTGCCCTCTCGAAAGAGAACTACGATCATGAGTAACAGTCCCGATTTCCTTCAGTGTTGCGATCGTCAGTGCTCGGGTAAGCACGGGCATCTCTCTCTGGTCGGCTCCGCCAGGACGAGCCGGTCGGAGATCTATCCTGAGGCGCTGGTGACCGCGATGGCGACCGGCATTGAGCTGGCTGCGTGGCGCCGCCATGCATCAGGCTCCGTCTTCAGTGGCTCTGGGGAGGTTGAATCGGCCGATACCTCGGACGACGAGCTCATCAGCTTTCCGGTGGACGAGGCGGTTGGCCCAGCGGAAGCCGCGGAGGAAGAAGATAGTGGTGATGAGCAGGAGACTCGGCCTCCCCCTTTAAAGGCGGACCCAGGCCTCGGGCCGAAGGGCCCGGAGCCCGTGCTAGATCCCGACCTTAGGCGCGAGGTAGAGCGCCTGCATGTTAATTTGGGACACCCCCGGAGGGAAGATTTCTTGAGAGCTCTGAGGATTGCGGGGGCTCGGATTGACGTGCTGAGGTGGGTCAAGGACGGTCTCAGTTGTGACCAGTGCGAGTCTCATGCGCGTCCAGGTTGGAGGCGTAAGGCGCACTTGCCTCACACCTATGCCTTTAACAAGATGGTTGCGATTGATCTCTTCTACCTCGATGTGGAAGGGGTCAATACCCCCGTGATGAACGTGATAGATCACGGCACCTCGTTCCAACAGTGCGTTCTTTTGAGCGACGACACCTCGAAGTCCGTTTGGGAGGCCTTCCTCCGGTGGTGGGTTAGGCCGTTTGGGGTCCCGGAAATGTTGATGTGCGATGGCGGTGCCGAGTTCGAGGCGGCCTTCGCCCGAGGTGCGGGGCACCTAGGCATTTTTGTCCATGTTGTGCCAGCAAATTCGCCACATCACAATGGCAAGTGCGAGCGGCACGGGGGTATAGTTAAGGAAGCTTTATCGAAGGCGGCCCAGGGGTGTAGCCCAACGTCTCGGGAAGAAACGGATATGTTGCTGTGTGAGGTGGTTGCCGCAAAAAACCGGAGCTTTCACCGTGGCGGCTTTTCGCTTTCGCAACTGGTGTTCGGGGAGAATCCTCGCCTTCCAAGAAGCATCCTGTCTGATGACGGACTCGATCTTGTCGGCTCCGAGGATATTCAGCCCGGCGCCGCCGACTGTGACTCTGCAGCGGCCGCTTTTGCCAGGCAGCATCGCATCAGGGAAGCTGCCCGGAGATCGCTGGCCGCCCTAGATGCTCGCTCGAGACTTGCTGAGGCGTCGCTGGCCAGGAAGCACGTGGACAGCTTATTTTTCCCCGGTCAGTGGGTGTATGTCTTTCGTCGTATCACGTCGTCCAATCGATCCCATTCGTTGCAGAGAGACCGATGGACAGGACCGGGAGTGGTTGTGTTTCAGTCCGGGGGTCCTGGAGGAACCGTTTGGGTGGCGATGCGGGCCCGGTTGCTCAAGTGTTCAGCCGAGCAGGTGAGGCCGGCTACGCGCAGCGAGACCCTGGGAGCCGAGCTTCTTGAGAGCTCTAGTTTTGACCGGCTGCGCGAGCAAATCAAGAACCCTGCCCGACGATCTGGCGCCGTGGACGTGGCAGCCGAAGGTCCTCCCCCCCCTGAAGCATGTGCCACCCTCCCCAGAGTCCCGCGTGCTGTCCGAGGCCAGGATCGAGATTGCGGCACGCGCCGCTGATCCCGCTCCTAGCGTCAGCAGTGCGGCCGCCACTGGTCCCCCCTCGGGACCGGCGATGTCCCGCATATTGTCTGTGGGATCGTCTGCCTCGGCCGGACCCGCCTTAGATACTGGAGGGCCGGCCCCGAGAGGGCCAGGCTTGGCTTCCCGCCGACCGGAGGCGGATCTGGTCGGACCCCAAGATCGCGGCGAACCCCCTCTCCAGCGTCCGCGGCTCACTCCTATCGAGGAGGCCCCATCTGTCCCGGGGGCCGTGCGTTGCGCGAACGAGAGGCGGCTTCGGGGGAACTTCCGGAGGCTCTCCGGCGGGCCCTGGACGCGCCGCCTCCGGCTCCTCAGCCTCAGGATCTGGGAAGGTTCGTCAACCCCAACGCTGGGGACCCCGTCGGGGGTCGAGGCGGACCTGAGAGGGATGATCAGAGATTGTTTAGACCCATAGGCTCCGGGCGGGACGTGTCAGTTCCCCGAGCCAGGCGCGCCTCGAGCTCCGTGCCTCCGCGAAGTGCCGAGGCCGGGTCAGCCTCTGGGCAGACCGGGTTGCGAGCTCGAAGTCGATCCCCTGGTCGAATCGAGGCCCCGGGGACCGAGGACCCATCGTTCCAGGCTGCGTCAGAAGATTTTCAGGAAGGCTCAGGCCTCTGGGACGAGGCCGACGATGAGCAGGACCGCAGACTGATCGACGAGCTTCGTGAGTGGGGATCGATGGCCGGTGGCCTCGATCTCTCGTCCATTTTGCACCTGGATAGTCAAGCCGAGGCCGAGGACGGCGCGACCTTTGCCGCCGGTGCCTCGGCCGATCTCTCCAAGCCTCCCAACCCCCGAGGTGCTGAGGTCCGCTGGAAAGATTTAACGGCGGAGGAGCGTCGCGATTTTGAGCAGGCCGATCTCAAGGAGTGGCAAGCAATGTTGTCCACGGGAGCTGTTAAGGTGCTCTCTCGGGAGGAGTCTCGGGCCGTTCGAAGGAGGCATCCGGATCGAATCCTGAGCTCCAGGATGGCCCAGAGGAAGAAGCCCGTGGAGGGGGTCGGGGAGAAACCCATCACGAAATCCAGATGGTGTGTGCACGGCCACCAGGACCCGGACGGTGAGTCGCTGAGAGTCTACGCTCCGACCCCTCAGACGGAGAGCGTACTCGTGACGTTACAGATCATAGTTTCCCACGGATGGACGCTCAATATTGCGGACGCCAAGAACGCTTTTTGCCAGAGTGAAAGGTTAAAACGAACCAATGGGGCGATATACGTGGAACCGTGTCAAGGCCTGCCACTCACGTCTGATCAATCGATTGAATTGATTGCACCCGTTTATGGCCTCAACGATGCCCCACTTCTTTGGCACAGGACCTTGACCGAGTATTTAGCGACCCTCGGTTTCCAAAAATCGATGTTGGAACCTTGTTTTTGGTTGAAACACGATCGCTGGGGGGCCCTTGAGGGCCTGATCCTGATCGAAGTTGATGATCTGATCGTGGCGGGGACCAAGGCGTTTGTCCCGGGACTCAGGAAGCTCCTGACGTCCAGGTTTCACTTCGGCAAGTGGCAGGAGTCCGAAGCGGACTATGGAGGAAGGCATTTTAAGCAGCACGGCGATCGCATTTCCTTGGACCAGGAAAAGCACATCCGTGAACAACTGTCCGTGCTTCACTTGGACAAAAACCGACGAGCCAAGGTTGAGGCTCCTCTCACCCCGGAGGAAGTGCGATCATTTAGAGCCGTGATAGCGCAAGTTCAATGGGTGGCGCGTGAGTCTCGACCGGACGTCGCAGGCGGAGCTTCCCTGCTTGCCTCGTCGATGCCACGCCCCACGGTGGCGGACGGCATGATGCTTGTGAAGAGATGTCGGTATCTGAAGGCGACTGCCTCTCAGCGTCTTACCATCTGGGGCCCTGGACCCTCAGTCCCTGCTGTTTGTGACCGCGTCCGACGCGGGAGGTCCGGGGAGTGCGAAACGAGGCGGGGCCCAGGGGGCCTGGTTGGTCCTGGCGGCCGACTCGGGGATTCGTAACATCGTGCGCGCTCGTGTTTCTCTTCTTTCGTGGAGATCCCAGCGCCTGAAGCGCGTGGTGGCCTCTACCGTGGCGGCGGAGACTCTCTCTCTCAGTAGCGCTGTGGCAGAAGCCCAGTGGCTTCAGGTGCTTTGCGGACCGGCGGAACTCAGTGGAACTGGCGGTTGTAAGGGACAGTATGGCGGGTATCGGGTCCTCGGTAAGGTGGCTCCCCCACGGCCGTATGCCTGCCGATCCTTTGACTCACGCTGACCCGAGCAAAGGAAATTTGGCCCTCCATGACCTGCTCTGTCGAGGGACTTTTCGTTTAGTGGATGAGGGAGGGCACATCAACGAAAGGGCGTTGAACCTGTCGCTGAAGTCATGTTCCCGTGGCGCCTCCCGCAAGGCCCTTTTGAACGAAGCCTTGCAAAGGGACGAGGGTGATCGGGGTTCCCCTCGTGATCGAAAGCTGGAAGAAGAGGTAGAGGAGGTCAGAGAAGGAGGAGGAAGAGGTAGAGGAGGTAGAGGAGGCGGAGGAAGCGAGGAGCGAGGAGCCCGTGCCCCCGCGCCCCGGAGAGGGCAAGGAGGCCATCCCTCGGCGCCGGGGCGCCGCCGGAGGCTCGCCCGTGTTCTTGAACTTCAAGGCCGGAACTTTGGTATGGGAGGTGGATGGCCCGGGGGAGTCTAGCACGCTAGAGTTTGGGCCGCTGTCCCCCATTTCCTCCGAGCCCCCCTCGTCGTGATCCCTTCCTGTCTCCCTCCGTGCTAGCCTCTTTGGCTTAGGTGCGCCCCACGCGCACAGTGGCACCTTTCCCCGCCTCCATGCACCCTCGCAGTCAGAAGGGCTCCCCTCCTGTCCTCTCCAGCGCCAACAGGATCAGCGGTGATGGAGCAGCGCGGTGCGGCGGGAAGGAAAAACCACATGAACCACTCGCCCACAGAACGAGGGCGGAAAAACGACGGAATGAAAAGGGACACTCGCGCCGGCCGCCGCTCGCTCACCCCGCCCCCGCGGGCTCGGCGTTCGGGACTCGATGTCCAAGGCTCGCTCGTCAATGTCGGGGTCGACCCACTCTCTGCCCAGGCCCGTCCGGCTGCCGGGCCCGGGCGCGGTGCGCACTGCCGCGGCGGGCAGACCGCCCAGCCCCCCTCGCACCCTCGGAGACTGCGCCGCCCAGACTCAGAGACAGCATGGGCCCTTCGAGGGACTGGGGCAAGCGGGGATCGAGGCGAATGTGCGTGTATTTGTCCATGCGTGCATCGCGGCGCCTACACAAAGTCAGATCTGTGGCGCGGGGGATCGGGACGGCCGAGAGAGCGCGCCCGTGGTACACTCCCGCAGGGGGGGGGGGAGGGGCACCCCTTTAGTTACCCCCCTTTAGCTGCCCCCCCCCCCCTCCCCATCCCCTGCCGGAAGCCCCCCCTCCTTTTTGTTGCCCGCCCCTCGGAAGCTACCCCTCCCCTCCCTTTCGCGCTCCAGAGGCTGCCCCCCCCCCCCCCCTTGGACCTCCCCTGCCGGACGCCCCCTCTCCTTTTTTTTCCGCCCCTCAGAAGCTGCTCCCCCCTCCCCCGCGTTCGCGCTCAGGAGACTACCCCCCCCTGGTCCCTTCCAGGGGGGGGGGGCCTGGCGATCCCCCCCTTTGAGCCCCCTCTGCCGGAAGCGCCTCCCCCTTCTCCTCCCTTGTTGGGCTAGAGGAGGAGGGGGGCTTGGAAGCCCTCCCCTTTTGGCTAATGAAAGAGAACCAGAAACCAAAAGGGCGCTGAAAACCAACAGAGCGCCGAATACCACAGAGCCACCGAAAACCGAAAGGGTAAGAGAACCAGATGCGCGCCGAAAACCAAAGAATTGCCGAAAACCCAAAGGGGCACCGAAGACCAAAGGAGCGCCGAAAGCCAAAGAAGCGCCGAAAAACAAAGGTGCGCCGAAAACCAAAGGGGCGCCAAAAAACAAAAGGGCGCCGACAACCAAAAGAGAGCCAAAAACCAAAGAAGCGCCGAAAACCAAAAGAGCGCCAAAAATCAAAGGGGCGCCGAAAACCAAAAGGCGCCGACAACCTTAAAAACGCCAAAAAACCAAAGGGGCGCCGAAAACCAGCGGGGCGCCGAAAACAGAAGAACCGCCGAAAACCGCAGGAGCGCCGAACATCAATAGGGCACCGACAACCAAAGGGTCGCCAAACACCAAAAGGGCACCGAATACCAGAACGGCGCCGAAAACCAGAGGAGCGCCAAAAACCAAAGGGGCACCGAAAACCACAAGGGCGCCGAGAATCAAAGGAGCGCCGAAAACCGAAAGGGTGCGCCGAAAACCAAAGGGGCGCCGAAGACCAGAAGGGCATCGAAAACCAAGAGGAGGACGGAGACCAAAACGGTGCCGAACACAAAAAGGAGCGACGAAAACCAAAGATGCGCCAGAAACCAGAAGGGCACCGAAAACCAAAAGGACACCGAAAACCAAAAGGACGCCGAATACCATGAGGGCACCGAATACCAAAGGAGCGCCGAACACCCAAGAAGCGCCGAAAACCGCAACGGCGCCGCAAACCGAAGGGGCGCCGAAAACCAACAATGCGCCCAAAACCAAAAGGGCGCCGAAAAAACAAAGATGCGCCAATAACCGAAAGGGCGCCGAAAACGAAAGGGGCGCCGACAACAACAGAAGATCCGAAGACGGACAGGGCGCCGAAAACAAAAAGGGCGCCGAAAACCAAAAGGGCGAAAGGGGCGCCGAAAACCAAAGAGGCGCCGATAACCAAAGCGGCGCCGAAAACCAACAGTGCGCCGAAAACCAGAAGGGCGCCCAAAAACCAATGACGCGCCGATAACCAAAAGGGCGTCGAAAACAAAAGGGCGCCAAAAATCAACAAAGCGCTGGAAGCCGAAGGGCGCCCAAAACTGAAAGAGCGCTGAAAACTAAAAGGGCGCCAAACAATCAAAGGGCACCAAAAACCAGGAGGGCGCAAAAACCAAAGGGGGGGGGAAGGAGGGAGGGAGGGGGGGAGGGAGGGGGGGGGAGGAGGGAGGGGGGGGGAGGGAGGGAGGGAGGGAGGGAGGGAGGGAGGGAGGGAGGGAGGGGGGGGGGAGGGAGGGGGGGAGGGGGGGAGGGAGGGGGGGAAGGGAGGGAGGGGGGGAGGGAGGGAGGGAGGGAGGAAGGGGGGGGGAGGGCGCCGAAAATCAACGATGCGCCGAAAACCAAAGAGTGCACAGAAAACCAAAAGGGGCGTCGCAAATCAAAGGAGCGCCGAAAACCACAGGAGCGCCGAAAACCAAATGAGCGCCGACAACCAAAAGGGCGCCGAAAGCCAAAGGTGCGCCAAAGGCCCAAGGGGCGCCGAAAACCAAAGAGGCGCCGAAAAACAAACAGATGCCGAAAACCCCAAGTTCGCCGAAAACCAAAAGGGCGCCGAAAATCAAAGAAGAAAAATAGCTTCGAAGCCCCCCCCTTCAGCCAGGGCCTTCAAGCGGAAAAAAACAACAGAAGGAGGGGAAGGGGGGGAGCTTCGGAAGCCCCTCCCCTTTGGAAAGGGAAACCGGGTCTTGCCCCGGGCCCCGAAAAAGGAGGGCGGGGGTAGCTTCCAAGCCCCTCCCCACTTTAGCCTGGGACCCCCCAGCTACAAAATCCTAACAAAAGGAAGGGGGGAGCTCCGGAAACCACCCCTCCCTTTGACAGGGGAGCCCGGGCTTACCCTGGGCCCCTTTGAAAGGGGGGAGGGGAGGAGAGCTTGCAAGCCCCCCCCTTTAGGTAACCCCCCCAAACTCAAAAATGCCCACTGAAAAGGGAGGGGGGGTAGCTTCGGAAGCCCCCTCCCCCTTTTCCAAGGGAGGGGGTAGGAACCTGTGCCCTCTCTTCTTCTCCTCCTCCTCCCCTTCCCCCACCTCCCCCATGGATTCCGCCCTTCTCCGTCTATTCCCTCCTCCCTCCTCTTCGCGCGCGCTCCTGCGGGTTTGGGAGGAGGAGGGTCAAAACACCCCCAGGATGCATCAACGATGCTGCAACAGTCACTCCTGTCCAAAAGACACGTCCTCGCATGTTCATGCACGTTGCCTTCTTCACGGTGGAAAGCCACAGCAAGAGCGAGGAGCACAATCGGTATTTCCAACGCCGCTCACCATGTGCGGAAAGCAACATGACCAAGGCCACACCCGTCAGCAGTGCCACTACTATTATGACTACTACCACCAATGCCGCGATGCTCATCACTACCACCATGACTACCACAACCAGCCACTACCACCACTACCACCACTACCACCACTACCACCACTATGGGCAATGTGGGGGAGGTGGCTAGGTGGGTGTCGCGGGCCTGCAGACAATTCGGCCCAGGCACGCAGAGGGCTGGCTTGCCGACGCCAGACTGGCAGGGGTGATATGACCCGACGAATCACCCCACCATATGCATTTGT
This sequence comes from Prorocentrum cordatum, assembly GCA_963575745.1. Taxonomy (NCBI): domain Eukaryota; class Dinophyceae; order Prorocentrales; family Prorocentraceae; genus Prorocentrum; species Prorocentrum cordatum. The sequence goes on from CAUYUJ010018946.1 coordinate 36,942, forward strand.
GAGTGACGCGTTGTGGCACCGCTTTCGGTTGCACGACACGTGTGTGAGGAGTGTGTTGAAATGGGTAGGGATCTGCATGCGATACCTGCCACAGGTACACACTGGAGCTCACCATGCGGCCACGAAACGTGTGGGAGGTTTGACGAAATGGGCACGGCACCGCATGCGAACTTTGCCCTGGGGCCTCCTGTGGAGCTCCCCATGGGGCCACGAAACGTGTGAGGGGTGTGCCGATCTGGGCGGGAAACCGCATGCGAACTTTGCCATTGGGGCCTTTGGTGGAGCTCCCTGTGGCCTCCTGTGGAGCTCCCCATGGGGCCACGAAACGTGTGAAGGGTGTGCCGAAATGGGCGGGGAACCGCATGCGAACTTTGCCACTGAGGCCTTCAGTGGAGCTCCCCATGGGACCACGAAACGTGTGAGGGATGTGCCAAAATAGGCGGGGAACCGCATGCCAACTTTGCCACAAGGGCCTTCGGTAGAGCTCCCAATTTTTTCACGAAACGTGCGAGGAGTGTGCCGAAATGGGCGGGAACCGCATGCGAACTTTGCCATTGGGGCCTTTGGTGGAGCTCCTTCTGGGGCCACGAAACGTGTGAGGGGGTACCGAAATGGGTGTGGGGGACGCATGTGGACGGTGGCACTGAAGCCTTGTATGCTCAGGGTGTGCCGGAATGGTCGGGGACCTGCAAGCGAACTTTGCCACTGGGGCTTTGGCTGCAGCTCCACATGAGCAACGAGTCGTGTGAGGGGTGTGCCGAATTCGGCGGGGACCCGCATGCGAACTCTGCCACTGCGTCCTTCTGTGGAGCTCCCCATGCGGCCACGAAACGTGTGGGTGGTTTGCCGAAATGGGCACGGCACCGCATGCGAACTTTGCCCTGGGGCCTCCTGTGGAACTCCCCATGGGGCCACGAAACGTGTGAGGGGTGTGCCGAACTGGGCGGGAAACCGCATGCGAACTTTGCCACTGGGGCCTTCGGTTGAGCTCCTTATGGGGCCGCGAAACCTTACACCATTATCGCCAGTGCCAGCTCCGGAGGAGGAAGGAAGATGAGGAAGTGCGCAGGGAGGGGATGAAGGAAAAGAATGAGGATGACGAGGAGGGAGCGAATAGAGGATGGTACGGGAAGAGGCAGGAGGGACGAAGAGAAGAGAAGGAGAAGGAGGAGGAAGAGGAGGCTGAGGAGAGGAGGAGGAGGAGGAGGAGGAGGAGGAGGAGGAGAAGGAGGAGGAGGAGAGGAGAAGGAGGGACAGAATGAAGAGCAGAAGGAGGGAGGAGGGAGGATGGAGGAAGAGAGGGAGGCGTGAAAAGGGAGAAGTGGGGGAGAGGAAGGAGAGGAGGGGGGAAGGGGGGAGGAGAAGGGAGGGGTGAAGACGAGAGGGAAGAGGAGGAGAAGGAAAAGGAAGAGGAGGAGGCAGGAGAGGGGAGACGAAACGGAGTGGCTGGGCGAGAGAAGCCCCGCCTTGCCAGCGCCCACAGCGCTATCGCCACGCCTTCGTAGGGGGGGGGGGGCGAGCCCGCCAGCACCGTGGCAAACTCCCGACCGGCACTGCCAAGGAGGAACATCCGCATCCGCTGTCACCACCACCACCATCGTCATCATCAAGCTTGTCCTGCACTCCCGCCGGCCTCTCCCCCCCTTTTTCGGGCGGCCCCGCGGCGTAAAGTTGTAGGCGGCCACTTCGATGAGAAGAACTGAAAACCGACCGACCGAACCGACAGCAGATTCAAAACTGGCCGAAACCGACGGGCCGAGCGCAGCCTTTGAGAACGCAACACCGCAGCAACCGACCGCACCGAACCGGCCGAACGCAGCCGAAAGCGAAGTAACCGACCCGCGGACACCTTGGAAAACTGAAGCAGCGCGGGAAGGGCGCCAGCGGCCCAAGCGGGCACGCACGCGCACGCCACTACAGGATCGAGTCTGGCAGCCTCGAGGCCCCATCTTATCACCACTGCATCGCACGTGCCGCATGTAGAACTAAGCCTTCTCAGCAAGAAAGCCCGGCGCCGATCGGCGAATCACTGGCGCAACCGCTTTTACCAGCCGATCACCCTCCTGCGCTGTCGAACTCGTTCTGCCCTCTGAAGGCCCGCCTCTTGCACGCTACCCACAATGGGGCCCGTTGCGTTGCGGTACGCACCTAATCATGAAAGGCTTCCTATCATAAAGCGGGCCATCGTCTGGGTTCAAGCGCGCGGGAATGAACTCAGCACGCGAGAAGCGCGGCACTTCGCGCTGCATTTCGTCATTGGGTGCCGGGAACGTCGAACGACCGTTGGCCAGGCGTCCAGCCTTCATCCCGCTGCCAAGAACGTAAGCACGCCTTGTCCCTGACTGCGTTTCGTCCTCGCGCGCCTTTCCATGGCGCGCGGCGCGGCCAGCACTTCCAGGATGCTGGTCTAGCGAGCATCCCTGCGCGCAGCGTTCACCACCACCCGCCCCCCTGCAGGAGCCACCTGTGTCGTAAGTCGTTGGAGAATCATTGTTTTGTCCGGCCACTTTCTGGGCCACCGCCGTCACAAGCCAGGTCACGCCTGAGCAAGCTCAACAAATCGTGAAGCGGGCGGGGCACAATCCGAGTTCCAAATACTCTCGGGGGCGAACTGTCGCAAGAATGGAGGGGAGGCCTGGGCAAGACGTGCACAGCAAAAGCACCACATGAAAGTGCGGACCGCTTCACACCCCCACACAGACACACACACACACACACACACACAGACAGACAGACAGACACTTACACCTTTTTTTCCTTTCAACCCCTAAAGAGTTTTCCTGCAGGGACTGGGGCGGCGACCGCCTGCAGAATGACGCCCCTGCCCAAATTAGGCGGAGATCTCAAGGCCAAATGCAGGAGTCCTGCAGATGGGAAAAAGGGAGCGCGAGCCGCCCGCCCTCGACTGTGCAAAAGGACGGACGGTCAAACAGCCAGGGTTCTGACGCTGCCTGCGGTGTTGGGGATAAGAGCACGAGGCTCCAGTCCACAGCAACACCTTGACCACGAGCCACCGTCGGGGCAGGCCTGAGCCTGCCCCCGTGCTCGGCGAAAACATGCCACACCCACGAGTGCGCCACGCCTTCCCCCTGAGGCGGGGTGCCGCTGACACGCGTGCCGAGCGGGAGACGCGCGCGCACACGAGACGACCGCGCGAAGCGTGCGGTGGGACACGGCGTTGGAGCCAGGAGCACGTAGCTACCTGGCCGCGGCAACACCTCACACGAGCAACGGTCAGGATGAACAAAGTCCACCCCCGTGCTCGAAAACAGGAAACGTGCACACGAAGAGCGCACACGCCTTCCCCCAGAAGCGGGGTGCCTGACACACGTGCAGGACGAGACGCGCACGCACACAAAAAGGCAGCACACTGCTCATGAACACAAAGGCCGCCCACACTAAAACGACGAGATCTGCCATCCCAGGTGCAGGAAGCGCCAGGACGACGGCAGGCCTCGCCGCAGATGCAGGGCGGCACCAGAACCTTCAATAGGAAACAACAGAGAGGCCCGAGGCCGAGAAATAAAACAAAATAAAAGACGATCACCCACACAAGGACGACGAGGCCCACAGTCCCTGGCGCAGCAAGCGCCAGGACGACTGCCGACCTCGCCCCAGATGTGGGGTATAGCACGGATGCCTGCCGAAAGGGTCAGTCGCATCGGGCCGCGCATAGGCATACAATAATGAGATGGCGCTACATGCGCCTGGATAGAACAAAAAGAAACTAATCTGAACTGTCCGACTCCTCCTGGCGGTGATTCGCAGCGGAGGATTGATTGTCCTGCGGCAGCTCTTGGTGGGTTCCCCGTTGCTGCAGCGCCTGCAGAAGCTCCGAGGCCACCTCCTGCTGTCGAGCCTCCTCCTCAGAATCAGTGTCCTGCGGGGGTCCCGAAGGAGCAGGAAGGTGCCTATAGGGGCCTCGGGGAAGGCGCTCAAGGTCTTGACAAGAGATAGGGCAATGAACTCAAATGGAGGGTCTCTTGGGGTGGCGTCCCTTCGAGACCTCCGACCAAGCGTCACAGGGCGGGAGCACCTCCGCGCCATCACACGCGCGCGCGGCAAACCGCGCGCGCGACGCCAAGCAGTCGGCCCCTCGCGAATCGGTGGCAGCAGAAGAAAGAGACGCTGGCGGAGCGCAAGGGCGGCGGGCAGGAAACTCACGCGATGCAAACTTGTGCAAAGGGGGGGAACGGGAGGTTTCGCCCCCCCCTGCCCCCCTCGGCACAGGCTTGGAACACCTCGGAGTAGTGCCAGAAAAAGCATTACGAGGAGATGCCTGCGCCACCACCTGGCCAACTGCAAGGCACGGTCGGCGCCAGAGCTACTGCGCGCGTCGGCGAACGCAGCCTGGGATCAGCCGTGGACAAGCCTCGCCTCCGCGGCCGCACAGCAGGCCTTCGCAGTTTCTTTGCTGCAGCACGTCTTGGCGGGCGCGCGCCACACCGAGGCACAAACCCCTGCCCGCCTGCTGGCGCGCCCATGAGGGCAGCGGCCCCCAGCGCGGCGAGGGCCAGGAGCGCTGGCAAACACCGCCGCGGAGAGGCAGAGGCAGAGAAAGAGGCAAGGCGCCAGAGGCAGAGGAGGCCAGGCAAGAACGCGAGGAGGAGGAGGAGGAGGAGGAGGAGGAGCAGCAGGAGGAGGAGGAGGAAGAAGAAGAGAAAGAGGAGGAGGAGGACGAGGAAGAGGAGGAGGAGGAGGAGAGGAGGAGGAGGAGGAGGAGGAGAAAGAAGAGGAGGAGCAAACGACACGCTAGGGAGAGCGCTCGTCTGTCGATCAGCGGCGCTGCGGCCCCGTGCCGCCCAAGAGGCATCGGGGGGCCTCAAGGCGCGGCGAGCAGCGGCAACAACCTCCTTGTGGTAGATGTAGTCGTTGTAGTCGGCGGGCATGCCGTTCTCGGAGCGCACCCGCATGATGTTGTAGCTGCGGTAGGCAATGGCCATGCGCGTTATGGCGCGCTTCGGGCGGTCGTCGATGATGTCATTCTGGTGGAGGCCCAGGCGCGCGAGGGCATCGCCAGCAAGTCGTCCACGCGGTTGTGCCAAGAGCGCCCACATCCGTGGGCACGAGATGTAGTGACTGATGTCGTCCGTGTTCTTGGCTTGCAAGTCCTTGTCGCAGCCGAACAAACAGGTCTTCTTGTGAAGTTGACGTGCATGCGATGCGAGGTCGCCCATGCGCCTGACAATGTCTTGACCGCGGGCCAGAAGAGCGACGCCGTGGAGTTCGCCAGGTGGGACCGTAGATCGCGCCAAGCGTGTTCAACACTAGCAGGGAGAGCAGCGCGGCCAAGAAGTCCGTCACGGTCGGAGGTATCGGAGTCCATCACGATGTCGCTGGCGGAGTGGGCGGGAACCGTTTTGGCGCCCGAGCGAGCGGAGGAGGAGGAGGACAAGGATCGAGCGATCGGGTAGCCAGTCCGAACGCCCTTTTCTCGTTCTCATTTTGGCCTCGCAAAAGCTGGGCCCCTTCACTTCTGGAGTTGCTGCACTTGCAAGGGTCGCAACTTGGGGGGGTGGCGGGCGCGGAGGGTGGCGGGCATGTGCTCCGCAGAGCCAGTTCGGCTCATCTGAGGGGTGGAAGCACCCCGACAAGTTGCTGGGGTATCAACATGTCGCAGAATGGGAAACACAAGGTTTCTCGATGCGCGCACGAGCGCAGACAATGCCACTTGGCACAGCAGGCGTGGAAACCCATTCCTCGCCAAACGATTCTTCACGGTTAAGAGTGGGCCGAGCATGTGCAAGCCCACCTTGAGGCCGAACGGGCATTCGATTTGGAAGTGGCGAACCCTGGTTTCGTGATCAGGGTGAGAATTACCAGGACATACAACCCAAATACATAGCAGTGTGTCACGCGGCCGCATTTTACATTGGTGTTCGTTGCAGCGTATTTATTTTTGTTCTCGACATTGCTTGGTTTGCGTTGCGGTGCTTTCAGAAATAGCAAAGCTGCGCAGCACATTGATCTCACGTCCTGGCGAGCACTGGGGAGTGCGGGAGCATGCGAAGCATATTGTTATTGTTATTGCAAAGTGTCTTTGGAGCCGGGCCTCAGTCCACACGCCTCATCATCCTTCTCCTTCCTCCTCCTTCGCCCTCCGACCCCCGCATTGCAGCCCATCCCTCCTCTCGGGGCCCTTGTTCCCCTCCCCCCGTTTCCCAACATCCTCGCCCATCCTCCCTTCTGTTGTTGCACGGCAAAACACCATGAAACAAACTGTTTCCGACGACTTGCGGAGGTGATATGTCGGCTCACGATTCTCAAGGCCACGATGTGGTCATGCGAGACAACAGCAAGAATCTGCACACGGCTTGGCGTCTCAAACTAATTGTGGGGCAGACGCTGCATTCAAACCCACATGAAGCAAGCATCCCTTTTGCACTGGCAGCGTGCACGCGCCGCCAGTGCAAGCTGAATATAAAGAGAACCTCAATCTGAAGCTCATTCTCCCTTCTCCCACCCTTCCCATCTCTAGTTATCCCACACTCGGCCCACCCTGCATCATCCAGGGGGCGCATCTATTGCCCGTTGGCTCGCGGTCTGCGGCCATCGGGGTCGTCGAAGCCACCATTCCCACGGCGATGCTCTGGGCAATCCCCTCTGATCGAAAAAGGACATAGAACAACCAGCTCCGCACACGAGATGAAGGAAAGAAAGAGGAAGGGAGGAACACGGGGCCCGAGGAGGAGGGGGAGGAGGAGAAGGAGGAAAAGGAGCAGCAGGAGGAAGGGAGGGGGGGGAGAGTTCTGGAGTCAAGTTGGTCCGCCCTTTCTGCCGAGACGGTTCAGGCACCTGCTCCTAGAATCATTCGCAGGTTGACCGTTACATTCGTTAACAAGGATCCTATTAACCTGGTGGCGTGACCAGCCGCCACATTTCGTACAAAAAACTACACTCCGGTACGACATCAGATGGTGGCTGAGGTGCATCACGCGAACAGTCGGAAACTCATCAAGCCGTGGGCTCCACAACCCGCTGCGCGCCCTAACGGGCTCATCAAAATTGGCCATGAACCCGCGCAGGAGCTCCAAGTGAGGGCCAGGAAACAACCTGCACTGCCGATACGCCTGGGGAGAGCGGGAACGAAGCCGATCGCCATCAGCCATGGCTGTATTTCTGAGCGGCGGGCGTCACTGAACGATGCTCTTCACGCGAGAGGCGGCCAGAGTGGCTGCGGACATGGACCACGAATACAAACGGGATGTGCGAACGACGAGGGGTGGTATCGCTAATGTGTGTGCGCGGGTGCGTGGTAGCGTGTGTGTGTGTGTCTGTGTGTGTGTGCGATTTCGTGTGCGCGTGTGTGCGTGTGTGTCGTAAGATTGATCATCATATTGATTGTGATGACCAGTTGTGGTCTAACTGATGGCTTAAAGTCATGGCGTGCGTGGTTGCATGCGTGTTCAGGGTGAATGGGGGGGGGGTCCACTCAACAACTGTCACCGATGACATCGAAGGGCAGAGCACCTCACAGGAGAATGTTTTCACTGCCGAGCTCGGGCGCTCGATCGTTCTGTCCTAGCGGGCAATGCGTAGCATGAGAGGCATTGCCGATGGCATAGACCTACTGCCCGCGAGCGCTGCCATCTGTGTACTAGGGTCGTCGACCCTGATTCCTAGTTACCAACTGTGGGGCAATCGCCCTTTATTCCGAACCACCCGAGAAAAAATGCGGGGAATCCTGGAGCACCGTGAAAATCGCAGCGGCTACGCACGGGAGCGACATGCAGCTGCCGCTCGCTTGTACCTGCACACATTTCGGAAGGAGCGGAGGCGTGTCTAGAAACCCCTGCAGCAGGAAGCGTTCACGAGGAGTGACGAACCTTGGATGGCCGTCCTCATCCTCCCGCCTCCCTCCTCTTCCTCCTCTTTCTGTTCTTCCTCGCCACGTTCACCACCACCCCTTGACCATGTTCCTCATCCACCTTCCTTCGGCATTCAGCCCTCCACCTCCATCTCCCTCCGTCGACCTCCCTCTTCCTCGTCCCTCCTCCTCCTTCTCCTCTCCTTCCCCTCCCCCTCCTCCTCCTCCTCCTCCTCCTCCTCCTCCTCCTCCTCCATCTCCTCCACCTCCGCCTCCTGAGCCTGTCCACGGAGAGGTCCACAGTGCCCCCGCTGCCCTCCCCGAGACTGAAGACCCACAGGTAAGTCAAGCCCCGCAGGAGGCACGGCGCCAAACCGTCGGCGCGATATGAGAGGCCCCTGACCGACTCCTGAGCGCGGCGAGGGGCCGACGCAGGCAGCAAGGGAAGACAAGCCAGTCGAGCGAGGGGGAAGGTGGAGGCAGCATCAGTAGCAGCAGCAGCACTTTCAGTAGCATCAGCGGCAGCACAGGCAAGCACATCAGCAGCAAGGCCAGTAGCAACCAGAGGGGCGTGGATGATGATGAGGAGGAGGGACCAGGAGGAGGAGGATGAGCCAGGAAGAGTAGGAGCCAGGATGACGAGGAGGAGGAGGAGCCAGGCGGAGGAGGAGGAGCCAGGAGGAGGAGGAGGAGGAGGGGTAGCAGCACACTAGCACCAGGAAGATGAGGAGGAGGAGGAGGAGGAGGGCGAGGTCTAGTGCTTCGCGCACACACCACCTCTGTGTCTGTGTGGCCAGCTGTGCACCCGACCGCACGGCACCCCTCCACTTACCCCTGCTCTCACCCATCTCACTGTTTGCCTGCGTCCTTACTCCCTGCTAGGCCCCTCGACCCTCCCACATGCTATGGCCTAAACGGCAAACCCACATCCGCTGAGCAGCACGTGCTACTTCAAAGGCCTGGCAGGAGGCTGGGGCTCGCGAGAACCAGCGCGAGAACCCGCTGGTGGGGACTCACGCTGGGGCGGCCACGTGCTTCGCATCGGCGCAACGTCTGCACGCCTCGGAAATATCTTTGTAAAGCGGGGCGGAAGCCGTGAGGCTCGGGAACGCCTCCATGATGGCAGTGGCCCAGAGGTTCAGCCTGGTGACCGCCATCTCGACGCTGCTGGAACTGCCACCCCTGTTGAAATAGCACCACCTCATCGACTGGCTGTTCTCGACGCGGTAGGTCAAGTAGATGAAGCCCACAGGGGGGCACACGAGCTTGCCAGGAGTCAGCACGACAGCGAAATTACCCGCCTCCTTCGCAGCCTTGGCCAGATTGTAGCCATCCATCTTCTCGCACTCATCCAACGCGCCCTTGAGGCTAGTCGTGTTGATATCCAGCGCAATGCCAATGATCAACTCTTTGCCCGACAACAGGAACCGAAACTCGCTGAGGCCATACATCGGCGGGAGAAAGGCATGGTGACCTTTGACTGCTTGCACGATGGTTATCTTTGAGATGTCCTTATCCGCGGCAGGCGTAAGTGGAAGCGATGACCCCAGGCGCCTGAAAAAAATCCATGGGCATAGACAACTTGTCTTTCAGCAGCTTGTGCAGCAGCGCGATAAGCGCAGCCTGCCCAGACGAAAAGGAGGAGGGGCTCCTGCAGACACTGCACTCAACGGTGCATCCTCCTCCTCCTCCTCCCCATGTTCTTCCTCCTCCTCCTCCTCCTCCTCCTCCTCCTCCTACTCCTACTCCAACTCCTACTCCTACTCCGACCCCCCTCTTTGAGCCATCCTGGGGTCCTCTTGGGGTCCTCTTGGGGCCCGCTTGGGGCGCTTTCGCCGCCCTCTGGGGGCTTTTTTGGGGGGAGGGGGGGGGTGAGGGGGGCGGGGGGCGTGGGGCCAGGAGGTCTCTTGGGACTGTAACTCCTCAAATCACGCGTCGAGTGCTTTAACTGCAGCCCCCTCTTCATCTTCGTCTGACATACGCCTGTGGAATATACATCTGGACGAACTGCTGCTCCTCAGGGTAGCTCACCTTCTCCAGCTGGTTCGTCACCCACTTGTCGAACTCCCTCCAGGGCAGGCCCTTCTGAAGCTGCTGCGCGACCTCATCAGCGTCCAGGACAAATGGCATGTCGGCGGACGCATTCTCAAAGGTGGTGCCGACGTGATCGGAGGTAGCTCCCACCTGTGCGAATGCGAAGTCGAACCGTGCTCGTGTAGCTTGTCCAAGGTCGTCTGAGGCGCTGGACCGAGCAAGCTTAGGGCGCTTCGCACGGGTCACTTTCATGAACTCAGCCTTTGCCTTCTGCAGCGCGTCCTTGGCAGGTTTGATCAGCGCGTTCGCGGACGCCTGGACGGTCTTGCAATCAATCTTGGCCGAGTTCATGTCCGAGCACGTCTTGGCGTCCTGAAAGTTCTTCACGGCGAGCTCGGCTGTGGCAGGGAGCTCGGCCATCTTCTCCTCTGCCTGCTTGAGGGCGCCCTTGCCATTGGCGTCCAGGTCCTCCACGATGCCTTTCATCTCAGTGATGACATGGGTCAGCTCCAGCTGCGTCGAGGCCACGGAGTTCTCGAACCTGAGTACTGCAGAGTCAACAACCTGGGACACCTTGAGCTTGACCTGAGCATCGTCAGCCCCACCTTTCACCGTATCTGGGGCCGTGGCCGCCACCGCCTTCATCCCAGCAGCTCTCTCCGCAGCCTCAGCCTCCTCCCTCAGCTCCATCTCCTGCTCAGCACGATCTGCAGTCGCCGCCAGGCTCAAGGCGCCCACAAGCTGGCTGGTTAGTGCTGAGGCCGCCGAGTCACCGTCACCTTCGGCCGACACCACCCCTCCCACGAGATTGGGAGGAAAAGATGCCGACGCAGTCCCCGCAGATACCGATTGCATCAGCTTCCTGGCCGTCGAGCTGGCCTTGCCTGCATCCTGGCTCATGTGCTGCATCGCCTCATCCAACATGCCCTGGGCTTCTTCTGCGGTGGAAGCTTGCCTGTGGTTCAGCAGCGATGTCGCGACCACGGACCTGTCGACGTCGTCGTCAAAGACGCCGAGGTATTTACCGAGGAGCCATTGGCCGTCGATCTCTTGCTTGGTGGCTTGGGTGGGGCCGAGGAGCAGCTTCTGCCACTCGGTCTCGCACTGCGACTCAGTCCAGGTCGGATTCTCCTGCTTGAGCTCAGCCCTCACGATGCTGTACGGCCGATAGTGGTAGCGCCTCCTGCCCTCCGTGCCCTTCTCCCTGGCGCAGCCAACTGTGATGTCCAGGCGGGTGCCAGCGTGCCTCTTCTTGTCCCTGTTGACCGCCTTGTGCTCGCGGTACCACTCGATCTGATCGTCCTCGTTTTTTGCGTTCCACCAGTCCTTCAAGCCTTTGTTGCCTTTCCACCTGCGCGTCAAGGCTTTGTAGTTGCCCTGGCAGTCGCAGCACACATTATTAACTCCTTTGCCAGCGAACTTCTCCGATACTGGAACCATTCTGTTTTCCTTCTTGCAGAGGAACGTGTCCTCGGCATCCTCGAACTCTTCGGGCACAACTGCTAGCGCGCCAAAAGCGGAGGCACTCGAGCGGGATGGCGGCGCAGCCTCCACACCTGGCGCGTCACTCCCCGTCCGCGAGTCGGGGGTGGCCGCGCCATGGCCAGCAGGCGGCGCGGAGGGCGCCGCGCCGGTGGCTCCCCCAGTCTCTGGCGGAGGCACTGCCATCTTGCGTAAAGAAACTTGGCCCAGTCCTCAGCGGAGGTCGGACCGAATCGATGCCAAAACAGGCAAGGGTTGCGAATGCACGAACCTCGAAGCCAAAATGCTACTACGGCGGATGGGGTCTGGAGAAGGCGGGTTGTTGGCCTGGTGGATGTGGTGGGATGAGAATGAGGTGGTGGTTGTGTAATGGCTGGCAGGAGGGTGGGAGAGGTGATATGGATGTAGTGGTGATTGGAGCAGGGTGTGCGGTGCGTGGTGGAGAGCCTTGCGAGCGTTACTACACGTGATTGTATGCTCAGTTGTGTTTGTAATGGTGCGTGGCTCAGTGGCGGCGTCAGCGTAGGGGGGGAAGATGAAGTAGCATGCTCAGTTAACCCCCATTCTTGGTGCGGTTGGTTTAGGTCGCCTGGTCTAATCACCCACCTTCTACCCATTCGGGGAGGGGATTACCGCGGATAACTGCTCCCTCACCCCCTTCCTCCTGTGTTTGTTGAGCGTCAAAGCTTGACACCCCTCACAAGGATCGTAACCCCGACGAGGAGTGTTGGATAAACGCACTATTGCTTGCGCCTGATCTGACCGATGGTATCCAACATGGCCCCAAGGGCCTTCCAGACTCACCCAGATAGCCCCAAGATGGAACCAGGGACGAACCAAACGAGCCCCAAACGAGTCCTCAGGGGGAATCGACAGGCCCATAACTACGCCTGGAGTTGACGGAGGACGAGGGAGGGCCGATGAGGGCTTGATTCGATGATATGACTACGACCGTCGTGTTACAGACACCGTCACTGGCGGCGCCACGTCTCATCTGAAAACTAGCTCTCACCCTCCCTCATCCTTCTCCTCGTCTTCCTCCTCCCTCACTCCTTTGCCCCTTCCTTATCCTTCTCGTTTCTCCTCCTCCTCCTCCTCCTCCTTTCTCCTTTCTCCTTGTCCTCCTCCTCCTCCTTGACCTGCTCCTCCTGCCCGTCCTCTTCTTCCTCCTCCTCCTCCTCCTCCTCCCTCCACTGCCTCATTTCCCTCCGTGGGCAAACGTGGTCCTCGCTGCGAGTGACGTCGCAGATGCACACCTTGTCTGCGTACTCGGGATTGTTCATCATGTTGACCACCTCGCGCTTCACAGCGTTGAGGTTCAAGGCCATCTCGAGCGTGGGGGGCATCGCCTGCGGCGGGCTGGGGCAGGGGTCCGTCCTTCTCATCCTCACCCTCCTCCTTGACCTCCTCACCTTCCTTCCTTGCCTCACCTTCTCCTCCTCACCCTCATCCGCTCAAGGCACACTGTGTGAGTAGTAGTGGCGTGTTTCACCAAACCAGCTGTCCGTGGGCAGCGTCTTGTCCAGAAAAGGCACCACCGAAGAGGACTGCGCCACGATGAGCGGGGGCAGCACGTCTTTGGGGCGAAAGTCAACGATGTTCCGCTTCATCATGTGGCCATCTCCCAAACACCTGGGCAAAGGGAGGTTGGCAACCCACAACTCACACGCTAAACGGCGGAGGAGAGAGCAGGCGGCATGGTGTGATTGGCTCGAGTTGCATTTCGGCTCGCTCGATGTTCGAACACCGAGTGACCGACTCACCAGGCGACCAACGATGTACACGCGAGGGCGGTTCTGGGGAAGCAAGTAGTTGCTGGTATTCATTTTGAACCAGCGGAGCTCCCAATCGCCAGGCCTGTCGAAACCCTCGCACAGGACCCGCAACAAACGGGTCATCGCCGACTCACCTCTCCCCTTAGGCCTGTCAAGGAGCCCTTGGACACCCGCAATGCCCATCGGCAGGATTCCAGGCGTGTGAGCTGTGAAACCTGAGGCTGCTGAAAGCATGGTCCCTGGAAAAGTGTTGAGGCATTGTGGCAAAGTACGGCCCTCACCAAGACCACGCACAGGCTTTGCATTTGGGTTGTCCAGGCTTACTCAGACCCAGTGCCAGAGCTTGGCGGCACAGTGACCTTGCGGGGTGGCAGGCGGGAACAAGGCGTAGCCCATGCTATTCTCGAGCACGAACCCCTTGAGGCCTGGCCTCGGGATACGATCATACGGGTTGCTCCCCGACACGGTGTGGTTGGCGAGGTGGTGGATTGCACCGATGGTCTTCAGCAACACATTGGATCGCTCATCTGTCCAGGAACCGCCACTCCCGTTCCTGGAGAACGGAGGGCACGGGCAGCCAGCGATGAGCATGTCGGTGTCGTCCAGCTCACTGGAGAATTGAGTTCAAACAGGCAAAGCCAGATGGGGTCAGCTCAGGCCAAGAAAGCTGGAGGTTGGGGCAGGTACTCCACAGTGAGTGGACACTCGCACTATGCAGCATGCATCTTCCAAGCGTTGACTGCTATACGTTCCCGACATCAGCCAAGAGATAAAGAGAGAACACCAGGGATCCTGAAGTTGCATGTGTTGAAGTCTCCCCGCTCTTTGCCGAGGTGGATCTGATCCGACCAGCCAAGGCACCTCGAGGTCGGGGCGATCCCCCGAGGCGAGACCCTGCACTTTACCCAAACATGTCATATGATGGCAGGGGTAGCATTGGAGTTGGCATTTGTCTTGGGAGGGCGCCGATGCACGAAAGCGTCGTAGCGCGCCTCCGTGTCCCAATGCCCAGTAGAGATGGGATTGACACCGAGAAGCCGCAGCGCTTCCAATGGCGACTCGATCCCCGAACAAATGGTCAACACCTTGAGGTCCTGACAGGATTTCAGCACAGCACTTATCACCACCCCCCGCCCTACTGAGTCAACGTGGACTGCGGTGACTAGATGGTAAGATAACTGCTATCGGCAAGGTCCTTGCCATTGGCAGCAGCAACTACAGGAAGCGCGCGGAAGGCCCGCGCCCACGCTGGGAGGTCAGCGTCAGAACCAGGTCTCTGGCGCACCACACGCTGGGAGTCATGGCCCTCATCACGCTGCCGAACACGACGGAAACGGTGCAGGGACGATGACGCCATCATGGCCATCGCTTCGGGACCTGGGGGCCACCTGCAGAAGGAGGGCCGAATCTCCGTGTCTTCGCTGCCCTCGGCTCGGCATCCCTCCTCACCCATCCTTATCCTCAACATCCCTCGTCTTCGCACTCCTCCTTACTCACACTCCTCTCCCATCCATCCTCAACGCTCAATGGGTGTGGGAGTCAGTAAGACTGAAGCCCGAAACCACCGTGTTGTGTGCGCTGGGTCCAAGGGCGGGGGCTGCTGCAAGGTGCGGCGGGCAAAAACAAGCTCAAACGTCTGAAAACGGCAGACGGCATAGCAAAGCGAGCACAGCCATTGGCAAACCGAGGGTGGGGGGACGCATCCAAACTCGCCGAGACATCCCAGCAGGATCGAGCCGAACCCTGTCCAGCCCGACCTGGACAGAGCTGGACGTCGTCCAGCTCCGTCCAGCTCTGAGCTGGTCGGCGTCCAGCTCCGTCCAGCTCCGTCCAGCTCTGAGCTGGACGGCGTCCAGCTCCGTCCAGCTCTGAGCTGGACGGCGTCCAGCTCCGTCCAGCTCGGAGCTGGACGGCGTCCAGCTCCGTCCAGCTCGCAGCTGGACGCCGTCCGACTGTGCTCTCGAGCATCTCGCGTTTGTTCGTCGTCGTCCCTCATAGGACGCAACTCCTCTGTCGTCTCTACTTGTCGGTTTCGTGTTCGTCTTTGCTCGGTCGCCTCGCGTGTCATTCGATCGGCCGCCGCTTCCAAACCCTCTGACACGGCGTGGGACGTGATGTCAACCGCCGACCGTCGGCGTCGATGCTGACAACGACGACGATGCGACACCGACGACAGTGAGGACGAGGGACCAGCAGGATGATGGACACTTGCGGTCGGCAGATAGCGCACCACGATCCCTGTCGTGCGCCTCTGCATGCCCGTCGTGGCATGCAAGCAACTTGGCCAGGATCTCAGCCAAGAAAAGTTCGAACGTACTCCTGGGGTGGCGTTGCTGTTCACTCTACGCTGCTGCTTCTCACCCCTCCACCCTCTTCACCTCTGCAACCTCCTGTCCCCTATCCGCAATCGTCCTCCCCACCATCCTTCCATCCTCTCGACCGCCCCTCAGAGTGCCGAGGCGGGAAAACAATGGAGCGGCGATCACCTTGAGAAGGGCAATGCGAGTGTCTGACTTCGGCATTGCTTCTCCTTCTCATGGGGACCTTCCCTTCTTCCCTCGCTCGTCAGTTCTCTCCCCAGAGCCCCGTCCTTGGCGTCCGCCATATTGGCAGCTGAAGGCTCGAAGCGGAGGTGCTCGGCCTTCGCGCTGAAGAAGTGGCCACCCTCGCCCCACGCGACGAGCCACTGGGGAGGGGGTCGGGGGGGAGGGGGGGGGGGCGGAGAATCGTTTCGCTTTGTTATATCTAGACTTCCCCAGTTTAGTTGACATGCTGTTTTGAAGGGGGGTGTCTTAGAGCTGCCACGGCCATCTATTTGGCCCGCATGGCTCACATGGAGCCGTTCGAAGGGCAATGAAAAAGCCGTGTGATGTCCTGGCGTATGCCTTGTATGTGCTCCGAGGGGCCCCACAGCGGCCGATCTAAGAATGTCATCGCTGTTACCGCCTATGTCAACACCGTCGTCGTTATCGTGGCCACCATCGTCTGCGCCACAACTGTCGTCGTCTGTGTGATTACCGTCGTCGCCCCCTGCCGTCGCCGACGCTAGGTAGACAAGGGCGCATCCCGCCTCTGCACACTGCTGGTAGTTGTAGCCGTACTCCGAGAGGCGAACGTACTTGAAGCAATTGTGGTGAATGATCTCCCCCGCGCCAGCAGCCAGCCCGCCAGCAAGGGCTGTGTTGTGCCTCTTGGGAGGGGGGGGGGGGGCATGCTCCCGTCCTTGCTCTTCCTCCCCCTTGCCTCCCAAGCTCCGCCCCACCCACGCAAGCCTGAGTCCCCAGGTCGGGCCAGGCTTGCGATGTGTAAGACAGGGCTTGGGGCGGTGAGCCACACCAGCCCCCTGGACGTTGGGTGTAAGTAGTTTAGGTAGCCCACGGGCCCCCCGTGCCCCACCCCCCCTGGCAGGGCCATGGTCCTCGTGAGCGGTGCGAAAACATTAATCGTGGAAACGGTTTCGGGCCACAAGGATCGTAGACCCGACTACGGTGGTTACTGAATGGCTACAGGAGGCCTCCCAGACCTTTCCCCAATGAGCCTGAAGATGACCCCCAGAACGTTTCGAAAGAAATCCGAAAGACCCTACCAGGGCCAGACATTTCACAACTTTGAATATCTTCTCATACCCTGCATAGTGTTTATATCATGGCCCCTCGCCCTTGTGGTGGGATGAGCGGAAGACCAGGGGGTGACATAGGCCGCCTTTGGAATCTCCTGGAGGAGGGGCTCTGGGGGGCTCTTTGCAGCGGTCTTGGTTGGGTCGTTTCTTGTCGTTGCTGGCAGGCAACAACTCAGCCACGACAGCCGCGGGATGCGGGTGAGTGGCAGTTTCAGGATGGGCTGGCGGAGGCTTGCGAAGCTAGACCCAGTTTTACACATCGTCTCGAGGCTCCCTGCGCCAGCCTGCACGTGATAAACCCTCGCCGAACTCCACTCTGATGCGTCCAATTATCAAAGTAGACCGTCCTTGGTCCGAGTCGAAAGCGTTTCGGTCCTGTGTCGTCGTCGGCACCGATTCCCATCACGAGTGGTGCAGGTGGCGGAGGAGCAATCGGCGGGGGGTCTCCGTCGTCGCCAGCCTCATCCTCGATAGCGGCAAACCCTGCCCCCTCCAATGCCAGCTCGGCCCGATCATCCTCAAGGGCTGCAAGTCCAGGGGCTGGAAGCGCAGGTAAAGGGGAACCCGCGCAGATCGCCTCGAAGTGAGTGTTTCGGAAGAGCTCGAATCCTGGTTGATCGTGGAAGCCGTTCAGATCGCCAAGCTGCTCTAAGCATTTGTAGTATGCGTCTGTCTTCCCGTGGTGGATCGAATCAATGCCCTTCCCGAACAAGCGCTCTGAATCTAAAAGGCAACGAAAATAACGAATGCTTTTGCAAATCATTTTGGCATCCCAAGCCTGTTCGTCCCCCATCTTGTAATGGGCTGGGTCGTTGCCACGAGTCCATCCTGCCAGTGCCAGGTCTAGAATGATCTGTAGACGGGACCCAGACGAGAGGCGGAGATGTGGGGGAATCTGCAATGCTGCGTACGACTCCAGGGGGTCCATCCGTGGCTCTAAGTACATCTGAAGCGAACTCAGGTTGACCGAAGCATTGCCCTCCCCGGATTCTGGAACCGCCTGGCCCCATTGCAGGCCACGCAGGCGACGCCCCATTGGAAGCACGATGGCGGTGGAGGGGAGGGGCGCAAGAGGAGCAGGCGCATGGGGAGTATGATGGAGAGTGAGAAGAGACGGGGAGACGGGAGAGAAGGTGGAAGAGGAAGACCAGGAGCAGGGGTAGAAGCAGGAGGTGGCCCGTCCTCGCCTGCACGATTACGATCGCGCTTCGCGCTGGCATCCTGAGCGACACGTGTTTGCTATACCTCCCGTCGCGCTTGCGCGATTTTCTTCACGCTTACCTCTTGTTAGCAAGGCGCCCCCCCTGTGAGCTGCGCGGGAGGGCGGGCATCTGATTGGCAAAGCCTGAGCCTCAATAGTCACCCGCACCACGCCCGCGTCAGCGAGAGCCCCCAGTGTTCTGATGTTGATATTGGTGTTCTCGATCACTTCCAGGACGGGCCGTCCTGGGCAAGGGCCAACCATCGGGGGCAGGACACGTCGCAGATTGTGCGATGGTTTCGGCACATGATCAGTAGTGTTACACAATATGTTGCTGGTGTGTGTACATTCATACGCACATGTATACATGTATATTCTGGCCCTAACTGCATCACACTTCTGAGTTGCATCACGCATGCACCCGAACCATCGACAGGGTAGCCCTGGCACGTGCTAGGAATGGCAAGGCATGGTGGGCGACAACGATAAGGTAAAGACGAAGCATTTGCAAGACTTTGGACTTGCGCTGTCCTTCGAAACCATCGGCAGCAAACGCATGTGCATCAAGAAGGTACCGTACAGCTTCGCGCGCACCTGCTGGCCTGGCGTCGTCACCGTACAACACCTCTGGCACCAAACTGTCACCAGCCCCAATCTCGGAAACGATGTGTTCTGGGAGGGCAAACCTTGGGTCCCATATCTTTGCGGTCCACATCCGAAGAGCCACAACTTGCGCAAGTCCCCACAGCTGCAAGTCGAAACACCCAAACATCTGGAACTCGAGCTTAGATGCGATCAGGCCAGACACGCGACCGAACAAGGCAATCCTCACTGTGTGCTTCTCAATAGGCAAATGCGGAAGTCGAACCAGCTCCTTGTCTTCTGGACGAGCGCTCACAACTCTGAACACTTGTAGGTGGTCGCCATCGGGAGGGTCCTGGCGCTCCCGCGCCAACTCCACACACTGGAGCATGAGGTCAACGATGCCCTTGCCGTGCACTTCGATTGCTCCAGCAGCGGGCCTTCCTTGGAGCAGGGGTGCAACCATTGCCTCAGGCAAAGACCACAGCACGTTGGGAATCGAAAACAGCTCCTTCAGCCACGATATCAAGCCTTTCTGTTGTGCTGTAGGATCTAGAGGTTTTACTGTCAGTGCAGTTGTCGTGGCCTTCCACAAGCCATATGTATCCTTTTCCACCATCGAGTCCCTGAACTGCGCATCGGCCCCGTAGAGGTACACCCATGCAGCTCGCTCCTTCGGTTTGGAGTGGGGGGGGCAAGAGAAACCACAGGTGTGTCAATGGTGTCTCAGAAAAATAAACTCACCTTAGACAGCCCCCTCCCTGACCACAAACATGTGTTGGAACCAGCAACGTTTTCCCCAAGGCTCCTCTGGGCGCAGCATGGCAATCTTCCACCGTTGCTTCGGGGGGAAAGCGAACTGCAAGACCCGCTCTTGCCAGTGTCTGTTCACGATTGCGTTAGCAGCAAATATCCAGAAGTCCCCGTCCTCAAGAGCCTCCAGGAGTTCCTTTCGTTTGATCAAACAATTGATCAAACCTGGCGTCGCAAACGTTTTCTTCCTCTGGTATTTCTTGATGAGGGCGCGCACACCTTCCGTCCTGCGCGATACCAAGGATGCCCTGGCGTAGCCACGCAGTGCGGACTGAGCGTGTGGGCCAAGCTCGCGCCGAGGGTCAGCAGCGAAGGAAGCAAGGTCCTGGCGAATCGCGTTGTCGATGCCCTGCGTGAGGTAGCGGGACACGCGGTGGAAGGTGTGCTGGAGGCCTTTGGTGGGCGAGGCGGGCGCGCTGCCCTCCTCCCTCCCCCCCCCCTCCTGATGTTTTACACGTGCATGGGTTTCATCAGAACCAGCCCCCCTCCCATTTGAACACCACAGTGCCTGATGCCACTGCCTGGTCACACTCCTGGAGGCCCGAAGCCACGATGCGGGCGCACCCCTCGCGCGGATAGAGAGAGTCCTCGGCCGCCACGGCCGCGAAAAAAACAGTAGGGGGGGTGCTTCCAGAAATCAAACTTGAGCTTGTATATGTCCACGAGCTTGGTTTTCAGCTCGTGCTCATAACGGACGATATTGGTCGAGACAACGCCGAACAAATCCGACGCTAGATATGCTCTGTAAGGCTGCGAGCTGCAAGACATCACGCCATTGCAGAAGTGATCCACGTGCCCCGATGCCATCTCGCTCCCCCTCCGCCCTTTGCAGGGGCATCCAGCAGACTCCTTCTGGTATTTCGCTAGCCGTTTCTTCCAAGGGATGCCCCGTTGATCCAGCATGTTGCGGTGGCAAGGACACGCTTCTAGCCAATGCGCCTCCAGCTGGAGTCTCCAGCCAACCACTGACAACAGATGACACATTCCCAATAGCTCTGGAAAGTCCAACGCTACCTCGCAAGGCTCATGGAACGAGAGGGGGAACGTAGATGGGAACAGAGGAATTGAGCGCACAGGGGGGGGGGGGGGGCTGGATGATGCCTTGGATTATTCCACTCCCCCCTGCCACCTTGACCTCCGCTACGATGGTGGCGTCGACCTTCGAGAATGACGTGCCAGATTTCATTTTCCCGACGTCGTAGTGTGTCAACAGATGTGGGAGGAGCTCTAGAAGCGTGCGACAATTTTTTCCCAAATACTCCCACCTCCATGAAAACGTCCCACCTACATTCCACTTGTCGAACGCCCTCTGGGCTGTGATAGATCCACTACAACAAAACGACTGAAATCGAGCCCGAAGCCCCTTATCATTCAAGAAGGTCGCTAGGGTTGTGAAATGGGATTCCACGCATTTCCAAGTTGGCAAAGAACAGACTGTCTCCTCCAGGGCATTGAACACAATGTGCAGATGGTCTGGAATGAATATGCACAATGGGAGGAAATATGCCGAAATCGATTCTGGACGATTAAGCTCTGTCCTGCCCAATCGGACTCTCGAAAACACTTCGGCAATATGATCGAGCCCATCCGAAAGCAAACACGGCGAGTCGACAATGGCCCGTTCGTGGCCTTGGTCACTCGTCCAGCTCAAGACTTCCCACCTTGCTTTCTCGAAGAGCGACGGTGATCCCGTCTCCAGGGCCAGAGCGTGTTGGGTGTTGAGGGATTTCATGAGCTCGTTCGCGCTGCCGCATCCCAAAGTTGTTGCTGTCATGTGCCTCCACTTCAGGGTTGTCTGAAGTGGTCGCCCCCCGCCCTTCCTCCACTGCATCCTGGATTCCAAGATAATGAAATAGTTGAAGCCTCCCTGCGGACTAGCATCCGCGCTCCAGTGTCTTTCAAAATCCCAGCATTTGTGAAGCTCCCGCTGCCAGAGAAGGTCGACATAGTTGAGGCGGCTCTCTGTTTGTTTCAAGACAGTCGGCCGTGGAAGCCTGAGCTCCCCTGAGTCTAACTTGGCCTGTAGCTCCCCGCATGCCCCTCGATCCAACACAAGTTCCATGGACAGTTTCACGATGTCTGCGATGGGTGTGTTGCCGCTGCTCAGACGGGCCTTGAGTTTCCAAGCCTTCAGAATGAGATCTCCTCGGAAGCGGTGGCCCTGGATGCCAGCGGCGTTCGGCTCGCCAGCTTCAGCGTTCGGGCCAGGAGGGCGGTGACTGGGGGCTGGGGCGTCCTCGAACGAAGCGCCTGGAACGTTGATGCTCTCACCAGGGCTCTCGAGCCCAGCCTGCCGAAGATCCTCGCTCCGAGTGGACGGCATGGCGTGAATTCAAGTGTCTTACCCTCCCGCCTTATTTTGCCTGCGATACGCTATGCGCGGATATCTTCGCGCCCTCACGTCAGCACCCTGACGAAGAGTGGCTTTCAGATGTCGGACTTATCTTTGCGCCTACGGGGTCTGGTGGGGAGTGGGCGACAGAGTCATGGACCATCGACCCATGAATCCTGGACCACCAAATGTCCCAGACGTTCCAGAGACCCCGTTCCTTGATTTGCGACGGACCTTGGACCATCGACCCCACAACCTGGATCACCTACTCACATGAGGAATGGGTAACGCCGAAAGGCACCAACATGGGTAAGGGAAGTAATCATATATTTCCAGCTGCCTGATAAGACGGGAGCAACAACATCCGAATGAAACCGAAATGCACGCCTGGTGGGACCCCTACCCGCCATCCCTCCATCAATGAGCAACTGTACAAGTTCGGGTATCACCTTCACATGCGCCACTTGCTTCCAGGAGCCTGCGGCATTCTTAGGTACAGCTATCGGCCCATTCAGACGACAAACCTGGGCGCTGTGGGGGAGATGGGCAAACTAACATTGCACGTGCGCGCATACCTACATATCAACACATCTAAATACACACGTACGAATTGCAAACACATGCGTTGTGTTTATGTGCCGTTTGTTTGTCATTGCATGTGATGTGTTTGTTTATATGATGTTTAGCTCGTGGTCAGCACGGGTCGGGCGGACCATTTGCGCTGGTGAGGGGGAGTTGATTAGGGGAGGGTGAGTGGGCGGGTGGGATGGTCAGAGTAAATAGGAGATGAGGGCACGGAAGGGCGAGATACATCGGCACGGGCAAGTGTCAGGACATACCTTGAATACATATTGCTCGGCTTCAGCAAGGAGGGGTGATGATATGACCTCGTAGTTGGGGGCCCCAAAGAACCATTCCAACGTGCCACACCACTGCTTCAGGAGAATGTGATATGTTCAACGAGCATCGCTGATGCTCTGCCAACGCTGCGTGAGGTCCAGGGCCCCAACTGAAGACCTCACGAAGCTCAACAACCCCATGAATGAATGGGCCATCCTTCTCATAAGTGTAGGCCAGAAACTTACATGGGAGCGAATTCTGGAACCGCCTCCTATCGTGGCCAGACGAGAGGGCGGACCGCCTCGGGGCAGCAGGACCTGCCAGAAGCGCCTCTGGCGCAAGCGCCATGGCGGCCGCCGCCCTCCGCCCGCCCTGGCAGGAAGGCTTGGCCGAGGTATGGCGCACGGGAGTGGGGATGGATAGAGCTAGGGAGATGCGGCTAACGATGGAAGAAAACAAACGGGGCGACGAGGGTAGGATCAAGAGTCGATAGGGGCCAAGCCTAGAGAGAGAAAGAGACAGGGGGGGCACATTCAGACTGAGAGAGAGAGGGTGTGAGACGGAGAAGTGGAGGAGGGAGATAGCGAGCGCGAGCGAGAAAGAGGATGCCAGAGCGGAGGGTGGGAGGAGACAGGAGAGAAGAGGGGGGATGATGTCGCCGCTGACGACTACGAAACCGAGGACACTGGACAACCCTTGGATCCTAGATCTCTCCTGGAACGCGTCCATGCCAGAAAAGCGAAGCGAATCCAGCCGTTGCCATGGGGGCAATCCACGGTGGCCAAAAGAGGCCTACACCGCTCTCGAGCTCCGACATTCCAACCCAATGACTATCGACCCCCCGTTCTTCAATCGGTCGACAACGCTGGGTTCCTCACGGGCCCTCGAATTTCGAATGCGAGTCCCCGCCTCGAATATGTTAGCAAGAGAATGGTTCTCCGCGGGCCTGTGCTTCAGACAATAGGCGCGCGGATTGCGTCGGTACGCCTAACACCGATGCAGCCGAAGCAACTGTGGCGATGGGGCCTCCTGAGGCCCTTGAAAGCGATTTACCCGATTGCTCATGGAATGCCCAAACCGAACAACGCTACATACGATGTGAAACGTGTTTGGTTTTGTTACACGGCGTATGCATCCCCAAAGCAAGTTGCCTAACGCTTGACCTCGAGCCCCCCCAGTCCCTCGGAGGCTCGCGTGGGGACATCTTGGGAACCTCTTGGGGGCCTCTTGTGGACCTTTAAGGGGAACCACAAAATCGGCACAAATTTCAGAAATCCAACGACGCGGGAAAACACTAAACAGAAAAAATAAACAAAACTCAAGGACGTCCACTAAAAAAACAAAGGCCGGCATAACAGGAAAACGCATTTTGACGGCAAGCCCTTGCGACCATAGTCTCCCGAAGACTTTGGTCACCAGGCCGGTGCGTGAAATGAATTCGGCATCATGCAACAACGCCCGACACAAAAAAAAAAACAAAAAGGTTGGCCGATCAACTGCGAATAAGTGTTGCGCGCAAAGATGAAAGCGCAGCGAGGCGCAAACAACCAATCGACCCACTGGGCGTGATCTGCCCAACGCCGACCAAAGATGTTATGAACCTGTTTCAAAGTTTCAGAGTCTACCCGACGCAACCAAAAGGCGTTTTCGTTGTGACCACACAAGGCATGTGTAAACAAAAATTACTTGGTCGTTAGTTTCGTTGCCTCCTTGGCAACCGCGCGCATCATCGCAACATTTTGGCCAGAGTTGCATTGTCAGCAAATTCTTGGTGAGCGATTGTTTCGGACATAACGGTCTCGACTGAATCAAGCATTCGCAGTCAACGTCGCGCGACGGATTGGACGAGATACGGAGGTTCGCGCGTCGCGGAAGGGTGGCGTGGTGACAAGATGATATGTTGCCAGCCACGCCTAGGATTCGGTACTTCACCGCGCCCGCCACCCCCCCAAGTTACGACCCTTACAGCTGCACTGGCCGCGAGGCGGCTGCCTCTGCTGCTGGTGCCGCGCGCCAGACGGGGCGGCGGCCCCTGACCGCCCTGAGAGGGAAAAAAGGCTAACGCTTTTTGAAATACTCGGCATCGAAGATGGAATGGAACACAATGGAGAGGCGGCGCCGCACGCCCCGCGGCCGAAGTGACGCGTAGCTCGCGACGCAGATCCTGCGCAGCCTGTTCCACGGCCGGGGCGACTGGGGCGCCGGCGCAGGCACCCTGAAAGGCGCTGGGAGACAGCCCCGGCGCCGCGCCGAATAGAGGTGCCAGCGCGGGGCCCCCAACTGGGAAAACGCGGCAATTGCCGCCGCTGCGGGGCACTCCGGGCAGGAGCCCCAGCCAGGCGCCCCCCACCCGCACCCGCGCCCGCCGGCGGGCGCGCCGGGTGGCCGCTGCACCCTGGAACGGAGCGACGCTCGCGCGAGCAGGCCCCTGGAGAGGGCACGCGCGAGTGGCCACCAGCGCCGGAGCGCTCCGCGCGGCCGCCCGCGCCTGTGGGCGCGGCGGCAGCAGCTGCCGGGCAGCTGGCTGCACTGCCGGCCCAAGCGGGCCAGCTCGACAGCTCTGGCCTCGGGCCCGAGGCCGCGCAGCTGCGCTGGAGGGCCGCCGAGCCGAGCCAGCGCGCGGCCGTTCCGGCGCTGGTGCGGCGCCTGGACCTCCTTGAAGCCGACGCGGCCAGGACTGCTTCCTGGGCCGCCAAGGCGGCGGCGGCAGCCGAGGCCGCGGAAGTCGCCTTGGCCGAGGCCCGCAGCAACGCGGACGCGCTCCAGGGAGTTGGATGAGAAGCTCACGCAGCTGCGCGCCGAACTGCAGGCCGAGACGGCGCCGGGCGAGGCCTGGGAGCGGCGGGCGCCGGCACTGTTGGAAGCCCTGAACACCGCGTCGCTGGCGGGCCCCGTGACGGGCAGGCCCCCCGAGCGCATCGCAGCTCTGACGGCGGAGCTCCACGCCGCCCTCGGGGCGCGGCGCGCCACGCGCCAGCCAGCCGACCGGCTCGACGAAGCGATCGGGGAGGAGCCAGAGGAGCAACTGCCGGAGGCCGGCGGCGCCGGGCAGTGGGACGAGGACACAAAGGAGAGGGACGGCGACGACGACGAGGACATGAGCGGGGCAGAACTGATGGACCAGGTGGACGAGGCTGCCGAAGACGGGGCCCTCCTCGCCGTGACCCGACGCCTGCAGCGGACCCGGAGACTGGGCCCCTTCTGGGCAGGGAAGGGCCAGCGGAACTGCCGAGGGGAAAACTGGTGCCACGCGGCCCTCGCGCCGCCCACTGCCGCCGCGGGCCCACGAGGAGGCGGCGCCGCACCCCTCCCCCGCCCTCGGGCCCACCCGCCAGGCGAAGCCTGGCTCTGAGGGCGCCCCCCAACAAAAACTGGCGCCAGGACGCGGCCCGCGGCCCTCGCGCCCCGCCGCGGGCCCGCAAGGAGGTGGGGCTCGAGCGCCCAGGAGGCGCGACGAGGCGGCGCCGCGCCCCTTCCCCGCCCCCCGCTGGGCGGAACCCAACTCCGAGGGCGCCCCCAAAGGAGAACTGGCGTCAGGGCGCGGCCCGCCGCCCTCGCGCCGCCCACTGCCGCCGCGGGCCCACGAGGAGGCGGGGCTCGAGCGCCCGGGAGGCGCGGCGAGGCGGCGCCCCTCCCCCGCCCTCCAGCCGGGCGGAGCCCGGCTCCCAGCACGCCCCCGCGGCCCGCGGAGACCAGCAGGCCCATCTGGAGACGGCCCGCCGGCCTCGGACCGAGCGCCGCGCGGGCGACCGGCGCACTCCCCGCTGGGGCGTCGGCGCGACTGCGCCGGGGACTGGGCAGGGGAGGCGACCTCCCCAGGACCGATTTGCCCTGCCTGCCGCGCGGAGGCGGGCCCCTACCGAGCAGCGGCCGGGGGCCGCTGCTCCGCGCGCGACGGGGCCAGGGCCGGCACCTGGCCCCGCTACTGCGGCGGCCGCGACGCGGCCCCAGCCGCGCAGGCTGCCTCGGCAGACGCGGCGCCCGCAGCTGCGGCGCCAGGCAGCTGCCCCGCCCCCGCCAGCAGGCGCAGCAACTGCTGCCCTGTCCCTCGAAAACCTCGGAGCGGACTGCCAGGCATGGCTTGACACGCTCAACTTGCTCGACGAGCGGGCGGAGGACAGCCCCGCGCCCCGCTGCATGCCGGGCGGCGCGAGGGCGGAAGCAGCAGAAACCACAGAGCTCCACTGCACGGCCGCGCCCCGGGCGCCGAGGGCAGCGCGGAGGAGGAGAAGCATTGGAAGCTCATCCCCCTCAGAGAAAGGCTCCTCTTCGCAGCCCCGGCGCGCCGAGGCGCTGGAGGCAGGCGCCGGCCTGGAAACGAGCCTGCGGCCCGAGCCGCGCTGGCGCGCCAACGATGCTCCCAGCTGCGACGAGGGGCGCGGGAGGAGCTCCCAGAAAAGGCGCGCGCCGGCGGCCGGAACCTGGCGCGGGCGCGGCGGAAAGCCGAGGGCAGCCGCGCGAGGGCCGAAACCCACCTGGTAGACGACCCAGTTCGGATGACCCTTGCGGACGAATGCTCGCGCGCAGCGGCGCCCCTGGCCAGCCCAGACTTGGCGCTGACCACGCCCGTGACGGCGACGGCACGGCAGTGCCTGCTCTGGCCCCGCGGCAAGCCTGCCCTCGAGCGCCCAGCGCAAGGCGACCCGGCCGCCGACCCGCGCCTCTCGCTCCGGAGGACCCCAAAGGGGAGCGGCGCCGCGGCCGCTTCGAGCACTGCGGGCGGCGCTGGCCGAGCCCGCCGCCAGCCTCGTCTTCTGCAACCTCTGCGACCGCCTTGCAAAAGGGGACTTGCCCGCCGACGCGGCCGCCGCCCCGGCGCTCTCCAGGCCCGCCCCGGCGGCGGCGCGCGCCATCGCCGCCCCCTGCATCTCCCGCCGCCCAGCGGGGAGGACCTTAGTGGCGCCGCGGGAAGATGTGCTGGCGGCTGCGCTGGGGAGGCAACAGTACGCAATCGGCGCGAAGGCGGGCACGGAGCTCCCAGCGCACGCAATAGAAGCAAGCCAGAGTTGGTCTCGACCGCCCTAGGCGACCCCCCCCAAAAAAAAAAACGCTTACGGCACCGCGGCCAGGGAGAGCTGCCTCGGCGAACTGGAAGCCACAGCGCCTGAAGTCTTGTTTTTTGCAAGCTTATTCTGCTGCCAATACTCCAAGTGCTACTTCTGGGACAACTGCGGGGACTGCCACCGCCTGCGCCCCGCGGACGGCGCGGGGCAGGGGGGCCCGCTGACGCCGCTGCTTTACGCCTGCGGGGCCCGGCCCGGCTCGCAGAAGCTCGAGGAAGCGCCTCGGGGGGGCGCGGCCGCACGGGGGCTTCGCGCAGCGGATGTCCGCACCCTAGCTCACCGCGACAACGTCATCGCGCTGACGCCCGTTGAACTCGCCGCCACGGTCGCGACAACCGCGCAAGCCACGCTTGGCGCCCTCGGACTCGAGCTGCAGCCGCCGAAGACACAGGCGCGGCCTGCGAAGGCGGCCTGCCCGCCTGACCCGCTGGCGCCGCGACGGCCTTGCATCCACCCCTGGCCTGTTTGAGGTGGCGACCCTCGGCCCATTGCCACAACGAGCGGCTGCAGGACGACGCCGCGAAGGTGAAACTCGTTCACTCCGAAGCCCCGCGACCCGACGGCAACGGCGGCGCCCGTGAAAGGGCGCCCCCAATCCCGCAAGGAAGCAGGGCTCAGCGGACGCCTGCCGGAAACCACGACAATCCTTTAGACCGCCCGGGGGCGAGAGCGCCGGCCCCCCCATTCTGGTCTAAAGGAAAAAACGCCACAGGAAGGCGCACAAGCGCGCCGAGACGCGCACGCGGCCCGTCAGCTCACGAGGGGGAAGAGCGGGGAAACGGGGAGCGGCGGGAAGCAGCAAGCACGATGGCCCGGCCCACGAACGAGACACGCTCCACGCGCTCGCTGGCTCCACTGCCCTCGCAGAACAAAGCCAACAGGGCGCGGCCAGCGGTCGACCCCGAGAAGGAAGATCGCTTGTCACTGCGCCGCAAGCGCCGGGCACGCCGCCAGCGCGCGGCGCAGGGGCGCAATTCGAAACCCACGCGCCCTGCATATCTCAAGGGCGCTTGGGTGATCACCACCTCCCCACACAGAGAGAGACCACGCGCCAGTCGTGCGCGCCATAGCCCGCGTTCGACAACGCTTCCAAAAGTTCGGCGCTGGCCATAGGGCTGGCCGTGGGGCTGCCTGCGACCGCGGGGTTGGCGGTCGGGCTGGCCACTGGGCGGGCCAACGGGCTGGCCGTCAAGCGGGCCGTGGGGCTGGCAGCCGGGCTGGCTGCGAGGCTGGCAAAATGTCGGGCTGACCGCGGGGCTGGTCGCCAGGCTGGGGCGGGCCGTAGTGCAGGCCGCAAGGCTGACCCTGGGGCAGGCAGTCGGGTTAACCACGGGGCGGGCCAGCAGGCTGGCCGCCCTGCAAGCCGAGGAGCTGGCAGCCGGGCAGGCCGTGGGGCTGGCAGCCGGGCAGCACGGGGGCTGGCCGCCAGGCTAGGCTGGCTGCGGTGCTGGCCGGGGGGCTAGCAGTCGGGCTGCCCAGGGGGCGGGCCGTCAGGCTGGCCGCGGACCAAGCCGAGGGGCGGACCGCGAGCCGCTGCGCCGGCGCCGGCCACCGCGCCAACCGCCGCCGCCGCCGCCGCCGCCACCGCCAGCGAGGAGCAGGCAGCGGCGGCGGCAGCGGCAGCAGCAGCGGCCGCCGTGAGAGCGGCCGCGACGCCGGCCATGGCGCCCCCGGCCGCCGCCGCCACCGCCGCCGCCGCGCCGGAGGGGAGCCGGCGGCGGCGGCAGCAGCGTTGGCGGGCGGGGGTCCGGCAGCGGCGGCGGCAGCGGCAGCGGCCGCGACGCCGGCCACAGCGCCGCCGGCCGCCGCCGCCGCCAAAGGGAGCCGGCGGCGGCGGCAGCAGCGGTGGCGCGGCAGCGGCGGTGGCAGCGGCAGCGGCGGGGCAAGCGGCGCTAGCCGCGCCCGCGGCGCCACTGGCGCTGGCGGAGAAGGCGGCGCCCACGGGGGCCGAGCTGCGGCGGCCCCCGGCCGCCTCCGACGGCGGCGGCGGCGGCGAAGGCGACGGCGGCGGAGGGCCGCCAAAAACCCCGGCGGGGCGTCCCGCCGCGCCGCCACCAGCCGCTGACGGCGGCGCAGCGCGGCCCCGGAGAGGGCCGCCCCGGTGGCGGACATGGAGCGAGGGGCGGGCTCGAGCCGAGACGGCTAGAGCCAGGAGGGGACTACCCTCCAGGCCCAGGCGGGCGGGTGCCATTTCGGAAGTGCCCCCCGGGATCTTTTTCGGTCGCGGCCGCGAGACGACGGTCAGGTGGCAAGAGCAAAAGTCCGGGACGCGAGCTAGGCGAATTAGCAAGGACAGGCGCAAGCCAGCCGGCCCACTCGGACAGCAGCTGCGAAGCTGAGGGGGATGGAGCTGACGGCGGTCGACGCCCTGCAAGCTCGAGCACGCGCACAGGACAAAGTGTCTCGGAATTCACAGCCATGGCGCAACCCACACAGAGGAGACGAGGACCACATCCCCCCGGGATATTTTTCTGGTCGCGGCCGCGAGACGACGGTCAGGCGGCGAAAGCAAAAGTCCGGGACGCAAACTAAGCTAATTAGCAAAGACAGGCGCAGGCTGGCCGGCCCACTCAGACAGCAGCTGCGAAGCTGAGGGGTGAAGCTGAATTGATCGGCGCACTGCGCGCTCGGGCACGTGCACTGGACAGAATGTCACGGGATTCAAGCGGCCAACCCCCCGGGGTACTTGTTTTGGTTCGCGGCTCCACGGCGAGGGACAGGGAGCGGGCACAACGTCCGGGGCGCGGTACGACGTAAATGGGCCGCAGTGGCGCATGCACATGCCAGGGACAGAATGCCCCCCATGGAGACGCAGGACAGCGTCGGCAGGTGACCGGCCCAGACATCCCGGCAGGCGGGGAAACAACAGCGACCGGCGACGGAACGGGGGGGAGAAGTCGCCCTTGCGGCGCCAAGCTCCAGCCGAACCACATTCGAAAGCGAGGCCAAGATGGACGGCGGGGCACTGTAAAGCCGCATTCGCGGATCCGAATGGCCAATGACCAAGCGAAGCCCACGTGCGCGCACCCCCTGGGATACTGTTTTGATCTGCGGCTCCAAGGAAGATCCCAGAGAGCGGGTAGCATCGAGCACGGGGTGACACGCCAGATAATTACCAGCGGGCCAAGAGCCAGCGCCGGAGTGCAAGCAAGAGCATGAAAGAAGAAGAAGAAGAAGAAGAGAGAGAGAGAGAGAGAGAGAGAGAGAGAGAGAGAGAGAGAGAGAGAAAGAAAGAAGGGGGGGGGGGGGGGGGGGGGGGGGAAAGCCAGACAATTAAAAGAAGCACATTAAGCCAGACAGGGACAACAGCAGACACGAAGGCCAGCGGAAGGTCGCACAGCGGCGCCAGCTCCCGAGGCGCAGGCCAGCGAAAGACCGGGGAGGAACGCGGAGAAAGAAGCAGGGGCGGAGAGCGCAGCGAAGGCGAAGCGAGCAGGGAAGGACCCAGCGAGATAATTACCAGCGGGCCAAGCGCCAGCGCTGGGATGCACGGGCGGGCGAGATAATTACCAGCTGGCCAAAAGCCAACGCCGGAGGCATGCGGTGACCAGGAAACCTCAATCACGGAGCAACTAAGGCTCACGGACAGTTGCACGTCACCAAAATGTAAGGCACCGCAGAGCACGGACACAGAGGGGGCGCGTTCCTTCCCGCCGACAGCACCACGTGGAGGTAAGCCCAGACGGGCAGACTGTGTCCGAAACCGATGCCCGCGAAGAAGCCGTCGTCAGCGCCTGCCAGTGGGGGGTGCCACAGCAGAGACGTGAAGGGTGGAACGATGGGGCGGGCCTTAGGCCGACGTACCCATGCGCTCGGACGCCCGGGCGGGCGAGGCGGGCCCATGCTCGAGAACCAGGCCAAATCCATCGTGTGCGTGGATTATTTCAGCCAACGCCACACGGGCTAAGTCACGGTGCACCGTGGAAGACAAGTCACAACCACGCCATAGCGGTGCCCCACATCCAGAGGGGAATGCAGGGCGGGCCACGACCTGTCGCTGAGATGAACCAACCACTCCGAATCCCCTGGTGTGGTTGTGGAACGAAGGGGCGAGCCTTAGGCCGACGTACCCAGCCGCTCAAAGGCCCGGACGGGCGAGGCGGGCCCGTGCTCGCGAGAGCTAGGCCAAGTCACACCGCGAGCGTGGATTATTTCAGCCGACGTCACGCGGGCTAAGCCACGGTGCACCGTGGAAAGCAAATCGCAACATCCTGTTGGTGCCCCGCTTCCAGGGGAGGAATGCAGGGAGCGCCACAACATGTCACTGAGGTGAAACAACCACGACGGGCGCCCAGCTGTGGATGCCCATGGGAAGAAGGGGGGGGGGCGCAGCCGATAGCCGCAGGTCAGGTGAATGCGCGGGGACTGCCGAGGGCCCGACGCCCAGCATCAGTCACGCACGCACGCAGCGTGGTCGGGAACGTCACCAGGTCGTTGCTGTGAGAAGTAAGGTCGATGCTGCCAGAAGCGCAGGTAATGGAGCGAGAGGGGGGGCGCCTTTGTCCTGCAGCCCCGGCCGTCCCAGGTGGGTGCGCGGCGGGCACCTCGGGCCCATGTTAGAGAAGAGCCCGAGTGAACCGCGCGACGGAAATATGGCGGCCGAAACACACGGGCTAGAGACCACGCTGAACCGTGGGAGTCTAGACGCAGTGGGAGCGGTGCACCTCGTTCCCAAGAGGTGGCACGAATGTATTAAGGCCGGGGCCTGCCACTGCGGTGAAACCAGCCCCTGCTGTATAGGGGCTATCCGCGGGGGGGCCTGCGGGGACAGTCCCTGCAGCGCCTGTATCCTCGTGACCTCTGCTCCTGCGGGCGGCAAAGGGGCGGTAGAGGACCATCGGACTGCCGACCCACTGGGCCCCACAAGGCGCGTCGGGGGACCAAATGGCCCACAGTGTCAGCGCAATGGAGACAACCTTGTATACGGAGGCGGAAGCAGTCCCCAGCTGTCCGAGGTCGTTCTCGTCGAGAAAGCATGCGCGGCGCTCTGATACGGGTTGAGTGGCGACTCGTAGTATGGACATGACTAGGGGGGAAAGGCCTTGAGCCGCAGATGAGCTGCAGGACAGCGGGGAACCCTCTCCATCTGTCTCTCATGGAGGTGCTGCCTTCCTGGGCCTGGGGAGAGGCAGCGCAGCGCTCCGCGAGGGTGAGGCCGTCAGGCCCACCTGCGGGCGGAGTCCCACCCGCGCTGTCGTTTGTCAGCATGCTGAGCGTCTCCTCTGGGGGCCGAACGTTTCTCCCTGGTCCTCCAGTCGGAGCCGGACCACGTGTCCTGGCGGTGGCCCCACTCTTCCCATGCCTGCCATGTCTCCCATCGGGCTGCGGCACTGGGTGGGGTTGTCTGCTCGGCGACCCTGTAGTCGGTGTACACCGGAGGGGAGCAGGCGGCCTCCTTTGGTTTGCTCCATGGGTGCCGTCGTTCCTCCCTGGCGGGCTCGCTTGAGGCAGCCAATTGCGCGGGTTCCCTGTCGTCGGAGGGCGCTGGGGAGGGACAAGGCGCCGCCTTGCTGCCGTCTGCCCATGGGCATGGGCGTGCGCCACCCTTGGGGCCGTCGTGGTGCGTCCTAGTGTTACGCTGTAGCTGCTTGCGATGTCTGTCTGTAAAGATTGGCCAGTCTACGCGGAGCTGGTGTTCGCCGCCCATCCTGTAGGCGTCGAAGCCCGCTTTGCCCCATGCCTGGAGAGAGTCTCCGCAGAGCTGCACGGAGTTCTTCTTGGGGTCGGATTTGATCCTGACCCATGGGCCCCTGTGCTTGCTGACTTGCTTACGGGCCCAGGCGGGCCGAATCCCGTTGAAGGCGCCTCCCAGCGTCCTCTGCAGTCGGCTGATGTTGTCCTGCGCTGGCTCTTCCTTGTTGGTGTCTGCCTCGCTGATGGAGCTCAGGTACATGGGGGGACCGCACATGAGGTCGTCAGGGCGCGCCTGTGGAATGGATGTGATTTGTGGCTCGCTTCCTCGGCCTGTGCCGCGCTGCTGCCAAGAGGCCGGGGGGCTCAGTGGCGGGCGCTCTGCGTGGCTGAGAGTGGCGTCCTCGGGAATTGAGGTCGGCCGGGGTTCTGCCTCGTTTTCAACTAGCCTCAGCCTTCTGTCGAGCCTCCGGTCGTCGCACATTGCGGCCTGGTACGAACGCGAGTACTCCCTGGCGTAGGGCGACCAGGTTTTGGACTCGGCACGCTGTGGGGGATTGGTCCACAGGACATGCGGACTGTGGGAGGCGTCACTGTCGCTGTGCTCTGGGGTGTCGGCTTTGACCACTTGGCGTGCTGGACTGGCTCGGGCCTCGGAGTCGTTCTTGTCTTGGTGGACTCCATGCGCCTGCCATTCTGACTCTGACGGGTCCCAGTCTAGCTCCTCGTCGCCGCCGCCACTTCCATAATCGCGCGGGGACGGAGCCCCCCCTCCCCCACCGCTGGACTGCCCTGGCGCGGCAGGCAGCTGGGGGATAGCTTGGACGGGGGGGGGGTCGGGTGAGGTAGCCCGGGGACGGAGCCAAATCGCGTTGGGGGATCCTTCCTCTTCCGCACCGCAGGTCTTTCCGTCCTTCCGCGAGCTGGCCAGGAGCTTGATTGTTCCTTCTGTGAGGTCGTCCTTTGTTTGTGATAGGAAGTTGGTTAGTGTATCCAGTGGCTGTCGTTGTGGGCATTGACCTCTCTGGCTGTCGAGCTTGTCAACGTAGCTTCGCCATGCCTCCTTGTACTTCGGACTGCGCTCCACTAGGTGCGTGACCACGTTGGCTGCGGCCGCCCTTCGCCCGCCCAACTGGATGTGACGGGGATGCCCGTTCGTAGGTATGTCGTCCCCGTAGATGGACTGCAGGAACTGCACCAGGTGCTCGTGGGACCACCCCGACTCGTCTGTCACCTCACCTGCGACTTCCCTTCCCAACCGCTGAGTGTGGGCCACCCAGAGGGAGTAGACTGAGTGGCTCCACTCGATCAGGAACTTGACCATCTCGCGGACGGGGGCCCACGACTGCCCCCCACCGAGACGGCGGGCGGAGTAAGTGGGAAGTGGGGGCGCAGTGGGTGGTGGGAGAGTCGGTAGCGAGAGGCTGCGAGCACCGCCTCCGTCTGTGCCTTCCTGCGGGGGCGGAGCGCGATCCATGCTGCCCTCGGCCGTTGCTGCGGGCGGGTTGGAGCTTGCGGCTGGCACTGGGCTGTTTGGGGAAAGATGCGCCGCCATGTCGTAGATGTACCAGTCCTCTGAATTATCGCGAGTGGCTGCCCTCATGGTGGAGGGGTCTGGGTATACGTCGTTAGAGCATAGGTCCAGTGTGCGGTCAAGGCCGCTAGGGGCAATGTCCCAGATGTGTACCAGGCAGCTCCTGCAGGCCCAACTGGTATTCCACTGCTTCTTGGTCCACAGTGAAGGCATTGCTTCCCACGGAGGGAGACCTGTCGCGGCATTGCAGTCCGCGCCCGACTCTGCGCGCCAAATGAAACAGCCCAATGCGGGCGCGCCTGCCGGCCATTCCAGCAAGGGGGAAACGGGGGGACAGAAGTCACAGGTGGCTGAGTAGCACTTGTTCAGGTGCGCCTCAGAACCGAATCTGCCGTCAGTGAGCCTGTGTGGCGGGAGTGTGGTACCCACGCTGGCTGGGCGGTAATGGCGAGTCGTACGCAGGACGAGCTCCTTGAGGTTTGGGGCAGCAGTAGCTGGTGTCACTCTAACTCCCAGCGGGAGTCGGGCTAAGGAGGGGAGTGCCCTGGCCCTTTTCTGAGCGCGGTTCTCGTCCAGTCTGCGCTTGTGCTCCTGTAGGAACCACTGCATGGACTTCCTGCAGTTGCGCTCTGTCGCGTCGGGTTCGGGGAGGAGTACCCCTTTCTTCTCCAGCGAGCTGGCCCAACATTGCTGGCAGAGCCATCTGCAGTTCTTGCCCTCCACGTACGTCTGCGCCCGGTTCTGAGCTAGAGGCCCCCTCGTGTAGTCGTCTTCCCAAGTGCCTGCTGTACCACTTAGCCCGACACTGCTGCATCCGTCGCAGTTGTAGGTGGCGTCCTTCTGCTGTCTGCAGAAGCGCCCGTCGCGCGCGAATGGGGGGAACAGTGGGGTCCCTGGGGCCGGGGAGGCCGGGATGTCCTCGTCGAGTCGGTGGCTGGAAAGTGCTATCCCTCCTCCGATGTACTGGAGGTCGGCCATGGTATCAAGGCTGCCCAGTCCAATCTCTGAGCCCGCCAAGCTTGTGCGCAGCTGGCAAATGGAGCACGCACCCCTGCTTAGCTGAGTGACGTCAGCTGGCCGGACCAGAGTCTCCAGTACGCGTAGGGGAGCCTCCTGGGTGAAGTTGTGCGCCTGTATCGCTGCCCATGTCTTGGGGCAATTGTGCTTGCCAGCAACCTCGTGGTGATGGGCGAACGTGGCCAAGGTGCTAGTGTGGTGTATGACCTCCGCTAGTTTGGTGTGGAGGGTGGCAAGGGCCGCAAGCTTGAATCCCCGGGATACGCGAAACGTGAAGAATTGTGGTACCGCCTTCCCGTTGATAGGGTTGCTTCCCTGCGCAGCTCTGGCAAACTCAGCGGCGACGTGCTGCATCTGATGTCGGCGCGTTTAGCCGCTTCGCGTTGATCGCGCAGGACGGCGACGGCGACTGCGGAAGGTCACTTAGGGACAAGACCACGCAAGAACTGGCACTGTTGCAGAGTTCGCTGGCCTTTCTCCCACTCCCGACCCCGGCCTCAATCGCTGCTGCTGCTGCTGCTGCTGCTGCTGATCTGCTGCTGACATGCTGCTGACCTGCTGCTGACCTGCTGCTGCCCTGCTACTGCCCTGCTGCTGCCCTGTTGCTGACCTGCCGTTGACGTGCTGCTGACCTGCGGCTGACCTGCTGCTGACCTCCTTCTGACCTGCTTGACCTGCTTGACCTGCTGCTGCTGCTGCTGCAGCTGCTGCAGCTGTTCCTGCTGCTGTTCCTGCTGCTGTTCCTGCTGCTGTTCCTGCTGCTGTTCCTGCTGCTGTTCCTACTGCTGTTCCTGCTGCTGTTCCTGCTGCTGTTCCTGCTGCTGTTCCTGCTGCTGCTGCTGCTGCTGCTGCTACTGCTCCTGCTGCTGCTGCTGCTGCTGACCTGCGGCTGCTGCTACTGCTACTGACCTGCTGCTGACCTGCTGCTGCTGCTGCTGCTGCTGCTGCTGCTGCTGCTGCTGCTGACCTGCTGCTGACCTGCTGCTGACCTGCTGCTGACCTGCTGCTGACCTGCTGCTGCTGCTGCTGCTGCTGCTGCTGCTGCTGCTGCGCTGCGGCTGCTGCTGCTGCTGCTGCTGCCGCCGCCGCCGCCGCCGCTCCTGCTGCTGCTGCTGCTGCTTCTTGGCGGAGCGATGGGGGGGGCTCTCGCTTTTCCCAGACGAGCAGCGCAGAGTTTCTCAGGTTGCAAATCTTCAGAACTGGCAACGACAGGTCCCGCCATCCCTACCCGCCTGGGCCCAAGAGCTATAGGTCATCGTTTTCGTCGTTACGCCACAAGGCGCGGAAGAGGGGGGGGCCGCGGAGATTGGCCCGGCCGCCGCCCGCTGCCGCGCGGGCGCGCCCGGCAGCGGCGGGCGGGGGGCCCGCGCGGGCGCCGGCGCGGCGGGGGGCGGCGGCGGCCGGCGGCGGCTGGCGGCTGCGGGCCGGCGGTAGCTGCTGAGCCCGCAACGGCAGGTGCGGCCCGCGGCG
Source organism: Prorocentrum cordatum (assembly GCA_963575745.1). Taxonomy (NCBI): domain Eukaryota; class Dinophyceae; order Prorocentrales; family Prorocentraceae; genus Prorocentrum; species Prorocentrum cordatum. The sequence continues at coordinate 74,142 of CAUYUJ010018946.1, forward strand.
GCGGGGGCCAGCTGGCGGTAGGTTCGGGGCCCTGGCTTTGGCCGAAAACCCCCGCTCCTTCGGAGCGCGCCCCCGCCCAGCACTCACCGCGGGCGCGGTGCTAGCCGCGAGGGAGCGCGGCTGACTTGACGCGAGCAAGAGGGGAAGGAAAAAAAAACCTTACAATGAGACCTACCCCATTCAACATAACTGGGGCCCACTGGCAACTACTGAGGCTCAATGACACCCCCACGCCTAAAACTAACAGCAAAGTTACAAACAGCACGACCAGCCGCACCATTCAGACTAAGTGCGACAGAAGGGGCAGAGAAAAGGACTCCAGGTGGCAAATCTCAGCGACGATCGATTGAACTGCTGCTGCTGCTGCTGCTGCTGCTGCTGGTAGTAGGATGACCGATGAGATGACGATCACAGCGAGGGGCCGAAGGAGGAGAGACGAGAATCTGCAAAGGCCAGGCTCTCCCTTCCTTCCCCTCCCCACGCTTTCAGCACCTATCTCCTTCAGGGCCGCCGAGTTGAGACGACGGTCCATGCTGGACTCTGAGGTTACGCTCTCCCTCTCCCTGAGCCGCGTCTGCGGGTCAAATCAAATCCACATGCGCGAGCACGATCAGACTGCATGGCAAAGGAAGCTGGGCGATAAACACACCACAAACGTGACCTAGCCTGCATAATAGAAGGATCATATGGAGGATGACCATACAGCTAGCACGTACGAGGCCTATAGCTAGTACTGGAACGCTGTACTGAACATCAAATTGCACAATGACTACATGAGTGGCAGGAACATTCAGGGTGGAAAACAAACTGTTTAGTCCTGCTGCTGCTGCGCCCTCCCAACAGGAATAGGCAGCAGAAAAGAATATGGAAATATGTATCGTGAGAAGGCTGATCCACTCACACGCTTCATACGAAAGGCATCCTGAGGAGGCGAGGCCCACGGCACAAAGGTCACACGCTACCCCGATGGGGGCCCACGAAATCCAAAAGAGTCTGCGCATGCGCCGCAATCGGCGGCGGCACCAACGCAGGAAGGGGTTATTCCTGGGCATGCTCACGAAGCGGACGGCATCTGGGCTCTTCCCACGGATCATGTGGTCCACGAGCTGCTTGACCTTCGCCGTTTTGTTGGTGCCCGTGGTCTCCGAAAGGCTGTTGGCATTCAGGATGTTGTTCAGCACTGATTGGGTGATTCCTGCTGCCGACGCAATCCGAGAAATGAACGCATCACCATCTTTTGGCCAATCATCCGTATCCGTGTAGGGTTATTTTGGCAACTTCGATGCACGCATTGTGGGTGACCTTATCCTCTTCTATTTATTCTGCTGGCTCTGGGACTGAAGATGGAACAACTGACTTCTCAGAAGGGGCCACAGGCGCATGCTGCATCTGAACGAGGAACCCACGGAGTAAAGCTGCATTGTCATCCTGCGGGGTCGGTCTGCTCGAGGTGGGCCCTGAGCTCATACCAGTGTCACGCACTGCTTGAAGGATGGCGAGGAGGTCGGCCGTCGGATCAGGCTTCTTCGGCTCCGCATGCTGGAGCCTAGCCAATAGCTGCTTCATGAGGTCGGTATCCTGGTTCTTGTTTGTCGACTTCGCTTGCAACAACACCCTATGGAGCTTCAACGAATCATCATCATCTGAGTCTGAAGCACCGTCAAAGTCATCTGCCTTCGAATTACCAACCATTGTGTTGAACATCCCAAGCATGGCTGTAGCTGGATTATGCTTCGCAGTCTGCTTCTTCTTCTGTAACATTTTGCCTGGGAACTGCATGTTGAGCCCCTGTTTTGTTTTGTCAGCACTCTTGGCACTGCTGCTTGTTGACGCACTGCTCGAGGAGGTGCTGCTGTCAACCTGGCGCAGCACACGTTTCTTGGCAATCGTGAGGAACCCAAAGCCACGTTTTTCAACTTCTTATCCTTCCCGATGGTCTTCTTCACCGTCTTGGAGTCGGGCTTGAACCCGAAGACATCTGAATCACAGTTCCGAACACCTTTTGCAATCGAAGGCCGCATTGACTTGGCAATAGCCTTGCGCTCTCGCTTCTCTTCACGAGCCGTGAATATGTTCTGGGGGTCGCGGTTCTCCTCCAGTGCCGAGTGGGCCCGTGCTGGTGGGCCACGCTGGTGGTGCTGCTGCTGGTGCTGGTGGTAGTCGTTGTTATGCTGGCATTTCTGCTGGTGCTGGTAGGGCTTGCCGCCACCGGGCCCAAGGCCTCTGGAGCCGTTGTTGCCGCGGCCACCAGGAGACCAGCCCATGGCCCAGCTAGCGCAGCACAGATGGAGAAGTGCTGGGACGCGCATACGAAGGCGAGCTTCTGGAAAATTGGCTGGGGGCTCGAGCCAAGAGCGCGCGGAAGGACGTGGACAGAAGTGCCTGGGTCTCCACAGCCCCGAGCTCCCCTGAGGCTCGGCCCTCGTTGAACTCATGGCCACAACGTGCCGGCAGTCTCCCCCGGGCTCTCGCGGTGTGGAGGAACAACGATGTGTGCCTGCGACGAAGCCTGCACACGCTTTTACTGGCCATCTTAGCGGGCCACTCCAGGAGGAGCAACTCGGAGAGGGGGCCGACGAGGGCAACCTGGGTGCGAACAGGGCCCCCTTCCCCCATGGAGCTATAACTAATCAGGCGCTCCCAAACTCTAGTATCCAGGAAACGCTGGGGAAGACAATCGGCCGCTGAAAAGAGCACGGGGAACTTGGCATGTCTAGGGCTTGGCTGTAACCCTCGGGCAAAATCCTCATTGCCTGAAAACGCATCACACCGAAACTCAACATCATGGGAGGGCTGGTGGATGAAAGCTTGCAGGAACGTGAGAGGGAGGGAGGATGCTTCACATGTGAACCCAAAATCTCTAGGGCACACATGTTGCAAAGCTGTGAATATGCAAGAACTACATAATATTCGTGACATAGACAAATTATCGCCAACATAAAGGATTCCTTGGATTACGTCCTCTGCCGACAGTCCTGGGGCAGCAAGGCCAATTTTTTGTGCAACCCTATCATTCTGATACAGGCGCATGAGACTAGAGCCGAGGTCTGCGAGCGTCGCTGGCTCGCTGAGGGCTCCGCCCATGGCCCAACCCTTTTTGCTCCGAAGCACTGCATCTCCGACCAGAAAGTATGCGCCAAGCTTCGCATACGACAGAGCGGCTCGGATGTCATTGAAAGTGACGAGGTCATAATTGGGCTTGATAGGGTTCACCTTGCCGCACAAGGTGCCCATGAGCCTTCCGCCCTCTCTGGACGAGAACTCCAAAGTAGCGGTGCTTTTTTTTTTCGCGAGGCGGTCAAGCAACTCAAGTATGCAGGCCGTCCCACGGGGCACGTCTGCGCCTTTGAAAAACCGTGATGCCTCTGCTTTACAAAAGGCCAGGGAGGGTTTATTGCAGCCACAGCTCTTACAGACATGTGCATACTGGGCAACACGGGATTGTCGAGAGGCCCTTCCTCGCAAGACCTTCGGAAGTTCAGAGGGGTTCTTTAGGGTCCAGCTCGGGTCACCTGAATGGCGTTTTGCCAACCGAATCGCACGTGCGCACTTGTGTAGGACATGACGCTGTGTGGCATGTACAGTAGACACGGTTTCCCTAACATGGGCATGAGGCTTGGCACAAACGAGTTCACCACCAGCTGACAAGCACATACCTTTAACCGTAAGGTATGCTTTAGGGATGTGCTGTGGTTCAGCTCTTTGGCGACTCCTCCATTTTTGGGGGCACGATGGGCTGGCCTCGTTTTCTTTGCAACTTAGCAACCATTTTCCCACTATACTGGGGTAAGTATGCATAATGGGCTGCGTCTGAAGCGAACGTGTCTCCAAGCTGGACAACGTACCTAAACCAGGGCATGCCCACACGTCTGTGTGGGCCTTTGTCAAGTCCGAGCCATACACACTCTGGGAGTCCCCGCCGCATCTGTTCAACCAGCTGTTGCAGGGGGGTGCGGTGTGTCTCCTGTGGTATGTGACGGGCAAACATGGTTCCAAAGCGGGCTCGCAACAAGTTATACCGAATGGCATGACCCTCAAGCTGGTATGTCTGCTGGTGCTTATCAATGGTTTCAGATACATGCTGCCAGACAAACGAGGGGGAGAAAAGGGTGGGAACGTTCCAATACATGCCACTGCGAAACACATCTTGGGTCAACCGACACATATATTGGGGGTCAGTCTTGATCTGCTGGTAACTAGCGTATGAGAAGTTAGCAACAGCAGCAAACTGATCGGTGAAGGCGCCAATATGAAATGGAACTTCAGTACCGCAGACACGTGTTTTGGCACACAAGAACTCAAAGAGGCAAGGCTGATACTTACAGACTTGATGTTGGTATGCACAGAATGTACCTTTGATGTTCCGCAACACTTTAGGGTCATTACAAGGGATACGAACTGCGTAGGCGCGCGTGGAGAGGAGGAGGTTGCCTGAAGACAGGAACCTTTCAAGCTTATTACGCACAAGCATACACATTCGCTTCGGAAGTCGACCTGCCCAAGACCAAACTTTAAGTGTGTACTCGACCAAATGGGCATGCCTCCACATGGCCCAATACTGCAATATGTTGGCAGGTTGGGCAAGGTAAATGGCAAACCAGGGTTCAAATCCTCTCTGGTACGTACGTGTCTGCACGCGCACGCGGGGAATGAGGACTTTTTCACGACACCAATCAACCAACACGACGAAGGAAATACGTTGGGTATCAATTCTGTTCCTAAGGTAGGAGTCTTTCCTAATACCTCGAAGGATGTTAAGCTCACACTCTCTCTCTCTCTCTCTCTCTCTCTCTCTCTCTCTCTCTCTCCTTAGACAGCTGTGCCCTGAACCTGGGGAACAGTCGTGGCTCACGTTCACGACATTGGCAATGATGATGATGTGCTCCTGGGCTGCGCTGTGTCGGAGGCTGGAGAATGTCAGTGAAAAGTGTTTCATAGCGAAGGATATGTTGTGTGGTCCGTGAGCAAGGGGAATTGAAACGAGGCTCCAAATGGCGCAACCCTTCCAACTTTAATATCTAGGTCGGTGCTCTTGGCCGCCTATGCCCTTGAAGGCTGCACACCAGTGCTCACGAAAGCGGCTGACGGCACCGTTCCAATTAATTATATTATTACTTCTAGCTGTCGTGGCCTTGCCAAGGTACCAAATATTATCTTCCGTAGAAAGGTGCTATACAACATGCCTGTCTCTTGGGTACTGTCATAGTTCCACGTGGTGGAGTGCATCTGCAATATATAGTCTTTCCAGAAAGGCGCACTATATATATATATATATATATATATATATATATATATATATCCGGTGCAGCATCGTGTACTGTAGAGCTGGTTTGGCAGCTCTGAGCATGACTCGCAGCTGCTGCTTACGCTCAAGATGCTGATGGAAAGAATACAGGGCCTGATATACGCCAAGGTTGTAGCACAAATACCAAAGGGGGAGGTTGTCGGGCGAATCCGCTCCCCGGCCGGCGGAAGCCGAGACTCTCCCTCGAGAGCTCTTCGGTTCGCCGGGCCGGTCTCTGTCGCCGCCGCCTGCTGGACAGAGCCACTTTAGCGCCGTGTTCGGACAGGCGCCTGCGACCGGATGGGACTTCTCTGGGCCGTTCGCGTCGCCGCGGGAGACAGCCAGAGCCAGCGAGGTTTGCTACATGTGCCAGGAGCCGCTCGACGACTCGAGGGTGCAAGGGCCCGACTGCGGCCACGTCCCGCACTGCTTCCACGCGGCCTGCCTGGCCCGGTTTCGCCCTCTCCGCCGCGGACTCGCACACCTGCGGAACTCGGGCGGCGATTCCAGCCGGGTAGAGGACGCAGCGTGCCCACTCTGCAACCACAGGTGGGGCGACGGCCCGAACTCTGCCGCGCGGCTCGCGGAGCTGGTGGGCCACCTTGGGCGCGGCGGGGGGCTCCCTTTCCGAAGGTGCCGCTGCCTGCCTTGCCGGGGAGTTGCAGGCGACTCGAGTTCCGACGAGGAGCGGGCCAACCGGCACCGAGAGGGGGGCCCCTCGTGCTGCCAGAGGGGCCGGCACCGCACGCGATCGCCAAGTGCCCGCGCCACCCGGAGCGACCCTTGCGATGGCGGCACTCGCGCGGGCCAGATGGGCTGACGAGCAGCTGGGAATGCGCCGCCTGCGATCTCGCCCCGCTCGTTAGCGAGGTCCCGCCGCCGCTGGGCGAGAGGCCACCGCAGTGCCCTTGCGGCCAGCCAGGACAGGTCGAGTGGGTCGCCCGGGCCAGCGGGGACGCCGGAGGGCCTTGGAGGTGGCAGGGAGACTGGCTCTGCGAAAGCTGCGCCGCCACAGCGCTGCCCGAGCCAGGGGCCGCACAGCCGGAACGGCCGCCAGAGCCAGGAGCAGGAGGCGGGGGCCCGGACCCACCGGCGGCGGACGGCCCACGAACCCAGTTCAGCGGCTGGTCGCCCCCACGACACGCTGCAGAGACCAGCCGCTACCTTAACGCCTGGATGTATGTGCCGCTCCTCCTGGACGCCGCGGGCCAGCTTGACGGGCAGGAAGCCGCAGTGTGGCGACAGCACCCTGCCGCAGCATACTGGTGGGAGAACGCCGCGGCGTTCCTCCGAGAGGGGCCGCCCGCCGACGTGTCCGCCTTCTGCGAGGCGGGCCCCCTGCTGCCGCAGGCTCTCGGAGACGGGCTGCACGGGGACCAACTGGGGCTGCCAGCGGTGGTAGGGCTCCTTGCCGACGACAGAGGATACGTGCAGCCGATCGCCCAGGACATCGTGATGCAGATCTTCGGGGGGGTGGACTTCATCCGCGCTGTGGAGGTGCAGGCTGACGCCTAAAGGGCATGGCTTGCGCGCGGGCTGCCTCCAAGACCCGACCCCGCAGCAGGGCCCACCAGACGCGCGCGGAAGAGGCGCCGAGGAGGAGCCGCAGCCAGCGCCCGCGGCGGCGGAGGGAGAGGGAGGCGCCGCACCAGGCAGAGGAGGGAGAGGCGCAAGAGGAGACAGAGGACGAAGAGGCGCTGGAGGAGGCAGTGGGGGCAGAGGCGCCCGAGGAGGCAGAGGGCGAGCAGGCGGCATAGGAGACCCGAGCGGCGACGACGACAATGATGACGACGACGACGACGACGACGACGACGACGACGACGACGAAACGACGACGACGACGACGACGACGACGACGACGACGACGACGACGACGAAACGACGACGACGACGACGACGACGAAACGACGACGACGACAACGACGAAACGACGACGACGACGACGACGACGACGACGACGACGACGACGACGACGACGACGACGACGAGAGCAGCGAGAAAGAGGGCAGCCACAGCCAGAGCGACAGCGCCTCCGACAGCGCTGGCCCCGCGCCCCCTGCGCCAGCGGCGCCGCCTGCGCCAGCGCCGCCGCGCAGTGGCGGAGGCGGGCGACGAAACCAGCGCCCGGCGCAGTCTGCCTTCCCCGACGCCACCTGAGCGCTTCTTGACGCAGTGGACTTGGAGGCCGAACTGCGCCGGCGGGTGCCGTGCATCAGGGCGCCGCCGGCTTTCCTCCGCGGCCGCCTTCGCCAACTCTACCACACGGTCCTCGAGGAGGTGCTGCGCGCAGGCGCCCTTCCTGGCGACGCCGACGGGCTGCAGAAGGCGAGGGCTTGGAAGCTCCTGGTTCTCATATGGCGCATGCTGCTGCGACGGTCCGCGAGCACTGGGGCGCAAGGGCGGCGAGAGCTCGAAGCGCGACTGGAGCAGTTCGAGGACGGCTCCTGGGAAGCGCTGCTGACCCCAAGCCTGCGAGGGCAGCGGCCCCCGGGAGGAGCGCGCGGCGCGGGCGACGCCGAGGCGAGGCGCCAGCGCCTCCTGGAAGACGGTGGCGCTGGTCAGAGCAGGAAGCCTCAGCAAGGCGCGGCAGCTGCTCGCCTCGCGGGGGCTGGCGCCGGGCACGGCAGAGACTTTGGCAGTCCCAAAACTGCGGGGGGACCCCGAAGCCCCACGCCGACGCCGCCGCCCGACTTTGCCGCCAGCCGCCGAAAGGAAAGAAAAAAAACAGCCTTCCCAGCCGGCTCGGCCCGTCGAAACAAAAAAAAGAAAAAAAAGGAAAACAATAGAACAGAAAAAAAACAAGAAAACGAAAACAAAAAAAACAAAAAGAAAAAAAAATACAAAAAAATAGAAAAAAAAAGAAAAGAAAAAGGAAAAACAAAAAAAGAAAAAAAATCGAAAAAAAAAAGCTCGACCGCCGCATCTGGACCGACTGCGTCCGCTCCGCCCCGAAGAATCTTCCAGCTCGCTGAGCGGAGCCCGCTTTGAACTGCTGAAGCTGGCCTTGGACGAAGACGAGACGCTCGAGCTGCAAGCTGCCGTGGGGGAGCGCTACGCGCGGGCCGAGATCCCAGCGAGCGTTGCCCACGCCCTGGGCACAGGCCGCATGACGGCGCTGCTGAAGGACACCGGCCGCGCGCGAGGCATCGTTGCAGGCGACGCCTTCCGCCGGCTCGTGGGCAAGGCCCTCTCCCGGCAGTATGGGCCCGAAATGGACGACGCCTGCGCGCCGCCCCAGTACGCGCTTTCGACGAGAGCGGGCACAGACAGCGCCGCCCACTTCCTCCGAGCGGCCACGGACTCCGACCCCGCGACGACCATCGTCAACATCGACGGCATTGGGGCCTTCGACCACGTGCGCCGCGACCGCATGATCGAGAAGCTCCTCTCGCTGCCGGAGGCCTCCGCCATGATCCCTTTCATCTTGCTCTCCTACGGCCAGCCGTCGACGTACCTCTGGACAGACGATGCCGGAGTCGCGCACGAGGTGAGGCAGGGAGAAGGCGGACAGCAAGGCGACCCGCTCGTGCCGGCGCTGTATTCCCTGGCTCAGCACGGAGGGCGCCCTTAGAGAGCCGAGCGCGCATGCACAGTCTGCCGGCGACGGAGTATACCTTTGTCCTAATGATGCATTTGCTACGGCACCTATGAGATTCAAGTAGTCTGTCCACAGTTTAATTGGTATATCTATCACTGGATACTCGGTTTCTGAGTTGCTTAGCCGAGGGACTCTGATCGCCATCACTGTCGACAAGTCTACGATTATTTTTTGTTACGCCAAGCACAAAGTGCTGTGCCGTGGTGGCCCCCAGTTCGACCAGCTCGCCAGAAGCACATCATAAGCTACCTCCCGCCGAGCTCACCAGGAGGTGAGATTGTCGGGATAGATACTATATCACAACGAGAGCGTGCGTCAGCAGCTCATACAGCCCTCAAAGTTGTAAGCGTATCGTTTTGTGTAGGTCACGAGCCGCGCACGCATTGGACGTGTCAAACCAGAGTGGTTAATGGTCATCAACAAAAGGTCGCATGGAGGACCTCGAACCTGCCGCGGGCGGGCCTTGGCGCAGAGAGCGCCCGCGCTGCCGCGGCGTGGCGAGCAGGCTCGCTCAGCCGCCACCTGCAGGCCGCAGCCGCCGCGCTGCCCCAGCTTCCGCCGCCGCCGTCGCGGCCGTCGGCCAGGCGGCCGCCAGCGTGGCTGCCTCCGCCTCCGCCGCTGCCGCCAGCGGCCGCCGCTGCCCGCCGCTCGCGGCGCGGTCTGCCTGTCGCGGCCCCGCGCCTGGGCCTGCGCCAGCTGCCGCGGGGTTCTGAGCAGCGCCCCAGGCGCAAGGCGGCCTAGCGCCAGCTGCCTCGCCCTCCTGGCGCGCGCTGCCTCCTTCTCTGCTTCCTCGGCCGCGCCCTCTCCTTCTCCGCCTCGGCGCAGCTGCGGCGGGGGTCTGGGCGTGGGGCCCGTAGGCGGGCGCGCTGTAGCCCCGTCCCACGCCCGGGAGGTGGGGCCCGCAGGCGGGTGCGCGGTAGCCCCGTCCCACCTCCCACCCCCGTTCCGCTTCTGGGGCCGGCTCGTCGCCAGCAGGCCCCTGTTCCTCTGCGTTCTTGGAGCGGGGGCCCAGGCGTGGGGCCCGCAGGCGGGTGCGCGGCAGCCCCGTTCCACGCCTGGGAGGTGGAGCCCGCAGGCGGGTGCGCGGCAGCCCCGTCCCACCTCCGGCCCCCGCTCCATTCTGGGCCCCTTCCTGGCCGTCTTCGTCGCGCTGCTGCTCGTCGCGGCCGTGGTGGTGGTGGTGGTGGTGGTGGTGGTGGTGGTGGTGGTGGTGGTGGTGGTGGTGGTGGTGGTGGTGGTGGTGGCGGTGCTGGTGGTGGTGCTGATAGTGTCGGTGCTGGTGGCAGTCTTGCTGCTGGTGGCGGTGGTGGGTCGTGGTGGTGGGCCGTGCTGCTGGTGCTGGTGGTGGTGGTGGTGGTGGTGGTGCTGGTGGTGCTGTTGGTGCTGTGGTGCCTGGTGGTGCTGGTGTGCTGGTGGTGCGGTGTGCTTGTGGTGCTGTGGTGCTGGTGGTGTGGTGGTGCTGTGGTGGCTGGTGTGCTGGTGTCTGGGTGGTGGGGTGGTGGTGGTGTGGTGGTGGTTGGGGGTGGTGGTTGTGGTGGTGTTTGCTGCTGGTGTGCTGTGGTGCTGGTGTTGCTGGTGGTGCTGGTGGTGCTGTGGTTGCGGAGGGGGATGGTGGTGCTGGTGTTCTGGTGGTGCTGGTGGTCTGGTGGTGGTGGTGTTGGTGGTGGTGGTGGTGTGGTGGTGGTGGTGTGGTGGTGGGGGTGGGGTGGTGGTGGTGGTGGTGGTGGTGGTGTGGTGGGTGGTGGTGGTGTGGTGGTGTGGTGTGGTGGTGGTGGTGGTGGTGGTGGTGGTGTGGTGTGGTGGTGGTGGTGCTGGTGGTGCTGGTGGTGCTGGTGGTGCTGGTGGTGCTGGTGGTGCTGGTGGTGCTGGTGGTGCTGGTGGTGCTGGTGGTGCTTGTGGTGTCGGTGCTGGTGGCAGTCTTGCTGCTGGTGGTGGTGCTGGTGGTGTCGGTGCTGGTGGCAGTCTTGCTGCTGGGCGGTGGTGGGTCGTGGTGGTGGGCCGTGCTGCTGGTGCCGGTGGCAGTTCTGCTGGCGTGGTCGTGGTGGGGTGGTGGTGGTGGTGGTGGTGCTGGTGGCGTCGGTGCTGGTGCTGGTGGCAGTTCCGCTGCGGGTCGTTGTCGTGGTAGTCGCCGTCGTTGTGCTCGTGGTTGTGGTCGCGGTGGCGGTAGCTGCTGCGTCGCTGCTCTGTGTCGTGGTGGTGCTGCGGCGGGCTCGGGCGTTGGTGCTGCGGGCTGTCGTCGTCGCGCTGGCTGTGGTGGTGCTGCTGCTGGTCGCCGTCTTCGCGCTGCTGGTCGCCGTGGTAGTGGTTGTGCTGGTGGCGTCGTTGCTGGTTGCTGTCGTGGTGGTTCTGCTGCTGCTGCTGCTGCTGTTGCTGCTGCTGCTGGTCGTCGCTGCGCTGCCGTCGGTGGAGGTCGCAGTCGTCGTCGTGCTGCTGGTGGTGTTTTTGCTGGTAACCGTCGCTAAGTTGGCGTTGTTGTCGCTGCTGGTGGCCGTGGTAGTGGTGGTGCTGGTTGTCGCCGTCGTAGTCGTAGTGGTGGTGGTGGTGGTCCTGGTCGCTGTCGTGGTGGTTCTTGCTGGTCGTCGCGTCGCCGTTGGCAGGGGTCGCAGTCGTCGTCGTGCTGTTGGAAGTGCTTGTGCTGGTAGCCGTCGTAGTGGTCGTGGTGCTGGTGCTGCTGGTAATCGGCCCCCGCTGCCCCTCGCGCGGGGGCCCGCGTCCTCAGGGGAGCGCCGACAAGAGGTCCCCTCGCCAGGGTGCTTCTCCGTCCGTGGCTAGCGTCTCGCTGGGCACGTCCTCTAGCAGGCTGGCCGCAAGGGCGTCGTGAATGGCGCCGGACAGCATGCCAGTCCACCTGCGCAGCAGCGCCGTTGTCAGCGACCCTCGGAGCGCAGCTGGCGCGCCCCTGGCCAGGGCCCGCGCCAAGACCACGAGAAACTTGTACGCTTCCTCGTCCCGTCGTCCGCCCGTTTCTGCCCCGGCAACCAAGAGGTAGCTGCGCCGGGAGCCCACGAGCTCGGGGTAGGTGGTCGTGTTGCTGCTGCTGGTGGTCCTGCTTGTTGTTGTCGCTGTAGTTGTAGTGGCCGTCGTGGTGCTGCTGGTCGCCGTGCTGCCCCTGGTCGGCGTCGTGGTGGTGGTGGTGCTGGTCGCCGTGCTGGTGGTGGGGGCGTTGCTGGTCGTAGTCGTAGTGGTTGTGGTGGTGGTGGTGGTGGTGGTGGTGGTGGTGGTGGTGGTGGTGGTGGTGCTGCTGCTGCTGCTGCTGCTGCTGCTGCTGCTTTTGTGGTTGTCGCTGTAGTGGTATGGTTGTCGTGGTGCTGCTGGTCGCCGTGCTGCTCCTGGTCGCCGTGGTGGTGGTGGTGGTGGTGGTGGTGGTGGTGGTGGTGGTGTGGTGGGTGGTGGTGTGTGGTGGTGGTGGTGGTGGTGGTGGTGGGTGGTGGTGGTGGTGGTGGTGGTGTGGTGGTGGTGGTGGGGTGGTGGTGGTGGTGGTGGTGGTGGTGGCGGCGGTGGTGGTGGTGGCTGGTGCTGGGTGGTGGTGGTGGTGGTGGTGGTGGTGGTGGTGGTGGTGGTGGTGGTGGTGGTGGTGGTGGTGGTGCTGGTGGTGGTGGTGGTGGTGGTGGTGGTGGTGGTGGTGGTGGTGGTGGTGGTGGCGGTGGTGGTGGTGGTGGTGGTGGTGGTGGTGCTGGTGGTGGTGCTGGTCGCCGTGCTGGCGGGTGTGGCGCTGCTGGTCGTAGTCGTGGTAGTTGTGGTGGTGGTTCTGCTGCTGCCGCTGCTGCTGCTGCTGCTGTGTTGTCGCAGTTGTGGTAGTAGTTGTCGTGGTTCTGCTGGTCGCCGTGCTGCCCCTTGTCGCCGTCGTGGTGGTGGTGGTGGTGGTGCTGCTGCTGCTGCTGCTGTTGCTTGTTGTCGCAGTTGTGGTAGTAGTTGTCGTGTTTCTGTTGGTCGCCGTGCTGCCCCTGGTCGCCGTCGTGGTGGTGGTGCTGGTCGCCGGTGTCCTTGTCTGCAGACCAGAGCGCGCCACAGAGGCTTTCCGCGTGGTTACCGCTGCCAGGCGCGAGTGGGCAGGGATCAAGGCGAACCTCGGCAAGTGCCGCACGTGGAACGGGGGCGGCCCCGAACCAACAGGGCACTTGTCGTTGGGCGCAGACGTGTGGGTTGGCGGCGCCGGCACGCCTGAGGAGCACCGCGGCCTCAAGGTACTTGGCACGCCCCTGGGCACCGCGGCGTCCGCGGCCTGGCTGACGCAGCAGAGGACGGACGAGGAGCGCAGCTTCCTACGAGAACTCCCCAGCCTGCCAGACCTTCCGTGCGCTTGGGCGCTCCTGCTGTACTGCGCGGTGCCAAGGTACAACCACGTCCTGCGCACGCTGCCTCCGGCGCTGTCGCGGTCCTACGCCGAGGCCCACGACCGCGGGCTGCTGGAGGCGCTACACGACCTCCTCGACCTCGACCCCGCGACAGCTGAAGGAGAGGCTCTTCCGAGTGAGCTCGCCGCCGCTCGGCCTCGGAGGCCTTGGACTCAGGGCAGCCGCGCGCACGGCCAAGTGCGCGTACTGGGCGTCTTGGGCGGGCGCGCTCCCTATGTTGCGACAAAGAAACCCCACAGCAGCAACGGAGCTCACCGCCGCCCTCCGCGCCGGGGCAGGCGCCGCAGCCTCGTGCCTCCAGGAAGCTGAGCGCGCGAGGGCTGCCGCCGCCCGCGACGGCTTTGCTACGTGCCCAAGTTGGCGGGGTCTGGGACGGCGCGCGCCCTGAACAGACAGAGCCACTGCTGGGTGAGTGGAAGCACGGATGGCAGTCCCACGCCTCCGCAGCCCGAGATCGGCGCTACAGGGAGGAGGTCGTTCTCGCGAGCCGCACCAACGACCAGCAGTGGATGCTCGACTCGCAGGGAGGTCGCTTCGGCGGACGGCACCTGGCCCTGATCCCCTCGAAACCAAAAAGCACGTTCGCGCCAGAGCGCTTCCGGGCACTCCTCCAGGAGACGGCTCCGCTTGCCGCTGGACGCCACGGCAAGCATTTGCAACGGGCGCTCCTACCAGGCCCACTTGGACGAGAGAGGCGACCACAGAGCAGCTTGCCCCGCAGCGGGCGCCTGCTGAAGCGCGGCCCCCCCATCGAGCGGATGTGGGCCCGGGTGTGCCGGGAGGCCGACGTGTTCCTGCGCGACATGAACCTCCCGGACATTGCTGCCAACGACGGGCGCCGCATCGAGGTGGTGGCCAACGTCCTCCTTGCCTACCACGGCAGGCAGCTTGCCATCGACGCCTGCTTCGTATCACTGCTGAGGGCCACCGGCAGGCCGATTGCGCGGAGGCTCCGCCCAGGACTCGCGCTGAAACGGGCGAGGCGCCGCAAGCAAACGACTTACCCTGAGCTGGTGGGCTCGCGGCGGGGCTACCTGCTCGTAGCCGGGGCAGAGACGGGCGGCCGCGGGGACGAGGAGACGTACAAGCTCCTCGTTACCCTGGCCCGCGCCCGGGCCAGGAGCGCGCCGGCGGCGCTGCGAGGATCGCTTGCGACCGCGTTGCTGCACAGGTGGAGCGGCATGCTGGCGTACGCCATCCACGACGCCCTGGCCGCGAGCCTGCTCGAGGACGTGCCCTCTGAGACGCTAGCGACAGACGGGGAGAATCCCTGGCGAGGGGACGTTCTGTCGGCGACGCGCACGAACTACGAACAGCACCTCCACCAGCACGACGACGACCACGACTACCAGGAGGAGAAGGACCACCACGGCCAGCACCACCACGGCGACCAGCACCACGGCGACCAGCCCCACCACGGCGACCTGCACCACGACTACGCGCCACCACGGCGACCAGCACCACCACGCCCAGCACCACCACGACCAGGACCACCAAGACCAGCACCAACACGGCGACCACCACCACGACAAGCGCGACTACGGCCAGGAGGACCGCCACGACCACCACCACGACCACGGCCAGCACGACTGCTGCCAGCACGACCACCACCACCACCACCACCACGACCAGCACGACCACGGCCAGAGGACCACTACGACCACCACCACAACCAAGACCAGCACCACCACGACCACGGCCGGCACCACCACAGCGACCGGCACCACCACGGCGGCCAGCACCACCTCGACCACCACCACCACCAGGAGGACCACCACGGCGACCAGCGCCACCACGGCGACCAGCGCCACCACGGCGACCAGCACCACCACGGCGACCAACACCACAGCACCACCACGACCAGCACCACCACGGCGACTGGCACCACCACGGCGACCAGCACCACCACGACCAGCACCACCACGACCAGGAGGACTACCACGACCAGCACCACCACGGCGAACAGCACCACCACGGCGACCAGCACCACCACCACGACCAGCACGGCGACTACGCACCAGCACGGCGACCAGCACCACCACGAGCAGCACCACCACGACCACGACCACCACCACGACAAGCACCACGGCGACCACGACCACCACGACCACGGCCAGCACGACAAGCACCACCACAACCACGACCAGCACGACCACGGCCAGAGGACCACTACGACCACCACCACCACGACCAGCACCACCACGCCCACGGCCAGCACCACCACGGCGACCGGCACCACCACGGCGACCAGCACCACCACGACCAGCACCACCACGACCAGGAGGACCACCACGGCGACCAGCACCACCACGGCGACCAGCATCACCACGGCGACCAGCACCACTGCGACCAGCACCACCACGACCAGGAGGGCTACCACGACCAGCACCACCACGGCGACCAGCACCACCACGACCAGCACCACCACGGCGACCAGCACCACGACTACGCACCACCACAGCGACCAGCACCACCACCAGCATCACCACGACCAGGAGAACCACCACGACCAGCACCACGACCAGCACCACCACGGCGACCACCACCACGACCAGCGCGACCACGGCCAGGAGGACCACCACGACCACCACGACCGCACCACCACGACCAGGCCAGCACGACCACGGCCAGCACGACCAGCACCACCACCACCACGACCAGCACGACCACGGCCAGAGGACCACCACCACTACCACCACGACCAGCACCACCACGCCCACGGCCAGCACCACCACGGCGACCAGCACCACCACAGCGACCAGCACCACCACGACCAGCACCACGACCAGGAGGACCACCACGACCAGCACCACCACGGCGACCAGCACCACCACGGCGACCAGCACCACTACGACCAGCACCATGACGGCGACCAGCACCACCACGACCAGCACCACCACGACCAGCACCACCACGACCAGGAGGACCAGGAGGACCACCACGACCAGCACCACCACGGCGACCAGCACCACCACGGCGACCAGCACCACTACGACCCGCACCACCACGGCGACCAGCACCACCACGACCAGGAGGACCACCACGACCAGCACTACCACGGCGACCAGCACCACCACGGCGACCAGCACCACCACAGCGACCAGCACCACCACGACCAGCACCACCACGACCAGGAGGACCACCACGACCAGCACCACTACGGCGACCAGCACCACCACGGCGACCAGCACCACTACGACCAGCACCACCACGGCGACCAGCACCACCAGGACCAGGGGCAGCACGGCGACTAGCAGCACCACGACAGCAGCCAGCAGCACAGAGGAGGAGGAGGAGGCGGCGGCGGAGGCGGCGGAGGAGACGCTGGCGCTGGCCCGAGGCAGCGCGGCGGCGCGGAGGGCGAACGCACCGCCGCCGGCGCCGCCCCGAGGGCAGGCGCGAACGCTGCCGAAGGAGGCGGCGGCGGCGGCGGCCAACGGCGGCAGACCCCGAGGCGCGGCGCAGGCGGGACGCGGCCGGCGGCGAGGCGCAGCGCCGCCGCAATAATAATAATAATAACAATAATAATAATAATAATAGTAATAATATTGATAATAAGAATATAATCATAATAATCATTCAAATAATGCCAACAATAATAATAATAATAATACATAATAAAAATAATAATAACAATAATAATAATAATAACGATAATGAGAATAATAACAATAATAATAATAATACTAATACTAATAATAACAATATTATTAAAAACAATAATAGAAATAAAAATTAATAATAAGAAGAAGAAAAAGAACACGAATAATAATGGCAATAATAGTAATAACAATAGCAATAACAATAATAATAATAATAATAGCCAGTGCTGCCGCTGGATCCATCGCTGCAGGGGGGGAAGGCCTACAACGACTCGTACAGGCAACAGACCGTTGTTTTATACACCCACGCCAATAATATGGAGTATGTAGGTGAAGCGTTGGTAGTAGGATGACCGATGAGATGACGACAACAACGAGGGGCCGAAGGAGGAGAGACGAGGATCTGCAAAGGCCAGGCTATCCCTTCCTTCCCCTCCCCACGTTTTCAGCACCTATCTCCTTCAGGGTCGCCGAATTGAGACGGCAGTCCATGCTGGGCTCTGAGGTTACGCTTTCCCTCTCCCTGAGCCGCGTCTGCGGGTCAAATCAAATCAACAAAATGCGCGAGCACGATCAGACTGCATGGCAAAGGAAACTGGGCGATAAACACACCACAAACGTGACCTAGCCTGCATAATAGAAGGATCATATGGAGGATGACCATACAGCTAGCGCGTACGAGGCCTATAGCTAGTACTGAGAGAGCGTCATCCACCGCCGCTCTACTGTGGAAAATTGCCAACCTTTTCCTCCGGAGCCCGGAGGTTCCCCCCCCCTCCGCTAAAACCCCCCCCCCCTTCCCCCCCGCGCAAAACCCCCCCCTTCCCCCCTTAACCCCCCCCCCTCCCTCCCCCTCGAAAACCGAGGGGGCCACTACCTGTTCGAACCCCTCCCCCCCCCCCTTCCGGATCCGGAAAACGTGGGGGTCACTACCGGTTGGAACCCCCCCCCCTCGAAAACCGGAGGGGGGTCACTACCGGTTCGACCCCCCCCCCCCCGCACCGCCAGCAAACGACTCCCGGTCCCTACCACCGCTCGCATCACATCCCCCACTGTTGTTCCCAGCACCACTGTCCTCACCACCACTGTCCCCACTGGTTCCACCACCGTCCCTATTGTCCCCACCAGTGCCCCCACCACTGTCGCACTGTCCCCACTGTTCCCACCACTGTTCTCCCACCACAATTCCACTCTCCCCACTGTCTCCACGGACCCAACCAATGCCTATCCCCACTGGCCCCACTGTCCCACTGACTCCTCCGCTGTCCCACTGAGCTGTCCCACTGTTCCCACCACTGTCCCCACTGTCCCCACCACTGTCCCCACTGTACCTCTGTCCCATTGTCCCACCGCCGTCCTCGCCACCGCCTTCACCACTGTCCCCACCACCATTGTACCCTCCACTGTCCCACTGTTTCCACCTCATTCCCACTGTCCCCACACCACTGTCCCCACCACCACCGTCCCCACCACTGTCCACTGTCCCCCCCTGTTCCCACCATTGTCCCCGCCACTGTCCCCACCACTACCGTCCCCACCACTGTCCCACTGTCCCACTGTCCCCACCACTGTCCCGCTGTCCCCTCACCACTGTCCCCACCAACACCGTCCCCACCACTGTCCGCACCCCCA
This sequence comes from Prorocentrum cordatum, assembly GCA_963575745.1. Lineage (NCBI taxonomy): Eukaryota > Dinophyceae > Prorocentrales > Prorocentraceae > Prorocentrum > Prorocentrum cordatum. The sequence continues at coordinate 92,613 of CAUYUJ010018946.1, forward strand.
CTCGGTTTTCGAGAGGGGGGGGGGGAGGGGTTCGAACCGGTAGTGCCCCCCCCCCCTTTTCATGATGAGCTGGGGGGGGGGGAGGGGTTCGGACCGGTAGTGACCCCCCCCAGTTTTCCGGAAAGGGGAGGGGGGGGAGGGGTTCGAACCAGTAGTGACACCCCCCGGTTTTCCGCCAGCAGCGGTAGAACACGCTTTTTCCTAGTACTGGAACGCTGTACTGAACATCAAATTGCACAGTGACTACATGAGTGGCAGGAACATTCAGGGTGGAAAACAAACTGTTTAGTCCTGCTGCTGCTGCTGCTGCTGCTGCTGCTGCTGCTGCTGCTGCTGCTGCTGCTGCTGCTGAGATGCAAAGCGGCAGCAACGGAGAATATCAGAATGGGTCCAGCGGGGGCAGTGCGAAATTCCACACGCTGATGCAGACACGGTGGGGGCAGGTTGTGCAGTTGTTGCTGGAACATGCGCACGCAATTCTTCTTCTCGGTAAGCAGGCACGCTCGCGGGTCTCATGGTGTCGTTTGTCTTGCTGGCTCGCACCCTCCTGCGCCTCCTTCTGCCGGCTCGGCCCTCAGCCCTTGCTAATCGTGTATAGCCGGTATTTTCGCACCCCGAAGAGGGGTCACAAGTTGTGTGATGTGTGCCTGCCTTTCGCTGGGAGGCATCTTGGTCGCACAACAGTGGTGATACCGTTTGTGCCAAAGGAGTCGCCATGCGCATCTAAGTTGGGCCTGGCTTCGAACTGCAATCCTCACAGAGACAAAGCAAGCGCACGTGTACTGTAGCTTGCGTTGGTCCTCCTGTTTTGTGTGTAAGCGTGCCCCCAGATCAACAGGGTGTCGCTCGCACGTCTTCGCCGTGCTTGCAAGTCCGTCCGCTGCGCACGCAGGGCACGGCGAGCGCCGGAGCGATGCTAGAAATAGAGAGGAGGGGGGGAACGAACAAACAATAGACACACAGACCAGAAGAAAAATTCGCTTGATATGTCGGCGGAAAAACGCGAGGCGCTTGGACGAACGCCACGACATGAAAAGGTCAGCGTCAGCCACCCTCAGGCCCTACGAGCGCAGGTGTTCATTCGCGGCCATAACTGGCGTTACGAGGGGGGGGGACGGGAGCGGGCACAACCAACGTAGCGCCCACCCCCCAAAAAACTATGGTGCCAGACGCACTGCGGCAGTGCCGGGTGCGCACTGAGGGGGGGGGGGGGCGTTGCGTTATGGGGGGAGGGGGGAAGGAGATGGGGTGGGCATGACGTGCGTTTTGGCCCAGGCGGCAGACCGTGCTCCCAGGAGATGCTTGGAGCACGCGGGCGCCCCGAGGGCTCGACGCGGTCACAAACACTGAGGTTCCAGAGCGGACCCGTCGCGGCCAAGAAATTGAGAACACAAGGGCGAAAAAGCGCAGAGCGGCAGGAAGGACGCAGGCGGGGGGGGGGGGCTCGGGGGGCGGGTGGCCTGTTTGAACGTTTTGCGAAGCGCAGCGTGCATGGGAGCGGGGACGGGGGGGAGAGGAGCGAAAGGCCCACCACCCCGAGGTTCCCGCTAGGAGCCCGCCCAGCCACATCGGCCCTCCAGGGGGCCTCGGGGGGCGCAGGGGCCACGCTCGGGGCAGGAGGCCCGCATGCGCGAGTGCTCCGAAGCCTTTGAAAGTACGGGTAGTCGGCAGAGACATGCCGAGGCCGAGCGCGAGGCACTCGGAAAGGGCGACCAGGGCAAGGAAGAGAGCAAGGGAGAGGGCAAAGAAAACCGTGGGCAAAAGCAAAGAACGTACAAAGATTTTGCCAGCAAGCCACAGCAGCCTCCTCCCCAACCAAACAACAAAAACCTGGAGCGGCCACCCACGAGCCGAACCACAGAGAATGACCTCAGCCGAGGCATCAAGGAGCCGCGTGCGCACACGAGCCTTTGCCGCCTCGAGAACACAGGTTCAACAACATGTGGACCCAACCAAGATAGCCCCAAGTCCTGGCCCGACCCAAAACACCACAAAGGGGCGAACCCTTACAAGTGTACGAAGCACCCGAGTCTCAGCATCCAGCAGGAACCAACGTAGAAGCGAGCCAGGTGCGCGACGCCCGCGATGTGTGCCGCGCGTGCCAGGGCACTCCCCTCACCCTTGCCAAATAAAAATGCGGCATGATCACGGTGCGCCCGCACATGGTCCGAAATTTTGCCGCAGCGTGCACTTTGCACAGGCGTTTGACAAGAGTGATGGGCCAGACAATATGCTAGCACCCCCGCCGCCACTGTCAACAAAAAACGAATTGGGAGCGCCCGAACAGAATCTAGATTTTGCCTCAAAGTTGGCGGCAGGTCGGTCGGCCCTGGCCCTTGCTTAGGGGTCGGTATGGTAAGAAGTGGGGGAGGGGGTGTGTTCATTAACCCGCCACCGTGCCTTCAGCACGTAAAGGAGTGCCCCACGGCTCATGCTTGGCTGTCGGCTCGAAGGACTATACGGGGCCCTGCCCCCCTGTGTGCCCTGAAAAACGGGGCGCTCCTATAGAGCCTGTTGGCGCGAGCCGCGCGAGCTCTAAGGAAGCCACATCGATTCCAAGAGTGCCCCAAGACGGACCAAGAGGGCCACAAGAGACTCTCAAGACGGTTCAAGTGGGCCCCGAGCCGCCCGAAGATCGCAGCAAGACGCCCAGTACGGCATCCGGACGGCCCAAGAAGCCCTCAAGACGCCCCGATGAGGCTCCAATGGGGCACCCGAGAGGATCCGAGAGGCAAAAATCAGCGATTTCCTTAAGGGGTCTGCAGATTTGCGCGTTCTCGCCTTCTTGGGTCCCCCGCGCTCCAAAGCGGCCCTTGAGGTTGTGAGCCATCCGCCAGACTCCCAACAAGGAGTTGCAGTATTCCCGAAGGTCGCGCTCCCAGCATTGGATCAAGCGACGCTGGCCGCAGTGGGCTGTGCCGCTGGGAGGTGGGGCCGCGGGCGGACGGACAGAGTGGCCGGCGCGGGCGGGCCGAGTGGGCGGGAGAGCAAGCAGCGGAGGCAGGACAGACGAAGCAGGAGGCGCCGCCGGAGCAGCCGCTCCGGGGCCAACCCTGCGGGGGGGGGGGCAGGACTCGGGGGGCGCAAACGAAGGCGGCGAAGAAGGCACAGTGGCCCCGGGAGCGGTCCCGGGGGGGGGGGGGGCATGGGCAGGTGGCGGCACGATGGGGGGAGGACCGAAGACGGGCTTGGCGCGCCCCGCAACACACACACACACACACACACACACACACACACACACACACAACACACCCACACAACACACACAATACGCACACACAATACGCAGGCACCCCCATGATCCCTGTCTCAGACAAATACAAGAAGTCATCGCGGGGCGCACACGCATGGTCCAAGAGTTTGTCGCAACACGCACTTGGTACTTGAATTTGACGTGGGTGGTGGGCCTGCACACGCAGGGCAACATGATGCCCCCGTGCCGCCTCTGTCAACAAAAAAACGCCGACCCCCATTTGCTGGGGTTGAGAAGGCCTGTGAAATCAGTGGCTGTCCCCCTCACCCTTTTCCCCTCCGCAGAACCCCAAGACGGCCCAATCAACGTGAAGACAATCGAAGGGAGCGTCGAGACGGCCCAAGATAACCCCGCGATGGTCAAAATTCCTTCAAGACGGCCCACGAAGCCCACAAGACGGCCGAGGAGTGTTCCCAGAGGCCCGCCGAGATGGCTTCAAGAGGCAAAATTCTTCGCACGACCTGAGGGAAACGCCTTTTTCTCTTGACAGCTTCCACTACAGCACAAGGAGCCAAAATTAGCCTGACGAGGGACCCAACCACATGCAGGTGCGAGTACCGCAATAGTGATTCACTTTTTCGGTGGCGATCCCTATGAGGCATCGAACCGTGCTGGGGGTGTGCCGAAATGAATGGCGTGGTACACAACGCGAACGAAAACGATTCATCTGAGTACGTAGGGAGACTGAGCGCGGGTGAGTATGAGCGCGAGTGCATCTGACTGCGAATGAATTTGCGTCTGAGCGAGTCTACGTGCATGGTTGCGAGTACGACAAAGCATGGTGCAATTGTATATGACTGTCAATACTTTGAGAACGACTGCCTCTGAATACTCGCGACGCTGGGCGTGGCCGCCGCAAGGAGCTTCCCCGGGACTCCCCGACTGCATCGCCCGCGCGCCGCAACGCCAATGTCGGCGCGCCCCCCCGCGAGGATCGCGCCCGCTTCCTCCCCTTCTTTTACTCCCTCTTTGCCCGCGCACTCAAAAGTCCAAGGCTGCGGGCGCAGCGCAGCGCGGAGTCCCTGCGACGCGCGCAGGTCGCCCCGGAGGGGTCCCAGCGACGCGCGCGGGTCGTCCGCTGCGCGGAGCAAAGAGAGCTAGCTGGCTGGCTGATAGCGGGCAAGGCTCCTGCCGCTGGGCAAAGCGACGACGGGCGAGCGAGACGCTGGGCAGAACGCAGCACGGAGCCCCCGCGACGCGCGCTGGTCGCCCCGGAGGGGTCCCAGCGACGCGCGCGGGTCGTCCGCTGCGCGGAGCAGAGAGAGCTAGCTGGCTGGCTGGGACCTTCGGTGGGGCTCCATATGGGGCCACGAAACGCTGTACTGGGTGAGGGTGACGCATGCGGACTGCGCCACGGGAACCTTCGGTGGAGTTCCCTATGGGGCCACGAAACGTGTGAGGGGTGTGCCGACATTTCGGACTGTGCCACGGAGACCTTCGGCGGAGCTCCTGTGGGGCCACGAAACGTGTGAGGGGTGGGCCGACATGAATGGCGGGGACGCATGCGGACTGTGCCACGGGGACCTTCGGTGGAGCTCCTATGGGGCCACGAAACGTGTGAGGGGTGTGCCGAAATGGGTGTGCGGGGCGCATGCGGACTGTGCCACGGGGACCTTCGGCGGAGCTCCTATGGGGCCACGAAGCGTGTGACGGAGACCTTCGGCGGAGCTCCTATGGGGCCACGAAACGTGTGAGGGGTGGACCGAAATGAATTGCGGGGAAGCATGCGGACTGTGCCACTGGGACCTTCGGCGGAGCTCCTATGGGGCCACGAAACGTGTGAGGGGTGCGTCGACATGAATGACGGGGACGCATGCGGACTGTGCAACGGAAACCTTCGGCGGAGCTCCTGTGGGGCCACGAAACGTGTGAGGGGTGGGCCGAAATGAATGGCGGGGACGCATGCGGACTGTGCCACTGTCACCTTCGGCGCAGCCCCTATGGGGCCACGAAACGTGTGAGGGGTGCGAAATGAATGGCGGGGACGCATGCGGACTGTCCCACTGGGACCTTCAGCAGAGCTCCTATGGGCCACGAAAACGTGTGAGGGTGTGCGACTTGGGTGTTGCGGGACCTATTATATGCGGGCACAAACCCACTCGGACCTTCGGTGGAGCTCCCTATGGGCCACGAAACTGTGAAAAAAAAGTTGAAATTTTTATGAAAAAAAAAAATAAAAAAAAAAAAAAACAAAAAAAAAAAACAAATAAAAACAACAAAAGTTAATAAAGAGACCCCAACACCAACACCTACAACCAAGAGCCTACAAGAGCGACACAAAAAAAAGGGTCGTCTCTGCCGAAATGTGTGCGGGGCGCATGCGGCACACCCACGGGGCCAATTCGGTGGAGCCCCTTATGGGGCCACGAAACGTGTTGAGGGTGGTGCCGAAATGGGTGTGCGGAACGCAAGCGGGCACACCCAACTGACCTTCGTGGAGCTCCCAATGGGGCCACGAAACGTACGAGGGGTGTGCTGAAATGGGTGTGCGGGACGCATGCGGGCACACCCACTGGGGCCTTCGGTGGAGCTCCCTATGGGGCCACGAAACGTGTGAGGGGTGTGCCGAAATGGGTGTGCGGGACGCATGCGGGCACACCCACTGGGACCTTCGGCGGAGCTCCCCATGAGGCCACGAAACGTGTGAGAGGTGTGCCGAAATGGGCGTGCGAGACGCATGCGGGCACACCCACTGGGACCTTCGGCGGAGCTCCCTATGGGGCCACGAAACGTATGAGGGGTGTGCCGAAATAGGTGTGCGGGACGCATGCGGGCACACCCACAAGGACCTTCGGCGGACTCCCCATGAGGCCACGAAACGTGTGAGAGGTTGCCGAAATGGGCGTGCGAGACGCAATGCGGGCACACCCACTGGGACCTTCGCTCCTTCGGTGGAGCTTCCCTATGGGCCACGAAACGTATGCGGGGTGTGCCGAAATAGGTGTGGCGGGACGCATAAATTGCGTCACACCCACAAGGACCTTCCGGTGGAAAAAAAGAAAGAACAGGAGAACAAAAAGAGAAAAAAAATAAATAAAAAAAAAACAAGAAAAGAAGAAAAACAAAGAAGAAAAAGTACAAAAACCAATAGAGAAAAAAAAGATCGAAAATAATAACAAATAAAAAAAAAACGCAAGAAAGCTCCCTATGGGGCCACGAAACGTGTGAGGGGTGTGCCGAAATGGGTGTGCGAGACGCATGCGGGCACACCCACTGGGACTTTCGGCGGAGCTCCTTATGGGGCCACGAGACGAGTGAAGGGGTGTGCCGAAATGGGTCTGCGGCGGAGCTCCCTATGGGGCCACGAAACGTGTGAGGGGTGTGCCGACATGGGTGTGCGGGACGCATGCGGGTACACCCACTGGGACCTTCCGGCGGAAGCTCCCTCTGGGGGGCCACGAAACGTATGAGGGGTGTGCCGAAATAGGTGTGCGGGACGCATGCGGGCACACCCACAAGGACCTTCGGTGGAGCTCCCTATGGGGCCACGAAACGTGTGAGGGGTGTGCCGAAATGGGTGTGCGAGACGCATGCGGGCACACCCACTGGGACCATCGGTGGGAAGCTCCCTATGGGGCCACGAAACGTGTGAGAGGTGTGCCGAAATGGGTGTGCGGGACGCATGCGGGCACACCCACTGGGACCTTCGGCGGAGCTCCCTATGGGGCCACGAAACGTGTGAGGGGTGTGCCGAAATGGGTGATGACGACGATGATGATGATGACGATGATGATGGTAGGAGGAGGGAGGAGGAGGAGGGGGAGGAGGCAGCGGGAGGAAGGAGGAAGGAAGGAGGAGGGGACGCGGGGCGCTGTCTCTTCAAAACGAGGACCCAACACCACAGGATGGTTGGGAAAAATCGTCCCAAGACGGCCCAAGAGGCCTTCAAGAGGGCCCCAAGACGGCCCGACAGGGCCCCAAGAAAGCCCAAGAGGACCCAAAAGGCCCGAAGACAGCCCCAGGGGCCCTAAGCCGGCCCAGGAGGGCCTCAAGAGGGGCCCAGCAGGGGCAATACGAATTGACATCTCGAATATTCCCGCTGTGATGGCCCCAAGAGCCGCCCATTGACCCCAGAGGAGCCTCCAGGAGGCCCCAAGAAGCTTCCTAGAGACAACCAAGAGGCTACCAAGAGGCCCCGAACAGCCAATCGGATACCCCCAAGAGCCCTCCAAGAGGCCCCCCGGAGCATTCTCGAGGCTCCTGGCCCACAGGCCAGGCACGGAGGCCCAGACTCTTGACGAATTTCACTGCTGTGGGGGCCGGCGGAATGGCGCATGCCTCTTCAGGTCGAGTGAACCGTGCCTGGACGGCCCCTCGGCTGCAGATCGCATGCAGGAGTGTATTTGTTTTTCGTTCCCCACCCACGGCAAATCCGCTTCCCCTCATGGGGGCTATACCCGTCCACAACAAAAAACGAACGTGCTCGACTGGCCGGACGGGTTCATGTCACCGCATTCTCGGCGATCGGCACGCTCAACTCTCGCATGCATGAGTGTATAGACAACAGCACACCGGCGTCGACAAGGCGAGGAGCAGGGCACAACCACCTGCATGCCTCTTGAGTCTTGAATACAGAAAGATCGCAGTGTGCCCGAACATGCTCCAGAGTTTAACGCAATGTGCACTCGGGGCCCGCAATAACCCTGGCTCGTCGTCGGTCGAATGGGAGAGGGGCGTTTATGAATAAAGAGCAGTGGTCGTCACCGAACGGAAAGACTTGCAAGAGTGGAGGGCACCAATCAGCGCTGGCTTTTCGAACCACCTGCCGCGAGTGCGAAACAAGCACGAGTCCAGAAATTTTAGCAGCGACCTAGCTAGAGGGAACGCTGCAGGCAAGTTTGTCGGCCGAGCAGCTGAACCGCAACGTGGGCAGACAAAGAAGTGAACGCCGACGTGCATCCAGGACCACGGCGCCGATACCCCCCTACGTCTCAGGAGGGGAGACCGCGCCTACGTCTCAGGAGGGGAGGCCGCGGATGCGTCCAGGTGCTGGCCCGTAACCAGCCGCTACAACACTGCCGCGGTGTCGATATCGAGAGTTGCCCCCAGCCTTTTCTGCCCCGTCGGCCCGAGAGCGGCGATCCTCGCGGCGCAGGGAAGCCCGCTCCCCCGCCGCTCCCCCCCTGCCTTCCCCCTGCTCGGGTGTTGCCCCAGGAGCCCATGGCCCAGGGTGTCCCCAGGAGCTCCAGGGAGGCCCAGATGCCTCAGACGGCCTCCAGAGCACCCCTCGCGAGGCTCAGAGGGCCCCGGGGGCTCCAAGGTGGCGCGAAGAGCTCGAAACACATCTGGCAACACCCAACCTGCGGCCGGAGCCCTGCTCCCTTCGCCGATGTGCCCTCTGCTGCGCCCGCCAGGCGGCACAGCCGCGGTTGCCCCACCGGCCGGTACGGTGACAGCCACAGCCGGGAGCGAATGCCACTCGCGCAGGCCGGCCCATCCGCCTGTCAAGTCGGACGAGCCAAGTCGCGACCCGCCATTCGCGCGACAGGAAGAACTGACAGCGCAGCGCTCTGTTGGGGCGACCGGTGCCGTGCGCGAGCTTCGGCGTGCATCGCCACGCCGAGCATATTGGAGACTGCTATGCTCGCACGCCCTCACACGCCAACCGTGTGGATTGCGCTGCGTGCACCCTGGGACGAACAGTCCCATGAGCCTCCAGGTCAGGCAGCGGCCCCAGCAGCACGGCACGGGGGGACGGCGCCGCCGCCCTACCTCTCCGATGCCGCCCTCTGCGCCTCGCGCACGCGTTGTCCACCCGTGCAGGCGGCCCCAACCCGTCCCGACATTCGGCCACCGCCCTGCCACTGCCGACACTCAGAGGCCCACCCTACCGCTGTCGGGGACAGCCCTGTTCAGCCGCGCAGGCCAGCCCCTCCGACCCCGCTCCACGAGCGCTCCAGCGCCAGAGCGTCGCCCGACCGCCGCCGCCGCGGCGGCGGCGAGGCGCGGAGCGGCGCGAACGGACGGGAGGGCGAGAGGCGCGAGAGGCGCGAGAGGCGCGAGAGGGCGGCGGGCGGCAGGCAAGCCGCAGAGCGAGCAAGCGGGCCGAGGAGCCACCAGAGGGGCAGAGGGTGCAATTCACAGCCCCGAGCCTGCCTCACTAGAGCCTACTTACGACAGATGGCCTCTAGAGGCCGTGCGTGATATATGCTTCAGGCTCCAAAGGAGCCCCATGTATGTTAGCCAAGCGTTTCCCGGCGAATCGGGCCCCCTTTAGCCTCCAGACTGCAGCTAGCCTTGCTTAGTAGGCCCTCCGAGATCCCTCGAGATCCCCATTAGAATATCCCAGAACAGGTTCATCCGAAACCGTTCTGGCTCAAGCCTTTGCAGCGTCTCAGCGACGCTGGACTTCTGGTGTGCGTCCGAGAGACGCAGGACAGCGAACTGCCCGCTGATAAACAGATCCTGTTCATCACCACAGTGCGATCAGCATCGCACAGTCACTGCCCTCATATTCGACCCGACCGCCAACGGTACCCTCGACACGTGGTCAGAGCAGAGAAGAGAGTAGCATCATCAAGGATTGCTATCAGGGCAGTGGTTCTAAGCGGGACCATTGCATGGTAGCGGAGCTCTCAAGCTCCACGGATTACAGATTCACGGATAGAAGTTCATCGTTTGAGTCATGACGAGGAATAACAATAACAACGATGACATCATACCGAAGTGGAACGGAGATCTCACCACGGTGGACGATTACGAGAGAGACGTCAAAGCTTACATCCGAGGAACCCGTCGAGATGAACGATATGTATGCGGCCCTCGTTTGTGGAGACGGCTCGAAGGTCGAGCACGACAAGCAGCCAAGGATGTGGACTGGGACCGCATTGAGAGAGACGACGGTGCAGCTGAGCTACTGCGACACATTCGTGCCAAGCTCGGTGCTCAGCCCATCCAGGATGCAGGCAAATATCTGGCCCGATGGATCTTCGATCTTCGTCGAGACACTGGAGAGCCAATGCCGAGCTACATAAGCAAGAACGATGAGGCCTACCACGACGTGGTCAAGGGTTTCGACACCGAGTATTTCAAGAAGCAGCGCACGGCTCGGCTGTCGGCAAGGTCAAAGGAATGGAACACCCTCTACTCGGAGCTCAACTGGTTCTTGTACAAGATCGAGCAGGAGGGCCCGGAGGACGCCGCCGACAAGGCCAAGGAGTTGAACCACCAGCTCTGGAACTTCATCCGGACAGGTCTTGAGGAGATCCCCGAGCATCCGGATTTCGGAACCGACTTCAAACAGGCGATTCCCCTTGACCGGCTGCGCGGATGGCTACTGCTGCAGAGATCAAGACTTTCCCCGACGGAGCGTGCGGCAGTTATCAGCGCAGTCAAAGGCAACTTCGACTACGACAGCATCGGCGAGCAGCTAAGAGTATCTTGGCCAGATGACGAGCTGACGAACAGAGATAAGAAGCACGGCAAGGACAACCATCGCCATCGCGAGCGAGGTCGGATCCATGCCGGCTGGGAGGAGAACAGCGAGGACGACGACGACTACAGCTACTACGATGGCGACCAGTCGGAGGCCACCTATGAGGACGCGGACGGCGACGAGGACGAAGGAGATCCTGAGGAGCCGCTCTACAGCGCCCAGGAGATCGAGGAGGCCGAGACCGCGTTCGCCGCCCAGCAGCACAGTTTCGAAGAAGCTCGAGATCTACTCCGACGAGTGAAGACCGCCAGGAAGTTCTACCCCGTGGATGAGAACAAGAAGCGAGAAGGACGCGGAGGACAGCGCAAGTTCCAGGGACCTCGAGCTGGATCCCGAGGCTCTGGATCATCGAAAGGACGAGGCCGAGGGAGCGGACAACGACGCGACGTACCACCCCGACGTGATGGAGAACGCTCCCAGGGCCGGCCGCCCCGTAAGGGACCCTGTCTGAAGTGCGGCGGCAATCACGAGACTAAGGATCACAAAGACCGCGCTTCCTCCACCAGCAGCAAAGATCGTGAACGACCTAAGCGAGGTTTCGGAGCCTACGTGTTCTTCGGCGCCGAGCAGGACGCCGAGATGGAGGCGAATCTCATCAGGAACGAGACCTCGCGCCTGGAGCTGGAGACGACGCTCAACAATAAGCCAGTGATCAAGAATCGACCGAAGCTTCCGAAGAAACAGCTCGAGAAGACGATGTACCTAGAGGTGGAGAAATCCATCGAGAGGCGGGAGCAAGTCCATCATGTGAAACTACCGAGCTGGCCAACCCTGGAGAAGCTAGACGACTGGATCCTCATGAGTGTGAAGCAGAGCTCCTCCAAGGGCTTCGGTATTCTGGACATCGGCGCGACCTCCAGCATCATGGGCATCGAGGCTGCCGAGAACCTACGCGATATCATCTATGAGCAGACGGGCAAAAACATCAAGATGGACGTTAGCCAGAAGAGTACCTTTATCTTTGGAGATGGCAACGCCAAGACCTGCACCGGCAAGGCAACCTTTCCTCTGATGATCGCCGGTGTGGACGGCGAGCTCGAGATAAACATCCTCGACGCAGATGCCCCGCTCTTGATCGGAGTGGATGTTTTGAGCCGCCTAGGAGCTGTGATCGACTGCGAGGCACATTCTGTCTACTTCAAGAAGCTCGGGCGCCGAGCTGAACTGCTCGTCCTTCCGAGCGGTCATCTTGCACTGCCACTTGTTCGACAAGCCGATTTTGGCTTCGTGGCATCTCTCGAGTAGGGGTCCACGCCCTCGACACCCGAGACTGCTACGGTGCCGGAGGGAAAACATAAAAAAGAGCAGCCGATCAAAAGCGAGAACGATAAACCGTCTGCAGTGGTGCCCCAGGAGTTTCCCGACGAGGTCCCAGATAATGGAGCCCTACAGGCCTCAGGTACATCATTATCATTTACGAGTACGGGGGCACCATCACCAATTACGCCTACCGCAACATCATCATCATTTACAAGTACGGGGACATCATCAATTACGTCGGGGACATCATCACTTACGTCGGGGACATCATCACTTACGTCAGGGACATCATCCGTATCAGCCCCGGCTCCATCACCTACGGCATTATCGGAGTTATCTCCAGAGGCCTTCCCTGAGATCCCAGAGTTTCCAGAGCTCCAAACAGAAACATCCCCGTCTCCAAGAGCCATTTTTGGTGCGAACGATTCGAGCTCAGAGCTCCGATTTCAGCAACCAGTAACTCTTCCATATTCGAGTCCTGAGCTCCGACAACATCCAGTTGGTCCTACATATTCGCATGAGCCTCAACCGCGAGGCGAAATGTCGCAAAGCCGAGAGCCAGCAGATCAAGCTGGAGAACGAGGAGATGGATGGCCCATGGGAGCAGGTGGATGTTCGGGCCCTGCTACTGGACTCGGGATCATCGGCGGCGACCTCCACGTCGACGCCGGCACGGCCTACACTACAACGGATGCAGCCGCAGGGGCGACTGATCGCTCATCAGGACGTGAGGGGCCACATCTTCTACACGATCGAGGGCTCGGAGCAGGACAACAGCATGAAGCGGATGACGGACACCTTCCTGCAGGAGCACCTACCGAACTGGGAGATGTGGTCCAGCAAGCTCCTCCAGCAGTGGACGCAGTGCCGTCGCTGGGGACGAATCATCCAGAAGGTCTTCATCAAGACGATCGACCGTGTGAACTGGAAGCTGGACAGCCTCGGACTACCTGTGCAGTTGCTACCCGAGAGGTACCCGACCTGGCCGGCGGACATCGAGCATCGTGCGAAGATCGAGCCGTGCCAGCCGTGCACGGAGCCGAAGCAGCGCCCCCTGTCCCAGAAGTCAGCAGCCTCAGCAGCCGCGCGCGAGCAGAATCAAGAGCTGCGAGCCACCATCGAGACCGCAAAGTCAGATTTCTTGACCAAGTTTGCGGAGGTGGATGCGTTTGCAGCGCTGAGCTCGGAGCAGATCCACGAGCAGCTCAGCATGGTCACGTTGGTCAACCATCTCAAGCCGCTGTGCAAGATGTGGGGACTGACCCAGACTGGCAAGAAGGAGGAGGTGATCGACAAGATCATCGCGTACATCATCGAGCAGCGCGGCACGGCGGCAGCGACTATCCAGATCAAGAAGGAGACGGAGACCAAGAAGATAGAGACGACGGCAATGCCCGTGGGCCCGGCGATCTCAGCTCACTACACTCAGATGTGCCAGCACCCGGACTGCAAGCTACGCCGATGCATCGCCAAGAACGAGCCGATCGTGAAGATGAGGCTCTACGGTTGGTGCCACCAGGCGTGTGCGGTCAGGACGAAGGCCTGAGTGAGATCCAGGCTGAGAGGTCTCGGTGGCGCGGCGACGAGAGCAGGCTGCTGAAGGGCCACCAGCGCCAGGCGATACGGGCAGCTACACATACGACGAGGTCGGCCATTTTCGGAGCTATGTGCGCCCTCGCAACCTTCGGCCGCCTGACGATGGTCGAAGCGTGCACCCACGAGGACTCGAATCTCGGGAAGGTGTGCGACGAGAAGGGCTACCACTACGAGCGGCTCGGCCTCTTCAACGAGAACGACCTCAGCAAGCCGCAGGGCTACCACAAGGCGAAGTTCCTGCTAGACGAGAAGCGCCCGGAGCTCTTCGTCAGTACACCACCCTGCGGTCCATGGTCGATAATGCAGAACGTCAACCAGCGCAACGATCAACAGAAGGAGAACCTTCGCAGGAAGCGGCTCAAGAGCCAGCGGATCTTCGAGAACAACAAGAGGCTCATCGAGCACCAGGTGCTCAACCTGAACGGCTCGGCCCTCGCCGAGCAGCCCCACAACAGTCGGTCGTGGCAGAAGACCTGCTGGAAGGATCTCCACAAGATCCTACCGTACGAGGTGATCGTGGATGGCTGCGCCTGCGGACTACGAGCCCCTGACACGGGCGAGCTCATGAAGAAGCGCTGGAAGTTCCTGACGAATGACAGGAGGATCTGGGTAGCCCTACAACCTCTACAGTGCCGTGGAGGACACTACCACGAGGAGATAGAGAGCAGCTTGAGGACCGAGGCCTCGGGCTCCTACCCCAAGATGCTGTGCCGCCGGATCCTCAGGGCTCTGACCAAGAGCCAGAACCAGAACTACTTCGAGGACGAGGTTGTGAACTGCCTCTGCATGGCAGCTACCCAGCAGCCACCGGCAGAGCCTACGCCAGAGGAGGACGAGCCGACTCTTCCACCACGAGACGGCAAGGAAGCGCACAACCTCACCAACGAGACGGTCAAGAAGCTCGAGAGCTACATCAGATTGGTTCATAACAACCTCGGACACCTACCTCGAGCTCATCTACTACGATACCTTCGCGACCGTGGCGCTCGACCAGAGGTGCTACGTCTGGCCAGAACCTTCAAGTGCGACATCTGTGACGCACATCGACCACCTACTAAGCGGCCACCAGCCTCATCAGCAGAGCAGCCCCAAAACGGTCACGAGGTGCTATTTGACGCTTTCTCGTGGATCCGTCGCAGCACGAACACGAACGTGATGGCGCTGGCGATCATCGACGCCGGCTCGGACATCCTCTACGTGCGGCTGATCGACGAGAAGCCGATCCCGGGTACGACTCGACAAGTTCGTGCCGGCGACCTTCGGCATATCTTTGCTACAAAATGGTTCCCCTGGATGGGACGCCCGAAGGTCATGCGCTACGACCCTGCCGGCAGCGCCATCTCCGACGAGTTCCGCGAGTGGATCGAGAGCCAGGGAGTCTACTGTCTCCCATGCGCGGCCGACGCCACTGGCAGATCGGCAAGATCGAGCGTGCCATTGAAGCCTTCAAGGAGGCCCTCGACGCTTTCGACGAGATGGTCTCAGCCGAAGTACCCACCAGCGAGATGTTCGGACTCCAGACAGCGGCCAGGAACGACCTGATCAGGATCGACGGGTTCAGCCCGCTGCAGCGCTATGCGGGACGGACGCCGACTGGGACGACAGTCAACCTGTCGGACGAGCCGAACAACCTGCCGCTCATCAGTGCCGAGCTGCAGGACGGTACCTTCAGCAGGGACGGCCAGGTACGACGGATGGCGCGGCTGGCTCACATCCAGACCGAGAACTCTGACCGAGTTAAGCGAGCGGAGGCCGCGCGCTTCAGGTCCTTCAAGAAGTACGAGACGGGCGATCTAGTTTTCGTCTACAGACGGCTCCCACCAGGGGCCTGGCGCAAGAAGGGACAGCCTCGCTCAATGCCTGGGCGAGGACGCTGGTACGGACCTGGACGAGTACTTTGTCACGAGCCAGCGAGCTCGGGACACCGACCTGGTCTACCTGGGACGGTGGTCAATATCACACTGGCTGGCCGCCTCTACCGAGTTGCTCCCGAACAACTTCGACCTGCCACGCCTTCTGAGGAGGCGATGGACTCCCTACGCTCGCGCCGCGAGCAGCCGGGGACCTGGACCTTCGGCGATGTCCAGAAGCAGCTCGACACTAACGAAGTGATCGACTTGTCGAATGAGTCCCCGCCTACTGGCGAGGATTTGGCCGCTGATGACGGTGAATCGGTCAGCGCCCGCACCTTCGAGAGCAACGCAAGCGGACCCTGGGCCATTTCTGAGGACGATGATCGTCCTGTTCCACAAGGAGACCCTCGTAGTCTTGACCCAGGAGGAGGCGGAGGCGGCGGAGGTGGTGGAGCCTTGGCGGCGCCACCAGGACTGGAAGAGCGACCTCTACCTGGACCGCGACCTCCCAGACGTATGAGGAAGAAGGGTAATCCCTGGAACGAGGCGACCGAGGTCCAGGAACCTCTCATCCAGCCAGCTCAGCCAGAAGTTCCACCAGGCATTCCACAGGAAGACGGCCACGAAGCTGGACTACCCGAAGCAGCTGAGCAGCCCATCGAGGAGGAGATCGTCATGGAAGCCCCTCCCGGCGACGACCAGGAGGAGCGCGCGTCGCAGCGGCCCATCGTGGCGGAGACTGACGATGACCTCGACGATATCTCAGCGCCCGACGTGAACGATAAGCGCCGGATCCGAGAGCCCGGCACAACCGAGCCCCCGGCTAAGAAGCAGCGGGTCAACGCTGCGACCCAGGAGGCCTTCTCCTACTACCTGCAGGAGGGTAACTTCTACAGCGACTATGCCTACAGTGTCCAGCAGTACGACGATATGAAGGAGAACGACGAACTCATCGTGCTGGACATCCCTGTCAGCAACGAGCATGCGTTCATGGCCTACATGGACGACCCCAGCAACTTCGTGGCATCGCAGGCCCGCAAGGGCCGAGTGGAGGTCTCATTTAAGAAGGCGACGCCTGAGGAGAAGAAGCTGCTACTCGAGGCCCAGCAGAAGGAGTGCACCTCAGTCCTCAGCACGAAGGCCGTCAGGATCCTCAGCCGACAGGGGATCGACCCGGCGCGCCTGCTGCGCTGCCGCTTCGTGCTGACCTGGAAGAAGGATGACCAGGGGAACGTGCTACGAGGCAAAGCCAGACTGGTCGTGCTCGGCTTCAGCGACCCCGACCTGCTGCACCTGCGGACAGAATCACCAGTTGCCTCCAGACGTGCACGTCAACTTCTACTGGCCATGGCAGCTAGACACAAGTGGAAACTGGAGAAGGCCGATGCAGTGACAGCCTTCCTCCAGGGCGAGACGGACGAGGAGAAGAGGAAGATCTACGCGGACCCGCCTAAGGACGTGCGTCAGGCCTTCGGCATGAAAGACGACGAGGTCCTGCAGTTCCTCAAGCCTATGTACGGATTTGTACATGCTCCTCGCAAATGGTGGCTCCATTTCAAGGACACGCTCAAGACGCTGCAGCTGGAGGTGATACAGTGCGAGCCGTGCGTCTGGGTCATTCGAGACGGCACGAAGCTGGTCGGCATGGTTATCCTACACGTCGACGACATGATGATCGCAGGCGACCATCACAACTCGGCCTTCCTCAAGAAACGACAGAAGATACAACAGGCCTTCGAGTGGACACCTTGGGAGAGCCGAGCGTTTGTGCAGTGCGGCATCAGTATTCGACAGAATGAGGACTACACCTGCAGTCTCGCACAGGACAGCTACAGCCTGAACGTGGAGCCCATCAAGATACGACGTGGACGCAAGCCCACGGAAGGAGTTTCAGACAAAGAGAGATCAGATCTACGAGGCCGACTTGGTACAGTCGGATGGCGAGCTCAGCAGTCGGCCCCGTGGCTCAGTGCAGAAGTCTCTCTACTTCAAGCGGAGATACCTACGGCGACGGTCTCTACCATCCAGAAGATCAACAAGCTGATCCGCACCATGAATGACACTGCCGACGTGGTCATGCTCATCCCGGCCATCGAGCAGATCGCTGTGGTTGGCTGGGGCGATGCTGCCTGGGCCGCTCGTATCACTGGCGAGTCCCAGGGTGGCGAGATGATCGTGCTGGCACCACTGTCTTTCCTGAGTGGCTCGACAGAGACGGTAGCGCCTATCTCATGGAGATCATGCAAACTACCGCGAGTGGCCAGAAGCAGTACGAGTGCGGAGGTTCAGATGATGACAGAGACCCTCGACGAGATCAGCTACGTGCGCCTGTTCATCTACGAGCTGGAGTGCGGCCAAGTGGACTACACCAACAAGCAACACGTGAACGACGCCATCTCATCCTGCCCTGGCGTACTGGTCACAGACGGTAAGTCGGGCTACGACGCGATCGAGAAGAGCGAATCAGCTGGTCTCGGCCTACGCGATAAGCGGACGAGTATCGAGTGTCTAGGCATTCGACAGCAGAAGGAGCAGACGGCCCTCCAGATACGCTGGGTCCACAGCGATGCCATGCTAGCCGACGGCCTCACCAAGGATCGAGCCGCCAAGGTCTTGCTGGAGTTCTTCCGGTCAGGTCAGCGCTGGAGACTCGTGGACGACCCCCTGCACCGCAGTGCTAGGAAGCGCAAGACCGAGGGCATGGACAGGCTGGACCACGGCAAGCCGTTATCAGCAGATGACGATGAAGCTATGCTGGAGGCCCTGATCTACTTCGCTCGCGACAATCCCTACGATCAGAAGACCCCTGTCGGAGATATAGCCCTTTGGGGCACTGTGAAGCCTCTCACGCGCTCTGTGCTTTCTGTGAATTCAGTTGCCAGAGGCAGGTCTCGATGCCGTAACATCGATCTTTAGCTTTTGGGCATGCAATTCACAGCCCCGAGCCTGCCTCACTAGAGCCTACTTACGACAGATGGCCTCTAGAGGCCGTGCGTGATATAAGCTTCAGGTTCCAAAGGAGCCCCATGTATGTTAGCCAAGCGTTTCCCGGCGAATCGGGCCCCCTTTAGCCTCCAGGTTGCAGCCAGCCTTGCTTAGTAGGCCCTCCGAGATCCTCCGAGATCCCCATTATAATATCCCAGAACAGGTTCATCCGAAACCGTTCTGGCTCAAGCCTTTGCAGCGTCTCAGCGACGCTGGACTTCTGGTGTGCGTCCGAGAGACGCAGGACAGCGAACTGCCCGCTGATAAACAGATCCTGTTCATCACCACAGTGCGATCAGCATCGCACAGTCACTGCCCTCATATTCGACCCGACCGCCAACGGTACCCTCGACACGTGGTCAGAGCAGAGAAGAGAGTAGCATCATCAAGGATTGCTATCAGGGCAGTGGTTCTAAGCGGGACCATTGCAGAGGGAGGGGGCGACAACACACCCATCGGACCAGGCCCCCCAGCTTCGCGCGCCGCGGCCTGCGGCGCGCGACGCGCGGCCGCCTCTGCGCCGCCGCGCCGCCGCGCTGGAGAAGGGCAGCTCAGCGGCCGAGGCCGCAGACGCGCTGAGCGTGGTTATCTCCCATCCTCTGCTCAGGGCGACGAGATGTTTCCACACCCACGGCTCCGGGCCAGTGGACATGCATAGTTCT
Source organism: Prorocentrum cordatum (assembly GCA_963575745.1). NCBI lineage: Eukaryota > Dinophyceae > Prorocentrales > Prorocentraceae > Prorocentrum > Prorocentrum cordatum. Next base: position 111,657 of record CAUYUJ010018946.1, read on the forward strand.
CGTCGCCCGACTCTGGAAGACCTAGGTGCGACCCTCGTGGTTATGGGGCTATCGCTCGGGCCTCCGGCGGCCGTTCAGGACGATCCGGGCATCCCCAGAATGCCGTCGGCGAGGCGCAGCTCCTGGAGAGCATCCCGAGGCTGGACAACCGCCGAGAACCGACGGAACGCCCGGACACCTCGAGCCTCGACTCCGAAACGCTCCCCTCCTCACTTTGCCCCGAGAGCTGCCCCTGGCGGCGCGCGCGCCGCAGGCGTCCAGCTCGTCGCACGAGGCTGGCTGCAGCAGGCGCTCGCGCACCAGGGCTTCGGCGGTGCGGGCCTCGTCGCAGTCGTCCACCTGTCGGGGGCGGGCCGAGGTCGCCGTCCGTGGCCGTCCGTAGTCCGTCGTCCGTCGTCCGTCGTCGTTCGTTCGATTCGTTTCGCTCGTCGTCGTCGTCGCCGCTTGTTCGTTGGTCTGGTTCGTTAGTTTCGTTCGTCTGTTTCGTTCGTCGTCGTCGTCGTCGTCGCTCGTTCGTTCGTCTGCGCCCCGAAGGGGGCACGCCCCCACGCACACCCTGGCGCGCGGACCGCACCAGGCTGTCAGCGGCGCACGCGCCCTGGAGGCTCCAGGCCACGGTCCGCCCTGCCACTGCACCACATGTCGCCGCTGCTCCACACTGCCCGCTGCCTGCCGTCGCCCGACGCTGCGGCCGCAGCCCAAAACACGACCGCAAACGGCAAGTGGTCTCCCCGCAGAAGCAGCGATTTAAAAGCGCCCGTTGATCGGGCCCTGGGGCCAGCAAGCACGGGTCTGAGACAAAACGCTACCCAGAGGCGGGGTCGGGAACTCCGGGGCCGCGGAC
>CAUYUJ010018946.1:117500-155912 GCA_963575745.1 Prorocentrum cordatum
GACGCCGACGATGATAACAACGACGCCGACGCCGACACAGCCGACGACGACGACGACGACGGCGACGATGACAGCGACGATGACGACGACGACGACGACGACGACGACGACGACGACGACGACCACGACGCCGACGACGACGACGACGACGACGACGACGACGACGACGACGACGACGACGACGACACCGACGACGAGGCGACTCTCCAGTGGAGGGAGGGGGGGGCAAGGGCACCCTCCACCACGCCACGCCCACAGGGTCACGAGCACGGGGGGGCAGCGATCCCATTCGCGAGGAGGCCTTCGCGAGGCCCACTGGCGTACCCATCCAGCGAGGGGGGGGACCTCAATCCGATATGCACTGGGGGAAGGGGAGGGGGGAGAGGGGCAACCCTGGATCGAAAATCTCGATTTCTGGGAGTATGTCGGAAAGCGGGCCAAAGCTTTCTCGGTGCGGATGGGGATAGGTCTCTGTAACGATGATGAGAAAACAACTCCTGAACCGCAGGGCTTTTCCCAGGACAAGCTTCTCGTCCCAAGTGGTTTTTTGACAGCCCCGCGGGGCCCAAGAAGGGCCCCCGTGGCCCGAGAACGACGAAGCCACCGGGACCCGCTTCCCTCAGGACCTGGTCCCAGACATCCGACGAGATGTTTCCAATCGCGCCCGACCGCTTCCCCAGGGCGAGTCTTTCATCCCGAATCCATATTTGATGGCCCAGGGCCCCGACAGCGGCCCCCGTGGATCGAGAGGGAAACAACAAAAAAACGCTGGGGCTGAGACCGGTCGCTGCACATCCAGGCAAGCTCACTTGCTTGGAGGAGGGGAGGGGAAGGGCGTGGCGAGGCCCGACAAGAAACCTCGACTCTACGCAAGTCAGGACTCACGTGCCCGCTTTCCCGGCACAGCTCTGCTTGGAAAGGCGGCAGAGGGTGCGGGGAATGCCATGCCAGTAAGATCCCCTGAATCTCATAAGCGAAATCAAATTTGCGAAACTCGCTGACCCAACGGGCCGAAGGCGTGCTGAAATCTCCAGCTACAACTTTAGAAGACTTCTCGTTCGCGCGCGCGTGGGTGCCCCTGGGGGCCCCCGTCTCGGATGCCTGAACTCTTGAAGGCTGCCTTCAGGGCCTTCAAGAGCGTCTCAAGAGGCCTCAAAGGCGGTCTAAGAGGGCCCGGGGTCACCGGAAGTCGTCCCAAGAAGCCCAACATACCCTCCAGACGGCCCCAACCGCCTCCAGTGGACGCCCGAAGACGCCTCCAAGACCACTCCCGAGAAGCCCACTAGAGGCAAAGTGTAAAGATCTCCTGGCTTTTGAAAGTTCTCAGCGTTCTAACATTGCCCGGCCGCCGACGCTCTAAGACAGCCCCAGAAGCCCCCAATATCGCTCCAAGACGGCCCATTAAGTCTCCAAGGGGGCCAAAAAACGGCCCACGGGGACTCCAGGACGGCCCAAATTTCTCGCCTGACGGCGCTGGAGAGCCCCAAGATACCTTCAAGAAGACCTCTCGAGGGGGAGCCCCAATGGACATGTCGAACAATCGGCCTCGAAATCTCCCCCAGAGCCCCCCCCGCCTCCGAAGAGCTCTCAATAGGCCTTCGGCCTCCAAATCGCCCCCAGAGCATCCCCCCCAGGCCTCCGAGGAGATCCCAATAGCCGCTACGAGGCTCCCCTGACGCGCCCAGGAGGCAGCAATAAGCCTGCAAAAAAAAACCCTCCAAAGTTCCAGGAACCTTTTCAGCAGGCAGCCCAACAGACCCTGCTTTCGACTAATAAAGGCGGCTTTTGAACAAAAATCCCCTTCCCAACGGGTCAGAGGCGTGATAAGATGTCCAGCAACTGATTTACAACAGTGCTAGTTCGCGCGCGCATGGCCGCCCCTGGAGGTCCCAAGACGAAAAATACCCTGCGAGATGCCCAGGAGATCCCCCGCAACTGAAGGATTTGGTCATTCTCTCCTTTTGCGGCTTCTCCACGCTCCAAGACCGCCCCAGAGGCCCCCAATATCGTCCCAAGACGGCCTCAGAGGCCTCCGAGAGAAACCCACCACGGCCCAAAAGGGCCCCAAAACGGCGCCAGAGGCCTCCAAGGACAGAGAGAGAGCCCCAGGACGGCCCCAAGACGGGGCCCAGGAGGAGGGAGCCGAACGGGCAGTTCGAGCCCCAAGAGCCCACCAAGAGGGCCCAAGGGGCCCCAAGAGGCGCCAAGACAGCCTCAAGAGGCATCCAAGGCGCCCGCAGGAGGCCCCCAAAACTGCTACACAGGAGCTGGGCACGCAGACGCCAACGATGGCTCAATACGGGCTGGCGGCATAAGCGAAGCGATTAGATAAGAATGGGAAGTCGGCTGGCTGTCCTGCCGCAGGACCCTCATCGTCCTGTCCTCCCAGATGAAGCGAAGGCCCAGGCGCCGAAGAGAACTGGGTCAGACGGACGAGCAGGAGGAGGAGGAGCAGGAGGAAAAGCAGGAGACGGGAGGAAAAGTCTGATACGATAGTGCCCAACATCGTAACATCCAGACCCATCCATCCTGAGTCTACCCTGGAATCCGCCGCCACAGAAAATCAGAACACCGCGCAACAATCACGACCAAGGCCATAGAACCCATCTGCCTGCGGCACTGCCCAAGCCGGATCGATCTGCGATGGCCCCCGGGGCCCCGAGCAGCGGAGGCTGCCAAGCGGCGGCGCGTCGCGCCCAGCGGTCGGCGGGTAAATTGGCAACCCGCTTGGCCCATCTCCACTTTGTTTTAGAATTATGCGAAGCCCAATCGTCGACATTCGCGCGTCTGGCATGGGCATCGGCTGTGTACGTCGCTTGTCGGATGGCTCTACTCCGTCGTTGCTGTTGGTGTCGCCGTCGTTGCTGCTGGTACTGCCACCGTCGTCGTCGTCGCTGTCGCTGCTTTTAGTGCTTCTGTCGTTGCCAAAGTCGTCGTTGTTAGTGCCGTCGTCATTGTCTGGGTTGCTCTCGGCAAAGTCTCCGTCCAGCTCTGCGCACTCTGTTCCATCTCCCTCCTCCTCGCTGCTAAATTGGAGGTCTTTTTCGTCGTCGTTCCAGTGATTCCCTCGCGTGCGTCGTCTGCCAATGCCCACGATGATTCGGATCATCTTCCGTGCGCTGTAGTAATGTAAGCATGTCTTTGGCTAGGGCCCACGAGCTGCATCCGTACATGACACTGGGCGTTGCGGCCCCATTGAAGAGGAACCTAGGCGACTTGCGAGGAGGGTAGCGCTTGCATGTCAATGTGTCTCAGTTGGTTGAATCGGCGCCAGCCCGACGCGATTCTGTTGTCGAGCTCTGTGATGCGGAAGTCGTGGTATGTCAGTTTCCTGCCCAAATACTTCGTGCTCTGCGTTGCGTCCAAAATCTCGACACTATCATCTCCGATGTTAGTGGCCTTGATAGTTGATAATTATGCCTTGTCGCCGGGTGACGTTGGTCGCCGGAAAGGGATACAGAGATGTGTAACATGGAGATGTTGTGCAACGCCAAGCAACTACATTGCTCAAAATAACGCTGGTGATGTACCGTGCCAGGGGCTGTGCTGTACTGGGATGAATTACCACGCGCCGTGCCGCGTTGGAATGTGCTGTGCCCTGTTGCATTGTGGATCAGGTTGTTCTTGGCATCAGAACCCTGACCGAACCGATCTGGATCATGAGTTCGAGCTGCCTGGACGTCTCGAGCTGGTCGCAATCGAACCGCGCGGGGAGCTCGACCAGCTCGAGCTCGAGATCTTATTCAGCTTCTTAACGGGACGAACCAAGAGGGGGCGACTCCGGATCGACGCGAAACGCACCGAGTAGACGGGCCAGACCGAAGCTCGAACCGAAACGATACGAATCGGGGAGAAGGCAGAACCGACCCGAACCGAAGCGATATACGACAAACAAAACCGAATACGCTTCGGCCCACCGTCCTGGAACTGCATGGCGTCGAATGACGAGGGAGCCGCACTCCGAGACGCCAGGGCCCCTCGCAAATTACCAGGGCCGCGATTTGGTGCAAGCTGTTATTGATGATTGCTGTGCTGCACTGCGCTGCATCATGCTGCGTTGAAATGTGCTGTTCTCTGTTGCGTTGTGGATCAAAACATACTTGGCACCCCAATCTTGTCCGAACTGATCTGGATCTTACGCTCAAGCTGCCTTTGCGCATGGTTCGCCAAAAGCTGGCTGCAGTCGCAACACGCGGGGCGTTCAACCAGCTCGAACTCAAGATCTGTTTCAATTCCGAAGTTGATTTCAAAAGACAGACAGCGAAATGCGCGCGACTCCAGTCCCTGAATTGGTTGCCGCGGCCACCCACGTGCGTTTCAGTGCGAATCGTGGGAGCCCTCGGCTCAGTAGCCGATTGCGACGGAACCCTGTAGATCCGCAGCTTGACTATACACACGCGCCTCCAGGGACAACATCTTCTGGCACCCGTCCTCAGGCGCCGCCGCCTCCGTGCGGTCATCCTCTCCAAGCGGCCCTCCGACACGATGCCCAGCGCGCTGTAGGTTCTTGACGTAGACGTTCAGGCAAGGCTGCCCCTCGTCGGCGTGACCGCTGCCGACATTGAGCTCCGCAAGCCCGAGTTTCAGCCACTTCGGCGTCTCCTCTCGCGCGTCGCGAACGTCGAAATGGAAGCCTCCGCGCCGCGCCTTGTTCGCCCACGCCCCTGTTGCGTTGATTTCCTGGAAGTACATGTCCGAGCAATGTGCCCCCAATCGACGCGCGACGGCTTTTACAACAACCAGCGCATCATCGACGGGCGCCCCGCGCGGAACGCTGACCAAGACAGCCGCGCCCGGCCTCGCCAAGTCGAACCGCTGACCGAACATGTTTTGCAGCTGTGGGTCGCCAATGGCGGAGGACGACGACGTCGCCTGCGATGGGCTGGGCGTCGGGCTGGGCGTCGGGAAGGACGTCGGCAAATCCGTCGGGTAGGGCGTTGGAAAGGCTGTCGGCGCGGGCGTTGGTGTAAGCGTTGGTGCCGGCGTCGACGCCTGAACAAAGGCATGGGATGTGTGTCCACCGTTTTCATCGGTACACTGGTCCGCGCACTTGCAGTTGGCGCCCTTCCATGCAATGGTGAAGTAGTTGCACGTCGCGCACCCAATCGCGCACGCTGCAGGAGTGCACGGCTTGCCGACGGTAAGCCACCCACTCTCCCTGCCAGGACCAGCGCATCCACGTTGAGAAATAAGCGCGTAATCCGCCGTGAAATCAGTCCGTAGCTTCGCCGCCTCTTAACCGTCCGGCCCAAACACTGACATCTGCATGAGCTGCATTTCGGCGCCCACAATGTAAGCAAGCTAAGAAGTCGCCGCAAAGATGAGTACGTGTACCATTGCTGAATCAACAATAGCCAAAAAGTGTAGCAATGAATGTGCAGTTGCGGTGTGAAAAACCGAAGAGATCACCTTGAGTCAAAATTGCTACGGAAGTGGGGCGAACCGATCGGGGGGCGAATCCGAACCGAAACGAAACGCATTCAGACGACGACCAGGCCCCCACACGACACCTCCTCGAACAATGCAAGAACAGCGTCTCGGAAGAGGCATCCTCAATATCCTGCAGAGGGAGGTTTTCGCTGCAGGCGAGGCCCACGCTCGAGACATCCTCAACAAATGCTGCAGGAAGAGCATTTCGCTCTGGCCATCCCCAACACATTCATGTTAGTGATCCGCCTGGGCGATCTGGACACGTGAAAACCAAGGTTTCGTTCGAGACATCCTCAACACATCCTCATGTTCGAGATCCGCCTAGGCGACCTGGAACAAGCGTGGAAACGGGTGCCTTTTTCGACCCAGAGCGGAGCCAGCGAGAAAGCACGTGAGCCCCATGCGCCCGAGCGGAACAAGCGCGAAAAAACACGTGGGCCCCTTTCGCGCCAGAGCGGAACAAGCGTGAAACCACGCGGGTCCGCCAGAGCGGAACAAGCGCGACAAAACACGTGGGCCCCTTTCCGCGCCTAAGCGGAGCTGGGCCCCTTTCGCGCTAGAGCGGAAAAAAACGTGAAAACACCGGACTCGCCCCAAAGCGGAGAAACACACACGCACACACACACACACGCACACACACACACACATACACACACACACACCGTGAAGAGTAATTGATCAGTCAACCAGAACCTGTGAAACCCAAAGATAAAACTGTTCAGCTCCAGCTATCCATGGCGTCGGAGATGCCGAAAGGCTCTGTACGGTACGTATGTTTACAGAAGAGTGGTCAGGGTCAAATGTTCGTGAGCACCACCTGCGAACGTGACTCCCGTTGCACATATGTGCAATCTTCTGAGAGACATGGCTGCAGACACAGGTGGCATTAGCAATAACAGCGTGCACAAGCATGCAAAGACAAGGCAGCGAAGGCTGCTATAGACGTGGATGGCGCGGACGTGCACCGAGCCCGCGGCCTGCCCCGCACGCAGGCACAAACAACAAAAATATCAAGATATGAAAGAGTGAAGGTACACACACACACAGCCTCCCTAAAGGAGATGCTGGGCGGGTGAATCACACAAATCAGAACAGAGTGAAACTCTGAAGATCATTAAGCGCGATAAGGCCGGTCCACTCCCCCACAGCACGCGTTGGACAATTAGCCGAGCCACTGCAAGACTGCGGGGATACCGCCTGCGACAATGGGCCTAAGCGTCCATCGTGCCATACGCGTGGTAACCAATCCAAGTATACTGAGCACGCCTGGCCCTAGTGCCACGCCTGCAGGCACGTCGAGGCCCCACCCCTGGCCTTCGTCTGCGGGGAAAACTCCGTCTTCCAAGCTGGGTTGCGCGCAAGACAGGAGGGAGGGAAAGAGAGGACAGAGAAGATAGTCGCCAATCCACCGCACGACTAAGGATGGAATGACGGCGCCAAGCGAGGCATTGATACTGTCACAAAAATGCGTGAACCATACACGAAGATTCAGCGTGAGAATTGCGGCCTGCACTGCACACCACATACAAAGGATCACGGCAACGAACCAGAAGAATGAGACAAAAGATGCAAAGGAGGATGGAACACATGCGCGTACAACAGACAAGCCCGTCTCACACAAGCTGACAGCACCTGGAACTTGGACCATTGAAACTCGCACTGGCACATGATCTGAAAACATCTCAGCAGAAGTCGTGGAACTGACATCGCCCGCTCAGGCTGCAACTGGCGCCTCCTGCATCGCCGCGTCAGTCCACTCGCCCTCGCTGTCCAAGAAACGAAACAGCAATGTTCCCACGCCAGGTAAGTCAAGGCCCTGGCGTTCAGGCGTGCCCCCAAGGTTCTCGAGCTTCTCATCCACTGCGCGAGGCTCTTCTTCTTGCCGATCTCCGCCCACCAAGCGGCGAACGCCAGTCCTCCAGGAGGGATCTGCCTGGCCCGCGCGGCCGCGTCCTCACGGGACTTGGAGACGCCGATGAAGCTGAGGACCAGCTCGTGCTGCTGGATCGTCATCAGCGCCCTGCTCGCGGGAACGCCGGCAGCAGAGGGAACGACGCCGCCCCCCCCCATCGGCTGCCCCTTTTCCTGGACCTTTTGCAGAGGCCCAATTCCCAGAGGCCTGACCACCGCAACCTCCAAGTAGGGCGCCTTCAAGAAGCCGGCGCATGGCAAGAACATCTGCCGAGGTGGCAGATGTAGCATTCTGAATGTCATTAAGCTTAGTGGCATGACCTTTGATGTCTTCACGCATGGCTGCCATCTCCTGCTTCAAGCGTCTAATCACTGAGTTATCCTCAAGCGCCTCGCCGCCACCGACCTCCAAGCCTGCGGCCTCGTGGAGCCTCTTAATGGTCGCCTGCAGCTTGCTGTCCGAGCCCTGCGCGCGCGCCGCCCATGGCGTCGGTCAAGGCTATGGCAAGGTCCCGAGCAGGCTGGCTAACTGTCTGTATGCCAGCAACGGCCACGCGCTGAGCTGAAGCCTGTGGCTGGGGAGGCGCAGCGGCAGCATTCGTCTGCCCGGTCTCGGCGTTGGCGATGATAGCGCTGAGCCTGCCCATCTCACCAAAGGCCCTCAAATTGTCAACCATGCCATGCCATTGCCCGAGCCGAGCATACCGCCGAAGCCCATCTGAGAGCCACCGTAGCCGCCGCATCCTCTTCCACCCCCACCCTTGGACCAGTTGTCGTAGCCGTTGCTGCTCGACTTGGCGGGTAGGTCCATCGCCGACGAAACTGAAGTGCCGAACGGGGGCTGCCGGTGTCGATCGCGTAAGAGTGAGCACACACTGTCCAGCTGAGAAGATACGGCTGCGGCTCTAGGTATGAGGCGTTGGCAGGTCCGTTGCACTAGATCAAGGCATAAGTACACGAGCTCTTGACGCTGACCCCAGGGTACATGCTGTGCCAGTAGCAGGAAAACCCATGCGATACATGTAAACCATATCCATAGCAATAACGATGATGAAATCAATGTTGTCGGGCTGTAATCGGCCCCAGTTATGTAACCGCCCTTTTAGCTCTGATCGTAGTTGGGCCAGTTCACGTCGACTAGGATGACCAAGGTAGGGGATCAGGCTCTGCTTTTGGCTTTTTTTTCATGTTATTGATGTTACAGCTAAGTACATAGAGCTCGTTTTTTCATGAGATGGTATGTATGAGATCCCATCGTAGCCCCAGTATACAATAGCATCCAGATACCGAGACATAACACTGCTGCCACAACACTGCTAGTCATGGTCTAGATCAAACTTAACTGTGACTTTATATACCATGTACATGTGCCGGGATAAACATGTACGGCACACGCGATACGAAAGGAAAATGGTATCGTCCACATACCTCCCCGCAGCAAACTCCAACCTGCGTGACCTGGTCGTTAGGCGGGGTCTGAGGTCTTCGTCAAACCTGTTTTCTAGAAACGATAGCACCAAATGTAGGACGGCCCCAGACAACGGTCCTCCGATGGGTATTCCAGACATCTGAACCAGCGCGATGCCCGAGAACAGGAAAACCCTGAAGCCCAGGAAGCCCTCGACCGCCCTCTTCAGGCTCCTGAAGATGAACACCGTTCGGCCCCAGTGCCTGACTCCGACCCGACCGCCGAACACAACTTGGGATGAAGTGGCGTGGAGCACGGAGAGGGCGTGCGTGTTCAAGTCACGCTCAGCACGGGCAAAAAGGGCATCCACCGCCTGTCTGGTAGACGCGGGCTCAAGCGCCTCGCATGCTTGTCCAGCATCAGAAACTGCGAGGCCTGGGAACTGCATCGGCCGTCGACATCGCACACACAACCTGAACAGGATCATTCGGCCTCCAAGGGGGAGCTAGACAACACGTCGCGGGTTGTAGGTCCTCGATCGCTGCGTTAAGGTCCTCGAAGCCCCAGCCAGGAAAGACAGCGTTCGTGAGGTAGGTAAGGCCCCGAGATCTTTTGGTACATCTTTCGCCCAGAGATACTGTAAAAGCTACATATGTGCCGCATATCTTAGCACCCCCGTCGTCGTAGCATTTCCGTTATACTACAGGATAACAATGCGGTAAGTGCTCCATGTTGATTACACGCTGCTGCGGGGGGCGTTGACTTTTAGGTATGCTGAAATCACATGTAAGCCGATGCCATTGCAATATATGTGATGTCGGTGAAATGTCCGGGCGCCATCTCGTCTTTGCACCAGCAAGCAATCCTAGCCAGCGCAACTGCATGTGTTTCGTACTGACTGCCCACATCGTGCGAGGATCAGTGTCCTCCACTGTAAAAGAAAGTACTGAACGGACCTCCTGCAACGCCTGGCATACACGAGATAAGGCACTGACCTGCGGCGCCGGGGGTCGTGGCTTCTCGGCAACCTGCGGGGTTATCACATTGAGGACCCGCAAGAAGATGAAATCCACGGCAACCCGAGGGAGCCATGATGCACACAAACGATAACTACTTGCCTCAAGAGTCTCGCGTACAGCTGGGAGCCAGGATAACTTGCCACAGAGAAGGGCCCGAAACCTATAATTTCCGAACGCCGCTATACTAAGATCGCCTGGATCAAGAGAGCTCAAAACTCGAATGGGCCGTCGATCCAGATCCCTTGAAAATGATGCAAGCCTCTTTTGAATAGTGGCAACTGCCTTTACTGAACCGCGAAGTTGTTCACGTACCAACATAGCCCATGCAGGTCGAAATTGATATGTGCGATGTAGAACAATGCCCAGCCAACGTCGAACAGTGGATACACCTTCAGGTCGCCCCAAAGTGATGGTAAATCCACCCAGCCTGGGCAAACCGATCAGTTCAAGATGCGAAGAGATAGAAGCCTGAGCAATCGCCCGTTCGCGCCAGAACGGAAGTACTGCGCATAACCCCCGGAGTGTGTATAGGCAATCGTTGTGGCGACGTTTTTGCTGCACTGCATACTGCCATATAACCTCGTTCGCCCGCCAGGCTACAAATCTTAGAAGCAATATGGCGCGAGCAAGATCATATAGATAAACGGGTCCACGCGCATGGAAACGCGCTACATGTCGTCGCAAGGAAAAAACCGGAAACGCGAAGATCGTGCCCCCGAAGTATATTGCCCCATTCTCGAGCGCGGCCCCTTTTCCGCGACTGACGAAGGTGAAATTCCCGAAGAGCCTGGAATCGTGCAGCTTGCCAGACTTCATGCGCCCCCGTGACCTCTGAAAGTCTTGGGAAATGTTGCGTGCGTCCAGCACGGGTGTTGCGGGCTCTCTTGGAGGTTTTACCCATTTTGCCAGGTGAGCAGGAACCAGGACCAAGGCCAACCGAGGCCACTTGATGCCTAAGTACGTTGTTGGCCTCTGGATCCGAGAATGTGATATATGAAGCCTCCGTTGCATACATGGTAGATGTAGGCACTTGTACCACGAAGACGACCGAGATGCGTAGTTTTCGATGTGCCCCAAGAAGTGCAAGATAACGTGATCGATCTGCTACAGGTTGTCCATTGCTACATTTACGTGTGCTCTTCATGTGCTTTTTCACGCGTGCTACTGCTCCAGTTTGCTTGCCTGTACTGCGGGTAATTTGTCCTTGTCCTATATAGCGCGCATGGTCCCCCCCAATTGGTACACAAACGACTGTTTACGCATGCGCGGCGTGGATACACCCAAAATACTGTCAATATGTAGACCAAGAAAACCCGGCATGTGTAATACATCAACGAACAATGCCAAACCCGAGCGAGAGAGAGCATGCTGTAGTGCGACAGGGAGAACGTGAACATATCTCTGAGCAACTCGGCGTTGTCGTCTGCCTTGTGTCCACATCTGTCGTACCCGAAGAGTGTAACGTGCGGTCATCAATGTCATATACATACTATTAAAGTGCATCGTGGCCAATGCGTCATCAACGGAAAACCATTCAGCGAGATCCTCCAATGCAGCTTCAAGCAGCTGAACGGAATCTGCAGAAGGCTGGTGGTGAGAGAGCTGCCATAGGGTCCCGAGCATGAACCTTTCGATGACTTCTAGCGCACGTGTAGCTGGCAATCGACTGTCTCCGACTCGAAGAGGGACATGAAGGGGAGCAACTCATGAGACAAGCTTCACCATGCGTTGCTCACAAATCGTCTCAACGGCGCCTTGGGGGAGACTCCGAAGGGAAACTGTATCTTGCATCATGGTTCGCAAGCTTGCATCTGCTGCTGCGCTGATCGTACATGTGGGTGTGACCCCGGATGGAACCATTCCGATCAGCATGACCAGCAGCAAACGTCGAACTACGAGAGGGTGTGATATGAACTGTCGCGAGTGCGGTACAGCACGGCTACGAGCCCCCCACCTCCACTCCATCGCGTACACATCGTGAAGAGTAATTGATATGTCAATCAGAACCTCTGAAACCCAAAGATAAAACTGTTCAGCTCTAGTTATCCATGGCGTCGGAAATGCCGAAAGGCTTTGTACGGTACGTACTGTTACAAAAGAGTGGTCAGGGTCAAACGTTCATGAGCACCACCTGCAAACGTGACTCCCGTTGCACATATGTGCAACCTTCTGAGAGACATGGCTGCAGACACAAGTGGCATTAGCAATAACAGCGTGCACAAGCATGCAAAGACAAGGCGGCGAAGGCTGCTATAGACGTGGATGGCGTGGACGTGCACCGAGCCCGTGGCCTGCCCCGCACGCAGGCACAAACAACAATAATATCATGATATTAAAGTGTGAAAAAACACACACACACACACACACACACACACACACACACACACACGTGGGTCCCTATCGCGCCAGAACGGAAGAAGCGTCAAAACACGTGGCGAATGAGCGTGACAATAGATGGGTCGTTTAAACAAGCGCGAAAACACGTGGGTCCCTTTCGCCACAGGAGGCCTCCCCAGGAGGCCGCAGGAGGCCTCCCCAGGGCCCCAGAACGGAACGCGTCCAGTTATTACACATCTGGTGTCGACTCGATAATTTGTTCTGAAGTTTTGGCCCCCTTGTCTGAACCCCCCCACACACTTTTGGGGGGCAGACGACCATGTGTTAGACCTCCCTTCTTGGCTGGCCCGGACACATGACAACACGCGGGTTTTTTCCGCCCAAGAGCGGAACAATCGTGAAAGCACGTGGGTCCCCTTCGCGCCAGAACGGACGAAGCGTGAAAACACGTGGGCCACTTTCGCGCCACAGAGGAATAAGCGTGACAACACGTGGGCCCCTTTCGCACCAGAGCGGGACAAGCGTGGAAACACGTCGGCCCGTTTTCGCGACTGCGCAGAACAAGCGTGAAAACACGCGGGTCCCCTTCGCCCCAGAGCAGAACAACCGTGAAAACAAGTGGGCCCCTTTCGCGCCAGAGCGGAACAAACGTGAAAACGCGTGGGCCCCTTTCGCCCCAGAGCGGAACAAGCGGGACAACACGTGGGTCCGCTTCGCCGCAGGAGGAGGCCGCAGGAGGCCTCCGCAGGGCCCTAGAATGGAACGTGTCAAGTTATCACATATCAAGGGTCGATTCGTGATGTTTGTTCTGGCTCGTGTGACCCTCCCCCGTCTAGAGGGCCAGACGACCACATGTTAGATATCCCCCCCTGGGTGGCCCAGACACGTGAAAATACGTGGGTCCCTCTCGCCCCAAAGCGGAAGAAGCGCGAACGCACGTGGGTCCCTTTCGCGCCAGAGCGGAACGAGCGTGAAAACATGCGGGTCCTTTTTCGCGCCAGAGCGGAACAAGCGTAAAAACATGCGGGGCCCTTTCGCGCCAGAGCAAAGCAAGCGTAAAAACACGTGGGCCCATGTCGCGCCTGAGCGGAACAAGCATGAAAACACGTGGGTCCTTGTCGCGCCAGAGCGGAAAAATCGTTAAACCAATAGGTCCCTTCCGCCCCAAAGCGAAACAAGGGTGAAAGCCCGTGTGTCCCTTGCAACACAAAACGGAGCAAGCGTGAAACACTTGGGCCCTTGTCGCCCCAAAACGGAACAAGCGTGAAGAATATATTTGTCCCTTTTCGCCCCAGAGCGGAACAAGCGCGACAAAATATGGATCCGTTTCGCGCCGGAGCGAAACAAGCGCGAAAACACGGGGGTCCCTCTCGCCCCAAAGCAGAACAAGCGAGAGAAAATCATGGGTCCCTTTCGCGCCTGAGCGGAACAAACGTGAGAACAAGTGGGTCCCTCTCGCCCCAAGGCGGAACAAGCGGGACAACACGTTGGTCCCTTTCGCCACAGGAAGCCTCCCCAGGAGGCCGCAGAAGGCCTCCCCAGGGCCCCAGGACGGAACGTGTCAAGTTATTACACATATGGTGTCGACTCGTTAATTTGCTCTGGTTCTTGTAACCCCCCCCACACTTATGGGGGCCAGACAAACATGTGTTACATATCGCTTCCTGGGTGGCCAGGACACGTGAAAACACGTGGATCTTTTTCGCCCCAAAACGGAAGAAGCGTGAACGCACGCGGGTCCTTTTGGCCCGAAGCGGAACAAGCGTGAAAGCACGTGGGTCCCTTCCGCCCCAGAGCGAAACAAGCGTGAAACCCCGTGTGACCCTTGCGACACAAAACGGAGCAAGCGTGAAAACACGCGGGTCCCTTTCACGCCAGAGCGGAACAAGCGTGAAAACAGTGGGCCCCTTCCGCCCCAGAGCGGAGCAGGCGTGAAAACACGTGGGGCCTTGCCACATCGGAATAAACGTAAAAACACGTGGGCCCCCTGTTCGCGTCAGAGCGGAACAAGCGTGAAAACACGTGCGGCCCTCTCGCCCCAAAGCGGAAGAAGCGCGAACGCACGTGGGTCCCTTTCGCGCCAGAGCGGAACGAGCGTGAAAACATGCGGGTCCTTTTTCGCGCCAGAGCGGAACAAGCGTAAAAACATGCGGGGCCCTTTCGCGCCAGAGCAAAGCAAGCGTAAAAACACGTGGGCCCATGTCGCGCCTGAGCAGAACAAGCATGCAAACACGCGGGGTCCTCTCGCCCCAAAGCGGAACAAGTGGAAAAACACGTGGGTCCCTTTCGCGCCAGAGCGGAACAAGCGTGAAAACACGTGGGTCCTCGCGGCCCCTGAGCGGAACAAGCGTGAAAACACATGGCTCCCGTTCGCGCCGGAACGGAAGAAGCGTGAAAACACGTAGGTCCCTTTCGCGCCAGAGCGGAACAAGCGTGAAAACACAGTGGTCCCTTTCGCCCCAGAGCGGAACAAGCGTGAAAACACGTGGGTCCGTTTCGCCCCAGGGCGGAAGAAGAACAAGCGTGAAAACACATGGGTCCCTCTCGCCCCAGAGCGAAATAAGCGTGAAAACTCCTGGGTCCGTTTCGCCCCTGAGCGGAACAAGCGTGAAAACACGTCGGGCCCTTTCGACCCAGAACGGAACAATCGTGAAAACGCATGGCTTCAGCTCGGGGCAGCCATATTAGATACCCCTCTGAGTGGCCTTGACAAGTGAAAACATGTGGTTCCAGCGAGGGGCACAGTGCAACAGTGCAACCACCTTAGATAACCCGCTGGGTGGCCTGGACACGTGAAACCGCGTGGCTCCATCTGAAGAACGACAACCATATTAGAGACCCCCCTGGGCGACCTGGGCATTGTTCAAACACTTCGCCTGAGATATCCCCTGGAATTCTGTCCCCCGCTCGAGATATCCCCCAACTATGCAAAACCAGCGCCTCACCTAAGGCATCCTCGATAAACTTGTATAGAACACGCGTTCCACCTGAGACATCCTCCGACTTTGTTTTTCGCCGGCCCTGCGCGACATCGTCATATCGCTAAATAAATACGCTGGCCCTACGCAAGTTGAGGCCCGGCACGAGGTTTACCTACGAAAAGAGAACCCTGGGCTGGCGCCCTTTCTGGGAAAATGGCAACCCCTGGATCTCAGGGTAAAGTAAATCACCGTCTTCACAGACGTGTTGATTTCTTCGATGCGGGGCCCACAGAAGTCTCACCCCCTTCCCCAAGGCTGGTTCTTCGCCCCAAGTCGCTCCGTGGCGGTCCCAGGGCCCAGCGGTCTCGGGGCCCCGGGGGCCGAAAAAACGGCGGCGAACCTCCGCCTTGATTTTCCTCCGGATTCTGTATGTCTGGGTGTACATCGCCCCCTTCCCATCGCGCCGAAGAGCCTTCGCGAGCGCCTGCAGCGCCACGGCCGCGTCCTTCGCGGTGAGCGCCGCCGCGCCGGCCCCGAGGACGCCTGCCGCCGCGGCCGCGGTCCACCAGTCCAGGGGCCGCTGCCTGCCGCTTCCGAGGGCGGGCGGAGGGCGCGCGGCAGAGAAGCGCAGCCCCAGACAAGCTCGTGTCGAGAAAGAAGTAACAAAAATTGACGGGAGGTTCTTCCTCGTTCTCGGCCTCCAGGGGCCCTCGCTGGGCCCCGGGGAGCTCAGGACGAGAAACCGGCCCTGGGGAGAGTGTCGGGGCTTCCCAGGACCCCGCATTAAAAAAATCAGGACGCCGAATGAAACGCTTTCCGCGGCCACCCTCCTCCTGCTTCCGCTTTTTGCTGCCACCTGGCTAACTTGTACGCCACGCGCCCCGGGCTGCTAGAGCACGCGGTCGGATCGCCTATGCCGCGCTGCGACGTAAGAGAAATGTCTGGGGAGAGGCGCAGGCTACCTCTCAGACGTCGTCACCGCGGCCCCCTCGGCGCAATGACGCCCCTCGGCGCCGCGCCACAGATCGATCCAGCTCGACAGTCCCGGGGCCGCTTTCTGCCGCCGGCGAGGAGGCGGGCGGAGAGCGCGCGGGAGCGAGGCACAGGCGGCGCCTCAGCCGTCCCCAAATCTCCAGCGTATCGACGGAATATATGTTTGTGATATGAGTATGTGTGTATGTGTATGTGTATGTGTATGTGTGTGTATGTGTATGTGTATGTGTATGTGTATGTCTATGTGTATGTGGTATGTGGTATGTGGTATGTGGTATGTGGTATGTGGTATGTGGTATGTGGTGTGTGGTGTGTGGTATGTGGTATGTGGTATGTGTATGTGGTATGTGGTATGTGGTATGTGGTATGTGGTATGTGGTATGTGTATGAGTATGTGTATGTGTATGTGTATGTGTATGTGTATGTGTATGTGTATGTGTATGTGTATGTGTATGTGTATGTGTATGTGTATGTATATGTGTATGTGTATGTGTATGTGTATGTGTATGTGTATGTGTATGTGTATGTGTATGTGTATGTGTATGTGTATGTGTATGTGTATGTCTGTATGTACGTGTGTGCATGTACGTGTGTATATGTGTAAAATGTATGTCAAATGTGCATATGCATGTGTGTGGGATTGAATATGCGCCTGCTTTCAAACATACAAGCGTTAATACATCATACATACATACATACATGCATACAGACAGACAGACGGGCAGACAGACAGACAGAAAGACAGACAGACAGACAGACAGGCATGCACACACATACATACATACATGCATGCATGCATACATACATACATACATACGTACATACATACATACATGGATATTTACATGCGCAAATGCATGCATGCATGCATGCATGCATATATACACGTGTACATACATACACACATGCACACATACACACATGCACAAGTACACACGTACACACATGTACACATACATGCATGAATGCATAGATACATACATACGTACATGCGTGCACCAATACATTCATGCATACCTACATTACGTACGCTGCATACATGCATACATACACATATACATACATACATACATAGATGCAGGCATGCATACATATACATACATACATACATGCATACAAGCATGCATACATGTATACACATATACATTCACACATGCACACATGCATGCATGCATGCAAGCATGCATACATGCATACATACATACACACCTACACGCAGACACACACACACACACACACACACGCACACACACACACACACGCGTACACATAGTCACATGCACACATAAACACATGCACACATACACACATACATCCATCCATACATGCATACATACATACAGTCATACATACACACACATACGTGTTGCGTCGGCGGCTAGGCAGAGTGACTGCGCTGGCGGGACAAGCAGGTGCTACACACATACACACATACACACATACACGCATGCACACATACACACGTTTACACATGCATACATAGATACATACATACATACATGCATGCGTACATACATACATGCATACGTGCGTACATGCATACATACATACATACAAACCAACACACCTATGCGCACATACACATTACCACATACACGCATGAACACATACACCTATACACATACACACATAAAACAGAGTGAGGGGGCCGAACGGTTATTCATTGTCCCTGGGTGCCTCTCTGAAGATAGGATCCGTGGTGAGGAGTCTGCTTGTTGCGTTGTTGTTGTTGTTTGGTGTCGTCGTCCCACACAGACATACATACATACATGCATGCATACATACATACGTACGGACATACATTGGTACGACCCGCTACAGACATACATAACTACATGCATACATACATACATGTGTACATGTTTACATGCATACATACATAGACGCATGCACACATACGCACATACCTATCTATCTATATATATATATATATATATGTGTACCTATGCGACCACCCTTCGGGTGATAAGGAGGTTTGGGGGGGAGGGAACCAACGTCTTACTCAATCGGTCTCACTATCGATCTCACTATCGATCTCACTATCGATCTCACTATCGGTCTCGCTCGATCGATCTCACTCGATCGATCTCGCAAACGACCTCACTCGATCAATTTCATTCGATCGATCTCACAATCGATCTGACTATCGATCTCACAATCGATCTCACTATCGATCTCACTATCGATCTCACAATCGATCTCACATTCGGTCTAACTATCGATCTCACTATCTATATCACAATCGATCTCACAATCAACGTCATCATCATCATCATCATCATCAATATCATCGTCATCAACGTCATCAACATCGTCATCATCATCATCATCATCATCATCATCATCATCACCATCATCATCATCATCATCATCGGGTCACCATCATCCTCATCACCTCGCCACCATCATCATCATCATCATCATCACCATCATCATCATCGGGACACCATCATCGTCACCACCATCATCATCAACATCATCATCGGGACACCATCCTCATCATGGGAGCACCACCATCTTCATTATCACTATCATCATCATCATCATCATCATCATCATCATCATCATCATTATCTCGTCATCATCATAAACTACATACTCAATATCATCATCATCGGGACACCATCATCATTAGCAACATCACCGTCACCATCATCATAATCACCATCGTCATCATCATCCTCATCATCATCATCGGGACACCATCATCACCGTCACCATCATCATAATCACCATCGTCATCATCATCCTCATCATCATCATCGGGACACCATCATCATCATTAACATCAACATCATCATCAACATCATCATCATCATCATCACCATCATCGGGCAACCATCATCAAAATCATCATCACCTCATCATCATCCCCATCATCAAAACCATCATCATCTGGACACCATCATCGTGATGAACATCATCAACATCATCATCGGGACACCATCATCATCACCATCAGCATTAACAGCATCATCATCAACCTCATCATCATCATCATCGGGAAACCACCAGCATCATCACCATCTTCTTCATCATCATCATCATCATCATCATCTCATCATCATCCACATCATCAGGATCATCAACATCATTATCATCATCGGGACAACATCAGCAACATCAGCAACATCATCATCATCAACATCATCATCATCGGGACACCAGCATCATCACCACCATCATTATCATTATCATCATCAACATCGTCAACATCATCATCGTCATCGGGACACCATCATCATCACCACCATCACCATCATTATCATCATCAACATCATCATCATCAACATCATCAACATCATCATCATCATCCGGACACCGACGGGACACCGTCGGGACACCGGCGGGACACCGCGCCCCACCGGACGCCGAAGGGAGTCATTTGGTCCGGCCGCGCCTCAGCCACAGCGGGACACCAGCGGGACACCGCGCCCCACCAGACGCGGGAAGGGAGTCATTTGGTCCGGCCGCGCCTCAGCCACAGGAGACTTTCTTCTCGCCCGCCCACACAGCTTCGCCTCGCCCGCACGCACGGCACGCACGAACACGAAACCGAAACCGATTCCCCGGTAGGGGGGCTCTCCGTTCCACTTCGATCTCACCCCCTCACCTCCGATCTACATGCATACACAGATACATACGTACATACATGCATGCATGCATCCATCCATACATGCATACATACGAACATGGATGCATGCATTAATGCATATATACATACATACATACATACATACATACATACATACATACAGACAGACAGACAGACAGACAGACAGACAGACAGACAGACAGACAGACAGACAGACAGACAGACAGACAGACAGACAGACAGACATTACATACATTACATACACTACATTCAGCACATTCATTACATTCACTACATACATTACATACATACAGACATACATGCATTACATACATACATACATACATACATACATACATACATACATACATACATACATATATACATACATACATACATACATACATGCATGCATACATACATACATACATACATATAGACATACTTTACATTATATGACATTACATTACATTCCATTCCATTACATTACATTACATTACATTACAGTACATTACATTACATTACATTACATTACATACATACATACATACATGCATACACACACATACCTACATACATACATACATACATACATACATACACATACATGCATACATACATGCATGCATGCATGTATACATACATACATACATACATACATACATACATGCATGCATGCATGCATGCATGCATATATACATACATACATACGTATTTACATACATACTTACATACTTACATACTTACATACATGCATAAATGTATACATACACACATACACACATACCTACATACGTACATACAAACATACACATCTACACACATACGCATATACATCGAATCACCTACACACATGAACACATACAAACATACATACATACATGCATACATGCATGCAAGCATACGTATATATGTATATACATGTACGTACGTATATATACATACAAACATATATACATACATATGAACACACATACAAATATACGACGAGACAATTAAACAAGCAAACAAACAAACACACAAACAAACAATCAAACACACGATCGAACAAAAAAAAACGCAATCGATATAAATATGTGTGTGGAAGAAGAAGAAAACAAAAAAACGCGGCCCCTGCAGCCCCGCCGGGCACGGCGGGGGGCCAGAGGCCGAGGACGGCGCTGCGCCCAGCAGTGGGGTGCAGCCCCAAATCTGCTTTTGTCCCACTGCTGGGCGGTTCTTCTTCGGCGTCGGCCCGCTTTGGCGGCGCCCACGAGGGGGTGGCGCGAGGGGGGGGCGGAGGGGATGCTGGGGGGGAGCAGCGAAGCTGGCTGGTCGGCGCGGAAGACGGGGGGGGCGCACGCACGCGGGACGAAAAATTGCATGGTGGAAGGGTCGCAGGGCTGCTGCGAGGAGCGGGGCTGCTGGTCGAGACGGCATGGGTGTGCCGCGCCGTGCGCACGCGAGGAACAACAACCATCGGGGCGGAGGGAGGCACAGGGATGCCAGGAGAGAAGGGAGGGGCGGGGCGGGGCGGGCTGTGTCCGGGCGGAGGGGAGGTACAGTGCCGCGCGCGCCCGCGGAATACATGGGTTTTGGGCGGAAAGGGCGCGGGGCCGCTGGGAGGAGCCGAGCGCGACAAGGTCGGGGCGGAGCGCACGCAGGGCTGCTGGGAGGAGGGGTCGTGCGCGGGCGCGCGGGCACGCGGGTGGAATTCGCCAGCGCCTTCGGGACTTCGTTGGCGTGTGAGACGGGTGTCCCTCCCCAGGCCCCTTCCCCAGGAGCCGGGTCCGGCCGGTTTGGGGCGAGAGGGGTCTGAACCGACGGGCCTGGCAGACCCATCTGGGGCCAGCGGGAGCGGCTGTCCCCCCAGCAATACTGGCCAGCGTGGGCACAAACCTCTTAGCTGGGCGCACCGAGCATCAACTTGAACCCGCCCGGCACCTCTGCTGGAGCACGTCGGGGGGGAGGTCGTCCAGCATGTCGTTGGGACGATCACCTAGATACGTACTCGCTCGCACAATCTGGAGAGACATAGTACGTCGTTGCTCGAGACCGGAGGAAGCGACGTGCGCAGGCTGAGGGCTACGCAGAAGCACAAAACTTTCCGAGTCCAGCTCAGCACGTAAATCTTCAACCGCCCATAAAGGATGTTCAACTCTCTGCCCACGTCCGCTTGCGGACGGACCGTTTCGCTTCGACCAGGTATTGCTTGCTTGCTTGCTTGCTTGCTAAGTATCCAGGAAGAAGACGGGTGAGAAGGGCGAGTGGTCACAGCATTGTCCGAAACCAGCATAATTGAGCGATACAGGCCATGTCATTCATTACGGTTATTGCTGGCGGCATTTTCAGGACTGTTAAGGCCTTGCCCCAGGTTGCCCCGGGTAATTCCACGAGAGGGTTGAGAGCTCGTCCTCATCCTTGAACCTCCTCATCCTCCTCCCCCCCTCCTCTTCCTCCTGCCCTCACCCTCCTCCTTCCTCCTCCCGCCTTCGTCCTCCCCTTGCCT
Source organism: Prorocentrum cordatum (assembly GCA_963575745.1). Classification (NCBI taxonomy): domain Eukaryota; class Dinophyceae; order Prorocentrales; family Prorocentraceae; genus Prorocentrum; species Prorocentrum cordatum. The sequence continues at coordinate 139,603 of CAUYUJ010018946.1, forward strand.
CCCTTCCGTTCCGCAACAGTTTGGAGGGTGCCGTTTAACTAAATGTCTGGTGCACGGGTGGGGAAACGGCGCCATTCCTCCTCCACCCCTCTCCTTCCCCGCTCCTCCTTCCTTTGCCCACTCCTCTTTGCCCTGACCCTGAATGTCAACCACGATGGGCGCGTGCAACCACCGCGCTACCCAGGGCGGTGGCACCAGGAAACTGGACCCATCAACGTGTGGACGCAAGTGAGGCGCCCCAAAGCCATCACTTCAGGACTGCCTCCGCACCGTCTTCGGGCCACAGGCTCGAGCCGCTGGCGGCGGTTCGAGACGACTCTGGCGCGCCCGGGCGCCTCTCGACGGGGCTCGGCTGAAACAGAGAGCACCCCGGAGCCCAGGAGCCTCCAACACGCATCCAACTCTCCGCAGACCTCAGATATCTGTCCTCGGTCCTCCCCCCTCCCTGCCCTTCCATGGAGGTATTTTGTCACAGCCTAGCGCCTGTAGAGCTCTCCTATCGCTCCAATCTGGCGCGCAGCTTCGCAGAAGCCTGCTGCAATCAAGAAATCCCTCCATCTCTCCCATAAGACCCGACGTCACGAAGAAATGCAACAGAGCAAAATATCACGACCAGAACCTTGGACCGAATCTTTCTGCGGAATGTTTCAGACTAGATCGATCTGTGATGGCCCCGGGGCCCGAAACCCGACGATATCGCACGTAGTGGAAGAATACCACGCCCGGGTCTCAGGGGCCCTCCATCCCTCCCACCTGCATCGAGGGCGACCAAGAGGAGGGCGTCCAAGAGGGAGGTTGCAAATCATGGCCCGAGGCGCGCGCAGCAGGTGACGTACTGAAATAAGCAGAGGGGGCCATGAAATCTGCGGAGCCACCCCCAGCCATCGACCCCGTTTTGTCGGGGACACGCAAACATGGATTAGCGATCCATGGATTTGGCGCGCGGTCGACAAATCCATGGATCGGGGGAGGTGCCCTCCCAAAAATGCGGCCGCTGCCGCCTCGTTCGGCGGCGGGAATCCGCGATGCCCCATGAAAACGGGGCCCGTCGCTAATCCACGCCACCCTAATCCATGTGTGCGATCGCCTGATTTTGGCCGCCCTCGGCAGCGAGCAGTCCGGCCCATCGCCGCCGCCCCCCAGCGGCCTGCACGCCCACTGCAGGTCGCGCACGGCTTTCCTCGCGTCCGCCCCGGCGCCTGGCGTGGGGCCAGCCTCCTGGGGAGGCGGGAGCGCGGGGCCGCCGCTGCCCAGATTCTTGTTGCCGCGGCGCCGGCGACCCTGAGATCCTAGCGTCGCCTTCTATCACAACGGGCGTTGCCGCCAGGTTTGGGGCCCAGGGGCCCTCACACATCGGTCTGGCTCGGCAAGCGCCTCAGAAAGATGGAGCCAGGGGCTCCAGTCGGGAGTTTTCGCGGCGGTGTGTTTTTCCCCAACGTCGGATCTCAGGGTGGGTGACGGCGCGGTCGAAGCGTACAGCAGAATCTTTTCGTGAGGACCTGCGCGTTGGCTTCTGGCACCGCTTGGAATTCATTCAACCTTCAACGATCGGCGGCTTTTCGATCGCCAAATCGCCAGGTCGCTCCACGCTGGCCGATTCTAGGCCACTGGCGGCGTTCAACATTTAACACCCGCTCTGGGGTCGACGCCGCGTCGGCACGACATGCCACCTACGGGGTCGCGGATGAGGGCGGCCGCGGCCCCCACACATCCAGCGCGAGGAGAAAACGTGATCGACCCACGAACCCGGAAAGGAGTACAGAAATGTAAGGCATGGCAACATTTCGAAGACACCTGATTGGGCGACGGGCAAATGCAATGCTGAAAGTATCGATCTTGATGTACCGTGCCGAGGGCTGTGCTGTTCTGCGCCGTGCTGAACTACGATGTGCCATGCTGCGATTGTGCTCTATAGCGTTGTGGATCAAGTCCTCCTCTGTATCCGAGTCCTGACCGAACTGATCTGGAACTTAAGCTCGAGCTGCCTGGGCAAATAATAGGTGCCCCAGAGCTAATTGACAGGGAGACATGATCGGAGGACGCGCCGCGGAACGTCCCCAGGGACGCGCCATGCGACGTGCCAGGGGAAATGCCATGCGGACGCACCGCTGGACGTGCCAAGGGGACGCGCTACGGAACGTGCCAATGGACGTGCCATGGGACGTGCCACGGGACGCGCCGCGCGACGTGCCAGGGGGACTCGCCACGGGACGCGCCACGGAACGTGCCAAGGAGCATGCTAGGTTGCAATGCTGAGTGTACCGATCTTGATGTACCGTGCCGAAGGCTGTGCTGTGCTGCGCCGTGCTGAACTGAAATGCGCCATGCCACGATTATGCTCCATCGAGCCCTCCTTTGCATCCGGGCCCTGACCGAACTGATCTGGATCTTAAGCTCAAGCTACCTGAGCACATAGTAGCTGCCCAAGAGTTCTTCGACAGGGGAACATGCCAGGATGACGCGCCGCGGAACGTCCCAAGGAACGCGCCAGGCGACGTGCCAGGAGACGTGCCATGGGGACGCACCGCGGGACGTGCCAAGGGGACGCGATACGGAACGTGCCCATGGACGTGCGACCTCATGCTAGACATCCGCCTGGGCGAACTGGACACGTGAAACCAAGTGGTTCGCTTGAGACATCCTCAACACACCTGGGGGGCCCATGGTAGATACCCCCTGGGTGGCCTGGACACGTTAAAGCATCTGGCTCCGCCATATTACATACCCCCTGGGCGGCCTGGACACGTTACACAACATGGTTCCAATTCGGGAAAATCGTACTAGATACCCCCTATGGGTGGCCTGGATACGTAAACACGCGTGGGACCAGCTCTGAGCAACCATGTTAGATACACCCCTGGGTGGCCTGGACACGTTAAAAGCATGGTCCTTGCTCGAAGCAAGAATGTTAGATATCCCCCTGGGTGCCTGGGCACGTGGCCCTTGCTCGGGACAATCGTGTTCGATATCCCCCAGAAGTGGCCTGGACACGTAAGAACACGTGGTGCCAGCTCGGGGCAACCATGCTAGATATATCCCTGGGTGGCCTGGACACGTTAAACACGTGGTTCCAGCTCGGGACAACCATGTTAGATGCCCCCATACGTGGCCTGGATACGCTGAATCCGCGATCCCGCTTGAGACATCCTCGCAAAGTCTTCCCTGGAGAGGCCCAAAGCGCCACCCCCCGGTCCAGAGCAAGAAAACATCACGTTTCTGTGTTGGGATATGGGTTCGGGTAGCGCTTTTCGGCCCCCCGTGCGGTTCCTAATAATTCGGCGTTGGGCCCGACGCCATGTTAGATACCCCCTGGGCGGCCTGGACACGTAAGAACACGCGGTTCCAGTTCGGGACAGCCATGTCAAATACCCGGCTGGGGGGCCTGGACACGTAAAAACACGTGGATCCAGCTCTGGGCAACCATGTTAGATACCCCCCTGCGTGGCCTGGACACGTAAAAACACGTGGTGCCAGCTTGGGACAACCACGTAAGATACATCCCTGGGTGGCCTGGACAAGTAATTAGCCTGGCGAAGGACCCAACCATATGCAGTTGTGACTACCGCAATTGTGAATACCATCGTCGCCCGCGCTCCCTATGTGTCCACGGCTTCCCGCCGGAGCCCGACATGCTCAGGGACACGTTCGTGGCCGTCTTCGCGTACGCCGACGACGACAAGGACGGCGTCCCTCTGACCGAGGAGCAGAAGCAGGAGAGGGCCTTGAGAGCCATGAGGGAGGAGGTGGCGTTGCACGTCGACAAGGCGGAGTACGACGCCCAGGCGCGGTTGTTGAAGCAGCACAACTATGGGGCTACGATCCTCGTGAGGGATGTGCCGCAATCGCCCGGGGCCGCCATGCGAACCCTGCCACTGGCGCTTTCGGTGGAGCTCCAGTGGGGCCACGGTCCTCGTGAGGGGTGTGCCGAAATGGCCCGAGGCCGCCATGCGAACCCTGCCACTGGGGCCTTCGGTGGAGCTCCCTATGGGGCCACGATCCTCGTGAGGGGTGTGCCGAAATGGCCCGAGGCCACCATGCGAACCCTGCCACTGGCGCCTTCGGTGGAGCTCCCTTATGGGGCCACGATCCTCATGAGGGGTGTGCCGAAATGGCCCGAGGCCACCATGCGAACCCTGCCACTGGCGCCTTCGGTGGAGCTCCCTATGGGGCCACGATCCTCGTGAGGGGTGTGCCGAAATGGCCCGAGGCCGCCATGCGAACCCTGCCACTGGGGGCCTTCGGTGGAGCTCCCTATGGGGCCACGATCCTCGTGAGGGGTGTGCCGAAATGGCCCGAGGCCGCCATGCGAACCCTGCCACTGGGGCCTTCGGTGGAGCTCCCTATGGGGCCACGATCCTCGTGAGGGGTGTGCCGAAATGGCCCGAGGCCGCCATGCGAACCCTGCCACTGGGGCCCTTCGGTGGAGCTCCCTATGGGGCCACGATCCTCGAGAGGGGTGTGCCGAAATGGCCCGAGGCCGCCATGCGAACCCTGCCACTGTCGCCTTCGGTGGAGCTCCCTATGGGGCCACGCTCCTCGTGAGGGGTGTGCCGAAATAGCCCGAGGCCGCCATGCGAACCCTGCCACTGGCGCCTTCGGTGGAGCTCCCTATGGGGCCACGATCCTCGTGAGGGGTGTGCCGAAATGGCCCGAGGCCGCCATGCGAACCCTGCCACTGGAGCCTTCGGTGGAGCTCCCTATGGGGCCACGCTCCTCGTGAGGGGTGTGCCGAAATGGCCCGAGGCCGCCATGCGAACCCTGCCACTGGGGCCTTCGGTGGAGCTCCCTATGGGGCCACGAAACGTTGTACTGGGTGGGTGAAACGCAGGGAGGAAGGAGGAGGAGAAGGAGGAGGGAGGAGGGCAGCGGGAGGAAGAAAGGAAGGAGTGACGCGGGGCGCTGTCTCTTCAAAACGAGGACCCAACACCACAGGATGGTTGGGAAAAACACGTGGTTCCAGCTCGGGACAACCATGTTAGATACCCCCCTGCGTGTCCTGGATACGCTGAATTCGCGCTCCCGCTCGAGACATCCTCGCAATGTCTTCCCTGGAGAGGCCCCCAAAGCGTCACCCCCTGTCCAGAGCAAGAAAACATCACGTTTCTGTATTGGGATATGGGTTCGGGTAGCGCTTTTCGGCCCCCTGTGCGGTTCCTGGTAATTCCGCGTTGGGCCCGACGCCATGTTGGATACCCCCTGGGCGGCCTGGACACGTAAAAACACTGGGTGCCAGTTCGGGACAATCACTTTAGATACCTCCTGGCCGACCTGGGCACGTGAAAACAAGCATTTCGCCTGAAACATTCTCTGAATTCTGGCCCCCCACGAGGCCCCCGCTCGAGACATCCCCCAACTCTGCAAAACCATCGTTTCGCCTGAGACATCCTCAACAAACTCATATGAAACAGCCCTCTCGCTAGGGACATCCTCAACTATTTAATTCGCCGGCCCTACGCGACCATATTGTTTATCGAAGAATAAGTTCGCCAGCCCTACAGCAGTCGGGTCCGGGGGGGACAACCAAAAGAGAACCCTGGGCAGATGCCCTTTCCGGGAAAGGCGGGTGAGTTTCGACAATAAGTCAGCACGAGCCTCTGCTCGCGGTGGAAGCCACATCGTTCACTGTTTGCCCGTGTTCCTGGACGCGAGTACGGACTGCCTCTGCCGCGCTATGGCGCAACATGATCGACCCACGAACCCGGAAAGGAATATAGAAATGTAAGGCATGGCAACATTTCAAAGACACCTGATTGGGCGACGGGCAAATGCAATGCTGAGTGTATCGATCTTGATGTATTGTACCGAGGGTTGTGCTGTGCTGCGTCGTGCTGAATCGCGATGTGCCATGCCGCGATTGTGCTCTATCGCGTTGTGGATCGAGTTCTCCGTTGCATCTGAGTCCTGACCGAACTGATCTGGATCTTGAGCTCGAGCTGCCTGAGCACATAGTACCTGCCCACACGCTACGGAACATGCCAATGGACGTGCCACGGGACGTGCCAGGGAACGCGCCGCGCGACGTGCCAGGGGGACTCGCCACGGGACGCGCCACGGAACGTGCCAAGTTGCAATGCTGAAAACATCGATCTTGATGTACCGTGCCGAGGGCTGTGCTGTGCTGCGCCGTGCTGAACTACGATGTGCCATGCCGCGATTGTGGTTCGAGTCCTCCTTGTGCATCCGAGTCCTGACCGAACTGATTTGGATCTTAAGTTCAAGCTGCCTGAGCACATAGTAGCTGCCCCAGAGCTAATGGACTGGGGACATGCCAGGAAGACGCGCCGCGGAACGTCCCAAGGGATGCGCCAGGCGACGTGCCAGGGGACGTGCCATGGGGACGCACCGCGGGACGTGCCAAGGGGACGCGGTGCGGAACGTGCCGATGGACGTGCCACGGGACGTGCCAGGGGACGCGCCGCGCGACGTGCCAGGGGGACTCGACACGGGACGCGCCACAGAACGTGCCAAGTTGCAATGCTGAAAATATCGATCTTGATGTACCGTGCCGAGGGCTGTGCTGTGCTGCGCCGTGCTGAACTACGATGTGCCATGCCGCGATTGTGGTTCGAGTCCTCCTTTTGCATCCGAGTCCTGACCGAACTGATTTGGATCTTAAGCTCAAGCTGCCTGAGCACATAGTAGCTGCCCCAGAGCTAATGGACTGGGGACATGCCAGGAAGACGCGCCGCTGAACGTCCCAAGGGATGCGCCAGGCGACGTGCCAGGGGACGTGCCATGGGGACGCACCGCGGGACGTGCCAAGGGGACGCGGTGCGGAACGTGCCGATGGACGTGCCACGGGACGTGCCAGGGGACGCGCCGCGCGACGTGCCAGGGGGACTCGACACGGGACGCGCCACAGAACGTGCCAAGTTGCAATGCTGAAAATATCGATCTTGATGTACCATGCCGAGGGCTGTGCTGTGCTGCGCCGTGCTGAATTGCGTGCGATGTGCCATGCCGCGATTGTGCTCTACAGCGTTGTGGATCGAGTCCTCCTTTGCATCCGAGTCCTGACCGAACTGATCTGGAGCTTAAGCTCGAGCTGCCTGAACACATAGTAGCTGCCCCAGAGCTAATTGGCAGGGGGACATGCCAGGAGGACGCGCCGCGGAACGTCTCAAGGGACGCGCCAAGCGACGTGCCAGGGGACGTGCCATAGACCGCATCGCGGGACGTGCCAAGGGGACGCGCTACGGAACGTACTGGAGACAAGCGTTTCGCTCGAGAATCTTGTCAAAATCCTCATGCTAGACATCCGCCTGAGCGACCTGGACACGTGAAGACAAGCGTTTCGCTCAACACATCCTCAACACATTATCATGCTAGATCCGCCTCGGCGAACTGGACACGTGAAAACAAGTGGTTCACTTGAGACATCCTCAACACATCTTCATGTGAGACGTCCGCCTGGGTGACCTGGGCACGTGAAAACAAGCGCTTCGCTCGAGATGTTCTCAACACCTCCTCATTCTAGACATCCGCCTGGGCGACATGGACACGTGAAAGCAAAGGTCTCGCTCGAGACATCCTCAACACATCTCCATGTTAGACATCCGCCTAGGCGACCTGGACACGTGAAAACAAGCGTATCTCTCGAGACATTCTCAACACATCCTCATGCTAGGCATCCGCCTGGGCAACCTGGACACGTGCAAACAAGCATCTCGATCGAGACTTCCTCAACACATCCTCATGCTAGACATCCGCCTGGGGACGAGGACGCGTGTAACCAAGCGTCTCGCTCAAGACATCCTCAACTAATCCTGGCGCTAGACCTCTGACTGGGTAACCTGGAGGCGTGAAACCAAGCGTCTCGCTCGAGACATCCTCAAGACCTGGGCACGTGAAAACAAGCATTTCACTTGAGAGATCCTCTGAATTCTGGTCCCAAGGAGAGGACAATCTATAACACAAAACAAGCGTTTCGCTCGAGACATCCTCAACAAATTCTGACAAACACGCGTTTCGCTCGAGACATCCTCGAAAATAATTGCGCCGGCCCTGCAGCCGTCGGTTTTGGGGGTAAACCTCTGAAAGAGAACCCTGGGCCCGCGCCCTTTCCGGGAATAAATCATTGTAAGGACGTATTTAGAGGGAACGTGAGGGTTTACTGCGACGTCGTTGATGCGTCTCGGTTTTACTTTGGTCCCCCCTCCTCATCCGCCTCCACATCTTTCTCTTCCGCCCTTCCTCGTTCGACAGGTCCGCGCACACACGTGCTTCACATGTGGGACTGATCAGGCTTATCCAAAACTTCGTTTTGACGGTTTTCCCGGACTTCCATCCACTGTGTAATGCAAATTTGTCCTGATCAAGACAATTCGCATGCGCATCCTTCCTAGATGACTGGTGGAGATGCGCGAAACGTCAAGACTTGAATACGAGCAGAGGGAAGGGAAGTTAGAGAAACGAGGAAGGAGGAAGGGGGGAGCAGAAAGGAGAAAACCCGAGGGAGCAAGGATGAGGCAAGAGGCAGGAGAGCGGAGGGATGGGAGGGTGGAAGGGCGACGAAGGAGGGACGGACGAGGGAGGAGAGAGGAACAGAACGCAAAGAGGAGACGGGAGGACGGAGGGACCTTGGTGATGGGTGGACCTTTGTTGGTCGGGAGAGGCACCGTCTACGTCGGCGTCGGGTCGGGACGGGCTTTCCCGTCCCCGGGGGTGCAGGAGGAAGTCAGGACGGGGAGAAGGAGGAAGGACCAGAGGAAGAGGAGGAACGAGAAAGAACAGAGGAAGGACGAGGGAGGTGGCACCAGGGAAGAGGAGCGCCTGAGGAGGGACGGAAGGCGGAGAGGACACCGTACGGAAGACGGCGGAGAAAGGAGGAAGTGGGAGGACGGGGGATCGAGGGGCGAGAGCGCAGAAGGGATGAGGGAGGAGGGAGGACGGCGGACGGAGGACGAGGAGAAGAGGAGGGAGGGACGAGGCGACAGGGAAAGAGGAGGATGGCGGAGGCGGGGGGGCGAGGGGGAGCGGAGGCATGAGCGCGGGGAGGGGGAGGGAGGGCAGGGAGGGCACTCTGGCCCGCACTTCTGTTCCCGGCAACGTGCGGGGAGGGTCCTGGCGGAAGCGGGACCTGGGACCCACTGCCGCGCCTCAACACAGCGCAGCAAGGCCGCCAGCGGAGACCGCGCTGCAGGCCTCGGGTGCCAGGGCTCGCTCCCCCAGGGACCAGCCATCCACCCCGAGCCAGTCTCTGTCGGCCCCTGGCCCACACGAAGAGGGGGGGCTGAAGGCGGGGAAGAACGTCGGTGCCTGCTCCCCTGCTTTCGTGAGGACACAGAACTCCGCTGTCGTGAGCTTCTCCCAGCGTGGAGGCTTGCGCCACTCCCACGGGAACGGCCTTTCGTTCCTGAGTCGGCCCCCGACGATCCCTGGGGCCCGGCGAGAACGCCGCCCGAGGGCGCAAGCGGTGAAACACAGCACTCTTGATCTGCTCAGAGCGTCGGATGTCTGCCAGAGCAAGCAGGAGGGCCAATGGAGGCGACGGCAGCTCTCCCGCCCGCTCCGAATCCGCTCGGGATCCGTTCTCCGACCCCGCACGAGGCCCATCCTGACCCGCTATCCGACGCGGACCAGGCCGTGGCGACGACGAGGCCTCCGGGAAGCCCAACATGATCGACCCGCGAACCTGGAAAGGAATATAACATGATGGACCCACGAACCCGGAAAGGGATATAGACATGTGCAGCATGGTCACGTTTTCACGATATCCAACTGGGCGACACCTCACGAAACATCCCACGAGACACCCCGCGAAACATCCCAGGAGACACCTCACGAAACAACCCACGAGACACCTCACGAAACATTCCACGAGACACCCCGTGAAACATTCCACGAGACACCCCACGAACAGGCAACCACTCAACCAGACACCCCACGAAACATTCCACGGGGGTGCGACTGGGTGTGGTCGTGCTGGGGTGTGGTCGTGCTGGAGTATGGTCGTGTTGGGGTGTGGTCGTGCTGGGGTGTGGTCGTGCTGGGGGGTGGTCGTGCTGGGGTGTGGTCGTGCTAGGGGGGTGGTCGTGCTGGGGGGTGGTCGTGCTGGGGCGTGGTCGTGCTGGGGCGTGGTCGTGCTGGGGCGTGGTCGTGCTGGGGTGTGGTCGTGCTGTGGTGAGGTCGTGCTGGGGTGTGGTCGTGCTGGGGTGTGGTCTTGCTGGGGTGGGGTCGTGCTGGGGTGTGGGTCGTGCTGGGGTGTGGTCGTGCTGGGGTGTGGTCGTGCTGTGGTGGGGTCGTGCTGGGGTGGGGTCGTGCTGGGGTGTGGTCGTGCTGGGGTGTGGTCGTGCTGGGGTGTGGTCGTGCTAGGGTGGGGTAGTGCTGGGGTGGGGTCGTGCTGGGGTGTGGTCGTGCTGGGGTGTGGTCGTGCTGGGGTGTGGTCGTGCTGGGGCGTGGTCGTGCTGGGGTGGGGTCGTGCTGGGGTGGGGTCGTGCTGGGGTGTGGTCGTGCTGGGGTGGTCCGCACCCTGTGATTTATCGATCGGGTCGTGCTGGGGTGTGGTCGTGCTGGGGTGTGGTCGTGCTGGGGTGTGGTCGTGCTGGGGTGTGGTCGTGCTGGGGTGTGGTCGTGTCGTGCTGTGCTGGGGTGGTCGTGCTGGGGGGTGGTCGTGCTGGGGGGTGGTCGTGCTGGGGTGGTCGTGCTGGGGCGTGGTCGTGCTGGGGCGTGGTCGTGCTCGTGCTGGGGTGGTGGTCGTGCTGGGGTGTGGTCTGCTGGGGTAGGGTCGTGCTGGGGTCGGGTCGTGCTGGGGTGTGGTCGTGCTGGGGTATGGTCGTGCTGGGGTGGGGTCGTGCTGGGGTGGGGTCGTGCTGGGGTCTGGTCGTGCTGGGGTGTGGTCGTGCTGGGGTATGGTCGTGCTAGGGTGGGGTCGTGCATTTCGCTCGAGACATCCTGCCAAAATTCCAGGAAATCGTACAAAAACAAAGGAATTAGTCGAGACATCATCGAAATTCCTTCGCGCGGGGCGCTTTTCCGCGTCGCGGTCGGCTCTGCAAAACAAGCGTTTCGCTCGAGACATCCTCGGCAAACTCTGCGGAGCAAGCGTTTCGCTCGAGACATCCTCAACACACGAAAAAGTGGCCCGCACCCTGTGATTTATCGATCGGGATTTCAAAAACAAGCGTTTCGCTCGAGACATCCTCAAATTTTAATTCGCCGGCCTCCTTCGACCTCGTTATTTATCAGGAACATGATGGACCCACGAACCCGGAAAGGGATATAGACATGTGGAGCATGGACACGTTTTCATGATACCCAACTGGGCAACACCTCACGAAACATCCCACGAGACACCTCACGAAACAGCCCACGAGACACCTCACGAAACATTCCACGAGACACCTCACGAAACATTTCACGAGACACCCCGCGAAACATTCCACGAGACACCCCACGAAACATTCCACGACGACAGGCAACCACTCAACCAAGGCGGTGTGGTCGTGCTGGGGAGTGGTCGTGCTGGGGTGTGGTCGTGCTGGGGGGTGGTCGTGCTGGGGTGTGGTCGTGCTGGGGGTGGTCGTGCTGGGGGGTGGTCGTGCTGGGGCGTGGTCGTGCTGGGGCGTGGTCGTGCTGGGGCGTGGTCGTGCTGGGGCGTGGTCGTGCTGGGGCGTGGTCGTGCTGGGGTGTGGTCGTGCTGTGGCAAGGTCGTGCTGGGGTGTGGTCGTGCTGGGGTGTGGTCTTGCTGGGGTGGGGTCGTGCTGGGGTGTGGTCGTGCTGGGGTGTGGTCGTGCTGGGGTGTGGTCGTGCTGTGGTGGGGTCGTGCTGGGGTGGGGTCGTGCTGGGGTGTGGTCGTGCTGGGGTGTGGTCGTGCTGGGGTGTGGTCGTGCTGGGGTTGGGTCGTGCTGGGGTGGGGTCGTGCTGGGGTGTGGTCGTGCTGGGGTATGGTCGTGCTGGGGTGGGGTCGTGCTGGGTGCCTCCGCACACTGTGATTTATGATCGGGTCGGCTGGGGTGTGGTCGTGCTGGGTGTGTCGTGCTGGGGGTGTGGGGGCGGGCGGGGAGGGTGCCGTGCGGGTGTGGTCGTGCTGGGGGGGTGGTCGTGCTGGTGGGTGGTCGTGCTGGGGCGTGGTCGTGCTGGGGCGTGGTCGTGCTGGGGCGTGGTGGTGCTGGGGCGTGGTCGTGCTGGGGCGTGGTCGTGCTGGGGTGTGGTCGTGCTGTGGTGAGGTCGTGCTGGGGTGTGGTCGTGCTGGGGTGTGGTCTGGCTGGGGTAGGGTCGTGCTGGGGTCGGGTCGTGCTGGGGTGTGGTCGTGCTGGGGTATGGTCGTGCTGGGGTGGGGTCGTGCTGGGGTGGGGTCGTGCTGGGGTCTGTCGTGCTGGGGTGTGGTCGTGCTGGGGTATGGTCGTGCTAGGGTGGGGTCGTGCATTTCGCTCGAGACATCCTGCCAAAATTCCAGGAAATCGTACAACATGATGGACCCACGAACCCGGAAAGGGATATAGACATGTGCAGCATGGTCACGTTTTCACGATATCCAACTGGGCGACACCTCACGAAACATCCCACGAGACACCCGCGAAACATCCCAGGAGACACCTCACGAAACAACCCACGAGACACCTCACGAAACATTCCACGAGACACCCCGTGAAACATTCCACGAGACACCCCACGAACAGGCAACCACTCAACCAGACACCCCACGAAACATTACACGGGGGTGCGACTGGGTGTGGTCGTGCTGGGGTGTGGTCGTGCTGGAGTATGGTCGTGTTGGGGTGTGGTCGTGCTGGGGTGTGGTCGTGCTGGGGGGTGGTCGTGCTGGGGTGTGGTCGTGCTAGGGGGGTGGTCGTGCTGGGGGGTGGTCGTGCTGGGGCGTGGTCGTGCTGGGGCGTGGTCGTGCTGGGGCGTGGTCGTGCTGGGGTGTGGTCGTGCTGTGGTGAGGTCGTGCTGGGGTGTGGTCGTGCTGGGGTGTGGTCTTGCTGGGTGGGGTCGTGCTGGGGTGGGGTCGTGCTGGGGTGTGGTCGTGCTGGGGTGTGGTCGTGTTGGGGTGGGGTCGTGCTGGGGTGGGGTCGTGCTGGGGTGTGGTCGTGCTGGGGTGTGGTCGTGCTGGGGTGTGGTCGTGCTAGGGTGGGGTAGTGCTGGGGTGGGGTCGTGCTGGGGTGTGGTCGTGCTGGGGTGTGGTCGTGCTGGGGAGTGGTCGTGCTGGGGCGTGGTCGTGCTGGGTGGGGTCGGGCTGGGGGGGGGTCGGGGGGGGGGCGGGGGGGAGGGGGGCGTGCTGGGGTGGTCCGCACCCTGTGAATTTATCGCTCGGGTCGTGCTGGGGTTGGTCGTGCTGGGGGTGGTCGTGCTGGGGAGTGGTCGTGGCTGGGGTGTGGTCGGGCTTGGGGGTGTCGTGCTGGGGGTGTCGTGCTGGGGGGGTGGTTCGTGCTGGGGGTGGTCGTGGCTGGGGCGTGGTCGTGCTGGGGCGTGGTCGTGCTGGGGCGTGGTCGTGCTGGGGTGTGGTCGTGCTGTGGTGAGGTCGTGTTGGGGTGTGGTCGTGCTGGGGTGTGTCTTGCTGGGGTAGGGTCGTGCTGGGGTCGGGTCGTGCTGGGGTGTGGTCGTGCTGGGGTATGGTCGTGCTGGGGTGGGGTCGTGCTGGGGTGGGGTCGTGCTGGGGTCTGGTCGTGCTGGGGTGTGGTCGTGCTGGGGTATGGTCGTGCTAAGGTGGGGTCGTGCATTTCGCTCGAGACATCCTGCCAAAATTCCAGGAAATCGTACAAAAACAAAGGAATTAGTCGAGACATCATCGAAATTCCTTCGCGCGGGGCGCTTTTCCGCGTCGCGGTCGGCTCTGCAAAACAAGCGTTTCGCTCGAGACATCCTCGACAAACTCTGCGGAGCAAGCGTTTCGCTCGAGACATCCTCAACACACGAAAAAATGGCCCGCACCCTGTGATTTATCGATCGGGATTTCAAAAACAAGCGTTTCGCTCGAGACATCCTCAAATTTTAATTCGCCGGCCTCCTTCGACCTCGTTATTTATCAGGGAAAAAATTCGCCGGCCTCCCTCAAGTTGGCACCGGGGACACTTGGCACCGGGGACAAGGTTACCAACTAAGAGAACCCCTGGGCCGATGCCTTTCCTCCTGGAAAAACATGATGGACCCACGAACCCGAAAGGGATATAGACATGTGGAGCATGGACACGTTTTCACGATACCCAACTGGGCAACACCTCACGAAACATCCCACGAGACACTTCACGAAACATCCCACGAGACCCCTCACGAAACATTCCACGAGACACCTCACGAAACATTCCACGAGACACCCCGCGAAACATTCCACGAGACACCCCACGAAACATTCCACGACGACAGGCAACCCCTCAACCAAGGCGGTGTGGTCGTGCTGGGGAGTGGTCGTGCTGGGGTGTGGTCGTGCTGGGGGGTGGTCGTGCTGGGGGGTGGTCGTGCTGGGGGGGTGGTCGTGCTGGGGGGTGGTCGTGCTGGGGCGTGGTCGTGCTGGGGCGTGGTCGTGCTGGGGCGTGGTCGTGCTGGGGTGTGGTCGTGCTGTGGTGAGGTCGTGCTGGGGTGTGGTCGTGCTGGGGTGTGGTCTTGCTGTGGTAGGGTCGTGCTGGGGCGTGGTCGTGCTGGGGCGTGGTCGTGCTGGGGCGTGGTCGTGCTGGGGTGTGGTCGTGCTGTGGTGAGGTCGTGCTAATGGTGGGGTTCGTGCTGGGGGTGGGGTCGGCTGGGAGTTGGTCGTGTGCTGGGGTGTGTCGTGCTGGGTGTGGTCATGCTGAGGGTACGTGATATCGTGCTGGGGTGGGGTCGTGCTGGGTGGGGTCGTGCTGGGTTGGGTTCGTGCTGGTTTGCTCCGCACCCCTGTGATTTTATCGTCGGTCGTGCTGGGGTGTTGTCGTTGCTGGGGTGTGGTCGTGCTGGGGTGTGGTACGTGCTGGGGTATGGTCGTGGGCTGGGGTTGTGGTCGTGCTGGGAGTGGTCGTGCTGGAGTGTCGTGCTGAGGGTGTGGTCGTCTGGGGGTGGTCGGTGCTGGGGGGTGGTTCGTGCTGGGGGTGTGGTCGTGCTGGGGGGTGGTCGTGCTGGGCGTGGTCGTGCTGGGGTGGAAGTGTTCGTGCTCTCTCGGGCGCTGACGTGCTGGGGTTGGGGTCGTGCTGTGGTGAGGTCGTGCTGGGGTGTGGTCGTGCTGGGGTGTGGTCTTGCTGGGGTAGGGTCGTGCTGGGGTCGGGTCGTGCTGGGTGTGGTCGTGCTGGGGTATGGTCGTGCTGGGGTGGGGTCGTGCTGGGGTGGGGTCGTGCTGGGGTCTGGTCGTGCTGGGGTGTGGTCGTGCTGGGGTATGGTCGTGCTAGGGTGGGGTCGTGCATTTCGCTCGAGACATCCTGCCAAAATTCCAGGAAATCGTACAAAAACAAAGGAATTAGGCGAGACATCATCGAAATTCCTTCGCGCGGGGCGCTTTTCCGCGTCGCGGTCGGCTCTGCAAAACAAGCGTTTCGCTCGAGACATCCTCGGCAAACTCTGCGGAGCAAGCGTTTCGCTCGAGACATCCTCAACACACGAAAAAGTGGCCCGCACCCTGTGATTTATCGATCGGGATTTCAAAAACAAGCGTTTCGCTCGAGACATCCTCAAATTTTAATTCGCCGGCCTCCTTCGACCTCGTTATTTATCAGGGAAAAAATTCGCCGGCCTCCCTCAAGTTGGCACCGGGGGACAGGTTTACCTACTAAAAGAGAACCCTGGGCCGATGCCCTTTCCGGGAACAAAGGAATTAGTCGAGACATCATCGAAATTCCTTCGCGCGGGGCGCTTTTCCGCGTCGCGGTCGGCTCTGCAAAACAAGCGTTTCGCTCGAGACATCCTCGGCAAACTCTGCGGAGCAAGCGTTTCGCTCGAGACATCCTCAACACACGAAAAAGTGTCCCGCACCCTGTGATTAATCGATCGGGATTTCAAAACATGATGGGACCCACGAACCCGGAAAGGGATATAGACATGTGGAGCATGGGCACGTTTTCACGATACCCAACGGGGCAACACCTCACGAAACATCCCACGAGACACCTCACGAAACATCCCACGAGACACCTCACGAAACAGTCCGCGAGACACCTCACGAAACATTCCACGAGACACCCCGCGAAACATTCCACGAGACACCCCACGAAACATTCCACGACGACAGGCAACCACTCAACCAAGGCGGTGTGGTCGTGCTGGGGATTGGTCGTGCTGGGGTGTGGTCGTGCTGGGGGGTGGTCGTGCTGGGGGGTGGTCGTGCTGGGGGGGTGGTCGTGCTGGGGGGTGGTCGGTGCTGGGGGGTGGGTCGGGCCTGGGGGGTGGTTCGTGCTGGTGGTGGTCGTGCT
>CAUYUJ010018946.1:156012-191273 GCA_963575745.1 Prorocentrum cordatum
GACAGGGGAACATGCCAGGAGGACGCGCCGCGAAACGTCCCAAGGGATGCGCCAGGCGACGTGCAGGGGACGTGCCATGGGGTCGCACCGCGGGACGTGCCAAGGGGACGCGCTACGGAACGTGCCAATGGACGTGCCGAGGGACGTGCCAGGGGACGCGCCGCGCGACGTGCCAGGTGGACTCGCCACGGAACGCGCCAAAGAACGTGCCAAAGTGCATAGTTGAGTGTATCGATCTTGATGTACCGTGCCGACGGCTGTGCTGTGATGGGCCGTGCTGAACTGCGATGTGCCATGCCGCGATTGTGCTCTATATAGCGTTGTGGATCGAGTCCTCCCTAGCATCCGAGTCCTCACCGAACTGATCGGAGCGGTAAAGCTCGAGCTGCCTGAGCAGATGGTAGCTGCCCCAGAAACTAATCGACAGAGGGAGAACATTGCAAGAGGGACGCGCGCCGGAAACGGTCCCAAGGGACGCGCCAGGCGACGTGCCAGGGACGTGCCAGGGCACGCACCGCGGGGACGTGCCAAGGGGGACGCGCTACGGAACGTGCCAAGGACGTGCCGAGGGACGTGCCAGGGGGACTCGCCACGGGACGCTCTGCGGAACGTGCCAGGCAACATGCCAAGCTGCAATGCTAAGGGTATCGATATTGATGTACCGTGCCGAGGGCTGTGCTGTGCCTGGGCGACCTGGACACGTGAAAGCACGCGTTTCGCTCAAGACGTTGTCAGCACAGCCTCGTGCTAGACATCCGCCTGGGCAACCTGGACACGTGCGAACAAACGTCTTGCTCGAGACATCCTCAACAAATGCTCATGCTAGACATCCGCCTGGGCGACCTGGACACGTGAAAACAAGCCTCTGGTTCGAGACATCCTCAACACATCCTCATGCTCGACATCTGTCTGGGCCACCTGGAGGCGTGAAACCAAGCGTCTCGCTCGAGAGATCCTCAAGACCTGGGCACGTGAAAACAAGGCATTTCCGAAGACAACCCCGAGTAATTTTAAAAAAAAAATTTTTTTTTTCTGGGTTTCCCCAGGAGAAGACAATCTATCACACAAAACAAGCGTTTCGCTCGAGACATCCTCAACAAATTCTGAAAAACTAGCGTTTCGCTCGAGACATCCTCAATTTTTAATTCGCCGGCCCTACGCGACCTCGTTATTTATCGCAAAAGAAATTCGCCGGCCCTACAGCTGTCAAAACCGAGGGGAAACCAACTAAAAGAGAACCCTGGGCTCAGGCCCTTTCCGGGAAAAACAAGCGTTTCGCTCGAGACATCCTCAAAAATAATTTCGCCGGCCCTACTCCGTGCGAGCCCGCTCGCAAAATAATTTCGCCGGCCCAAGTCGCAGGGGGGCCGCGGGGTTAACCTACTAAAAGAGAACCCTGGGCCCGCGCCCTTTCCGGGAAAAACTATCGTTTCGCTCGAGACATCCTCAATTTAATTCGCCGGCCCTACTCCCGCACGTAATTTATCGCAGAATGACTTCGCCGGCCCTACAGCCGTCGAAACCGGGGGGAACCAACTACATGATCGACCCACGAACCCGGAAAGGAATATAGAAATGTAAGGCATGGCAACGTTTGAAAGACACCTGATTGGGCGACGGGCAAATGCAATGCTTAATGTATCGATTTTTATGTATCGTGCCGAGAGCTGTGCTGTGCTGCGCTGTGCTGAACTGCGATGTGCCATGCCGCGATTGTGCTCTATAGCGTTGTGGATCGAGTCCTCCTTTGCATCCGAGTCCTGACCGAACTGATCTGGATCTAAAGCTCGAGCTGACTCAGCACATAGTAGCTGCCCCAGAGCTACTTGACAGGGGAACATGCCAGGAGGACGCGCCGTGGAACGTCCCAAGGGACGCGCCAGGCGACGTGCCAAGGGACGTGCCACGAAGACGCACCGCGGGACGTGCCGAGGGGACGCGCTACGGAACGTGCCAATGGACGTGCTAATGGACGTGCCAGGAGACGCGCCGCGCGACGTGCCAGGGGGACTCGCCACGGGACGCGCCACGGAACGTGCCAAAGTTGCAATGCTGAGTGTATCGATCTTGATGTACCGTGCCGTGGGCTGTGCTGTGCTGCGCTGTGCTGAACTGCGACGTGCCATGCCGCGATTGTGCTCTATAGCATTGTGGATCGAGTCCTCCTTTGCACACGAGTCCTGACCGAACCGACCTAGATCTTAAGCTCGAGCGGCCTCCGCACATAGTAGCTGCCCCAGAGCTAATGGACAGGGGGACATGCCAGGAGGACGCGCCGCGGAACGTCCCAAGGGACGCGCCAGGCGACGTGCCAAGGGACGTGCCATGGGCACGCACCGCGGGACGTGCCAAGGGGACGCGCTACGGAACACGAGCCAATGGAAGTGCACCGCGCGGACGTGCCAGGGGGACTCGCCCACGGACGCCCCGCGAAGGAACGTGCCAGTCAACGTGCCAGCGCAATGCTGAGTTGTATCGATTTGATGTACCGTGCCGAGGGTGTTGCTGGGCTGGGCGGACCTGGACACGTGAAAACACGAGTTTCGCTCAAGACGTTCTCAGCACATCCTCATGCTAGACATCCGCCTGGACAACCTGGACACGCGCAAACAAGCGTCTCGATCGAGACTTCCTCGACACCGCCTCATGCTAGACATCCGCCTGGGCAACTTGGACACGTGAAAACAAGCCTCTGGTTCGAGACATCCTCAACAAATCCTCATGCTAGACACCCGTCTGGGCAACCTGGAGGCGTGAAACTAAGCGTCTCGCTCGAAACATCCTCAAAACCTGGGCACGTGAAAACAAGCATTTCACCTGAGAGATCCTCTGAATTGAGGTCCCCAGGAGAGCACAATATATAATACAAAACAAGCGTTTCGCTCGAGACATCCTCAACAAATTCTGAAAATCAAGCGTTTCGTTCGAGACATCCTCAATTTTTAATTCGCCGGCCCTACGCGACCTCGTTATTTATCGCAAAAGAAATTCGCCGGCCCTACAGCCGTCAAAACCGGGGGGAAACCAACTAAAAGAGAACCCTGGGCTCAGGCCCTTTCCGGGAAAAAGAGAACCCTGGGCTCGAGCCCTTTCCGGGAAAAACAAGCGTTTCGCTCGAGACGTCCTCACAACAAAATTCGCCGGCCCTAGACGACATCGTTATTTATCGCAAATAAGCTCGCCGGCCCTAGAGCCGTCGAAACCGGGTGTAAACCAACTAAAAGAGAACCCTGGGCCCCCGCCCTTTCCGGGAAAAGTCAACGAATCGATACCAAATACAAACAAACTCTCGACGTTCCGTTCCGAGTCCCAGGAAGGATCCAGGCGGCCCATGTTAGATACCCCCATGAGTGGCCTGGACCCTGGACACGTGAAAACACGTGGTTCCAGCTCGGGACCACCATGTTAAATACCCCCCTGGCTGGTGTGGACACGTGAAAACACACGGTTCCAGCGCAGGCCCTCTAGTTCTACAAAACAAGCGTTTCGCTCGAGACATCCTCGAATTTTCTGCGCGGGGGGCGCGCCATCCTCGACCGGGCACGCAAAAAGTCAACATTTCCACGCCTTTCGCGGACCTTACTTCGTTTTTTATTAAAGAAAGCGGGGGTCAGTGGACCCTGTTATTCATCGAGGATCAGAAATGGGGGGTCGATTTTCCTCGAGCGGGCACGCGCGAAACTCCCTTTCCGCGCCGAATGTGATCTTACTTAGTTTTTATCGGAGAAAACGGATGGCCACGGACCCCAATATTTATCGAGGATCGGGGATGGGGGTCCACTTTCCTCGAGCGGGCACGCGCGAAACGCATTTGTGTCACTCCGAATTGGACTTTACCTTGTTTTTTATCGAGCGGAAAGTCTGCCGGCCCTACAGAAGTTGGCACCGGAGACAATTTACAAAACTAAAAGAGAACCCTGGGCCCACGCCCTTTCCGGGAACATGATGGACCCACGAACCCGGAAAGGGATATAGACATGTGCAGCATGGTCACGTTTTCACGATACCCAACTGGGCGACACTCACGAAACATCCCACGAGACACCCCGCGAAACATCCCACGAGACACCTCACGAAACATTCCACAAGACACCTCACGAAACATTCCACGAGACACCCCGTGAAACATTCCACGAGACACCCCACGAACAGGCAACCACTCAACCATACACCCCACGAAACATTCCACGGGGGTGTGGTCGTGCTGGGGAGTGGTCGTGCTGGGGTGTGGTCGTGCTGGGGGGTGGTCGTGCTGGGAGGTGGTCGTGCTGGAGGGGTGGTCGTGCTGGGGGGTGGTCGTGCTGGGGCGTGGTCGTGCTGGGGCGTGGTCGTGCTGGGGCGTGGTCGTGCTGGGGTGTGGTCGTGCTGGGGTGTGGTCGTGCTGGGGTGTGGTCGTGCTGTGGGTGCGGTCGTGCTGGGGCGTGGTCTGTGGGCGTGGGTCGTGCTGGTCGTGGGGCGGTGGTCGTGGCTGGGGTGTGGTCGTGCGGGGTGGGTCGTGCTGGGGTGTGGTCGTGCTGGGGTGTGGTCGTGCTGGGGTGGGGTCGTGCTGGGGTGGGGTCGTGCTGGGGTGTGGTCGTGCTGGGGTGTGGTCGTGCTGGGGTGTGGTCGTGCTGGGGTGTGGTCGTGCTGGGGCGTGGTCGTGCTGGGGTGGGGTCGTGCTGGGGTGGGGTCGTGCTGGGGTGTGGTCGTGCTGGGGTGGTCCGCACCCTGTGATTTATCGATCGGGTCGTGCTGGGGTGTGGTCGTGCTGGGGTGTAGTCGTGCTGGGGTGGTGCTGTGTGAGGTCGTGCTGGGGTGTGGTCGTGCTGGGGCGTGGTCGTGCTGGGGCGTGGTCGTGCTGGGGCGTGGTCGTGCTGGGGTGTGGTCGTGCTGAGGTGGCCCGCACCCTGTGATTCATCGATCGGGATTTCAAAAACAAGCATTTCGCCTGAGACATCCTGAAATTTTCCACCTCGACCTCGATATTCATCAGGGAAAGAATCCGCCGGCCCACCTCAGTTGAGGCACTGGGGACAAATTTACATACTAAAAGACAAACCCTGGGCCCACGCCCTTCCCGGGAAAAAGAGAGCGAGAAACACAGGGGACGGCCGCCCTTGCCTCGCCGAGACCTCCTCCGGGGCGGGGGGGGGGGGGCCCTGGATGCGGCGACCAGTATCCCAAGGAGGACGAAAAACGTAGGGAGGGCCGTAGTCATCTCGACTGGCCCTCCTCCGACTCCGGCGACGAGGGACGGGGGATCCTCGGCGCAACACCACCTCGGCCGCTTCTGCACGGGGGCCTCGCCGTGCGCCCCGCCCGACTGCAGGCGCTTCGCGGTCATGGGCGCGCCGCTCGCGCGAGCGGGGCGCAAACGGCAGCACGGGCCCCCGCGGACATGGCCAGGGCGTTCACAGGCCGCCTGGCGCTGCGAGCCCCTGCGATGTGGAGGGGGGCGAGGCTGAGGAGCGAGGGCGAGGGCGAGGTCGACGACGATGAGAGAAGTGGCCAGCATCGACGACTCGTGTGCAACAGGAAAGATGAGGAAGAGGATGAAGAGGAAAACGAGAAGGACAAAGAGGACAAAGAGGACGAAGAGGACGACGAGGACGACGACGACGACGACGACGACGACGACGACGACGACGACGACGACGGCGTCGTCGACGCCGACGAGGGAGAGAAGGACGGAGAAGCAAATGGACAAGGACGGCGTCGACGCCGACGTAGAGGAGGCCGACGGAGGAAGACGACCCCCTGCCAGAGAACACGCCCGCGCCGAACCATGACCATGAGCATGCCCCCGAATTCACGGGGCTGCCCTCACGACACGGACGCGAGCGTCATGCGCTCGCGAAGCCTCCGCGACTTCGTGCGTGCATACGTCTGTGCTTCTCCCGCGTCCCTCTTGCCCCCCTTTCCAAAGAGTTGCCAGGTTCCGCCCCTGCGGCGGCGCGCCGATGGTGGGTGGGGAGCTGGCCTTCTGTCAGAAGGCTGCGGGGAGTATCAGAAGCCCTTCGGCCTGTTTAGAACCCCCCTGTGGCCTCGGACAAGGCTCTAAAGACTCTCGTCGTGAGGCCACTGGCGCGATTGGAACACGACCAAAACGACAGGCCGTTTTGCCGTCCCCGATCCCCGCGAAGCTTGCCTCGAACCCCCCAAGCCCGTCGTAGAACCACCCACCTTGCCCTGAGAAGTCATGCAACTCTTCGCGCGTGATCCGTCCCCCCGCTCCCCTGAATGTCAACCTTCTCCACGCAGGGGCGCCGCGATATTCATTTGTTTTGTCCTGCCGTCGGCCGCAGCTTCTTGCTTCTGCTACATTGACATCGGGGTCCAGGCGGTGGGGGGCAAGGAACCCATAGAGCAAGTGCACCTTCCATTTGGCGCAGGATGATACGTTGGCCTCGCGGAACCAGGACGGCCCAAGAGCTCACAGAAGAAACGACACGCACTGGATGACACACTTTTTCGTTACAGCTTCCCAAATGAGCACGTCGCGCGCCCCGCCGCTCAGCCCAGAGAGTGCCCCACCTCGCGTCTCACCCCGCCCCCCTGTCACAAAGGACTCACAGGCCAGAAGGGGCACGGGTCATGGGATCGTAAGAGGTCCCCACGGTTACCCGACCCCCCAGAAGCCCCCAAGAGGCTGTCCAGGCCACATCCTGCTCCTCCTCCTCCTCCTCCACTTTCTCGTCCTCCTCTTCCTCGTCCTCCTCCTCCTCCTCCTCCTCCTCCTCGACTCTGTCATCATGCTTATCAGCCTTCTCTCATTCCTCGTCCTCGTTATCGTTCCACCAAAAGCATCACCGCCGACAGCAGCACCATCATCATCATCATCGACAACATCAGCAGCAACACCAGCAGCGCCAGCAGACGTACCAGCAGCAGAACCAACGGCAGCAACAGCACCGGCACCACCACCACCAACGCCATCAGCACCATCTGCAGCAACACCACCACCAGCGGCTCCACCGGCAACCGCCACAGCAGCACCGCCACCAAAAATATCAGGGACAACAACAACAGCAGCACAAACAACAACAACAACAACAACAACAACAACAACAACAACAACAACAACAACAACAACAACAACAACAACAACAACAACAACAACAACAACAACAGCAGCAGCAGCAGCAACAACAACAGCGATAGACCTCTCCCATATGTTATCAGCTCATATTTTGTCTGCCACACACTCCTCATCATCCTCATCATCATCATCATCATCATCATCATCATCATCATCATCATCATCGTCATCGTCATCATCATCATCATCATTAACATCATCATCGTCATCATCATCATCGTAATCATGCCGATCATCCGCATCATCATCATCATCAACAGCAGCACCATCATCATAATAATAATCATCACCGTTAGCACCATCATCATCATCATCGTCATCATCATCAGAATCATCATCATCATCACCATGATGATCATCATCATCATCAGCAGCAGCATCATCATCAGCGTCATCGTCATCATCATCGGCATCATCGTCATCATCGTCGTCATCGTCATCGCTCATGGGCGCTCGCGACGTCCTCTCGGACGCATTTCGGGGCTGAGGAAGGCCGCTTCGGGTCCAACATGGGCCTCCAGCGGCCAGTCGGGGCGACTCCGGCGCCCCCGAGACGCTCCCGGAGAGCCGCAACTACCTGGTTCTGCGAGGTTCCCTCGACCAAAGGTGCTCTTGTTTATGCTGCAGGTCACCATCGAATCGTCGAAACACTACACAGCGATGAGACAGTCGACACGCCAAACGCGCGCAAACCGTCAGTTCACGCGCCAACAGCAGTGCGAGGGCGCCAAACGCGCCCCCACCACGGAGCGTCAACATATTCATTCCAGCAGGACCCAGAGCGCGACGCGCAGTGCCAGGTCTTCCTTCTCTTCCTCTGCTATGGCTCGGTCTAGCCCTCCTGGGGCTCCCTTGGGGATGTTTTGAGCGCTTGTTGGGCCATCCTGGGGGAAAGCGTTATAACAAAATACCACCCCCTCCTTCTAGAGCTCGAAACATCGCCCAAAGACATTACTTCTCCACCACGTCGCCCCTCAAAGGTCTCGACCCATTCCCTGGGACTGGTATTTCATCTTGAGTCGCTTATGAATGACGGCCCCGAGGCCCCCCCCGAGGCCAGAACAAAACATGCTGAACCCACGAACCCTGAAAGGGATATAGACATGTGAAGCATAGAAACGTTTCGAGACACCTGGATTGGGCGATGGGCAGTAGCAATGATGAACATATCGATGGTGATGGCACCGTGCCAGAAGCTGCGCTGCGCTCTGCAACGCTGCGAAATGCTGGACGAAACGAAACGCGAAACAGCCCACGAAACGCCCTAGGAAGCACCCCGCGACACACCCCAAGAAACACTCAACGAAGCACGCTAGGAAACACTTGACGAAACACCCAACGAACAGCCACGAAACACCCCACGAATCACCAAACGAAACACCCCACGAAACACCCCACGAAACACTCCACGAAACATCCCACGAACCACCCCACGAAATAGACTACCAACAATGCGCGCTGTCCTGTGCCGCGTTGTGCCGTGCTGCCGAGCTCAAGTTCCCACTCAGTTTTGAAACAGGACGAACCGAGAAGGGGCGAATGCAAAGAAAGACGGAACGCACCGAGCAAGGACGGACCGAAACGCGGCACAACGAGACATGACGAACTGAGACAGGACGAACCGAAGCAGTACCAACCGACACGAGGTCCGAAATCACGCTGCGCCCCCGCTACAGCTGTCACGACCACTCATAAATTACGCTGCGTCCGCATTCCTACGGCCACGGACCTTAACACTTCACACTGCGCCCACGCTCCAAGGGCCCCGATCCCTCGTAGGTTACACTGGGGTCGCGCTCCCAGGGCCCCGACCACTCGTAAATTACGCTGCGCCCGCACTCCGAGGGCCACGATCCTAAGTACTTTACGCTGCGTCCGCGCTCACAGGGCCAGGATCCTTTGCGAATTACACAGGGTCCGCGCTCCCACTGCCTCGATCCCTCGTAAATTACACTGGGGTCGCGCCCCCACGGCCACGACCCCTTGTAAATTACACTGCGTCCGCGCTCCCAGGGCCACGATCCTTTGTAAATTACATTAGGGTCGCGCTCCCAGGGCCCCGACCCCTTGTAAATTATGCTGCGTCCGCGCTCCCAGGGCCACGATCCCCTGTGAATGACGCTGCGCCCGAGCCCCCAGGGCCCCGACCCCTCGAATTTTACGCTGCGCCCGCGCTCGAAGGCCTACGATCCCTTGTAAATTACACTGCGTCCAAGTTCCCACGGCCCCGACCCCTCGTAAATTACACTGCGCACGCGCTCCGAGGGCCACCATCCCTTGCAAATTACGCGTGGTCCGCGCTCCAAACGCCACGATACCTCGTAGATTATGCCGCGCCCGCGCCCCCAGGGCCTCCTGGGGCATGCTGGGGCGCCCATGTCCCAAGTTTTGCAAAACAAGCGTTTCGCTCGAGACATCCTCGTTTTCTTGGCGCGGGGAGCGCACTATCCTCGAGCGGGCACGCAAAACTCATCAGTTTCACGCTTTCCGCGCCGCGTTGGACTTGACGTTGTTTTCTATCAAAAAAAAAAAAAAAAACGGGGGCCCGCGGACCCCGTTATGTATCGAGGATCCGAGATGGGTAGTCGACTTGCCTCGAGCGCGCACGCACGAAACGCACCTTTCGCGCCGAATGTGACTGCACTTCCTTTTTTTCAAGGAAAACGGGAGCCCGCGGACCCAGTTATTTATAGAGGATCCGAGGTGGGGCGGCGACTTTCCTCGAGCGGGCACGCGCGAAACGCATTTTTTCACGCCGAATTAAACTTTACGCTGTTGTTTTTTTATCGAGCTGAAATACCGCCGGCCCTACGCAAGTTGGCACCGGGGGGGATTACCTAGTAAAAGAGAACCCTGGGCCGACGCCCTTTCCGGGAAAAAGAAAACCTTCCGTCGCGATTGCTTTCTTGCAAATGCAACACAGCATTATGATGAGCTCTTGTCAGAGCTATCGTCGTCTCCTCGAGACGGAATCCTGGTTGTGGCAGCACGGCGCGATGACCATCCACCTCAGGACTGGGACGCATCAAATCCCGACATGCATTTGCTATCCGACCTGTCCTTGGCTAATCTCCGCGGGGTCTCTTGTAATAGCGCAGCCAGGGGCCTCTCAGGCCCCAGTGCTCGGCGTGGCTCTTAGGGTCCTTTCCTGGGACCCTCCCGGTCGACCTTAGGGCCATCTAGAGGCATCCGAAGCCCATTGGAATCCGAAGAGGCGAGCATGCGAAGCACCTCAGTGGTTTCGACTTGTCGGGGCCTTCTCAGGGCGTCGCGGGGCCACCAAAATTGCGCCCATCATGGCCGGGATGGTTTCGCGACAAGCAGCTTCACGACAAAGAAGAGACAGATTCACGACAAGCAAACCCGCTTTCGCCTACCGCTTTCGCCACCCACTTTCGCCACCCACTTTCGCCGCCCACTTTCGCTGCCCACTTCCGCCGCCCACTTTCGCCACCCACTTTCGCCGCCCACTTTCGCCACCCACTTTCGCCAACCACTTTCGCCGCCCTTTTTCGCCGGCCACTTTCGCCACCCACTTTCGCAACCCGCTTTCGCCACCCACTATCGCCACCCACTCTCGCGGTTTCGCCACCCACTTTCGCCGCCCACTCTCGCCAACCTTTTTCTCCACCCACTTTCGCCACCCACTTAAACATGATCGACCCACGAACCCGGAAAGGAATATACACATGTAAGGCATGGCAAAGACACCTGCTTGGGCGACGGGCAAATACAGTGCTGAATGTATCGAACTTGGTGTACTGTGCCGAGGGCTGCGCCGTGCTACGCCGTGCTGAACAGCGATGTGCCATGCCGCGATTGTGCTCTATATAGCGTTGTGGATCGAGTCCCCCCTGGCATCCGAGTCCTGACCAAACCGATATGGATCGTAAGCTCGAGCTGCCTGGGCAGATGGTAGCTGCCCCAGAACAAATCTACAGAGGGGACATGCCAGGAGGACGCGCGGCGGAACGTCCCAAGGGACGCGCCAGGCGACGTGCCAGGGGACGTGCCATGGGGACGCACCGCGGGACGTGCCAAGGGAACGCGCTACGGAACGTGCCAGTGGACGTGCCGCGGGACGTGCCAGGGGACGCGCCGCGCGACGTGCCAGGTGGACTCGCCGCGGAACGCGCCGAGGACCGTGCCAAGGTGCAATGTTGAGTGTATCGATCTTGATGCACCGTGCCGACGACTGTGCTGTGCTGGGCCGTGCTGAACTGCGTCATGCCATGCCGCGATTGTGCTCTATATAGCGCTGTGGATCGAGTCCTCTTTGCATCCGAGTCCTGACCGAGCTGATCTGGATCTTGAGCTCGAGCTGCCTGAGCAGATGGTAGCTGCCCCAGAACAAATCTACAGAGGGGACATGCCAGAAGGACGCGACGCGGAACGCCCCAAGGGACGCGCCAGGCGACGTGCCAGGGGACGTGCCATGGGCACGCACGCACCGCGGGACGTGTCAAGGAGACGCGCTACAGAACGTGGCAATGGACGCGCACCGCGCGACGTGCCATGGGGACTCGCCACGGGACGCTCCGCGGAACGTGCCAGGCAACATGCCAGGCTGCAACGCTAAGGGTGTCGATATTGATGTACCGTGCCGTGGGCTGTGCTGTGCCTGGGCGACCCGGACACGTGAAAACACGCGTTTCGCTCAAGACGTTCTCATCACATCCTCATGCGAGACATCCGCCTGGGCAACCTGGACACGTGCAAGCAAGCGTCTCGGTCGAGACTTCCTCAACACATCCTCATGCTAGACATCCGCCTGGGCGACCTGGACACGAGAAAACAAGCCTCTGGTTCGAGACATCCTCAACAAATCCTCATGCTAGACATCTGTCTGGGCCACCTGGAGGCGTGAAACCAAGCGTCTCGCTCGAGACATCCTCAAGACATGGGCACGTGAAAACAAGCAATCCACTTGAGAGATCCTCAGAATTCAGGTCCCCAGGAGAGGAATAGAACACAAAACAGGCGTTTCGCTCGATACATCCTCAACAAATTCTGAAAACAAAAAGAAAAAACACACACACAAAAAAATAAAATAAAAAACCTTTCGCTCGAGACATCCTCAAAGTTTAATTCCCCGGCCCTTCGCGACCTCGTTATTCATCGCAAAATAAATTTGCCGGCCCATATCCGGGGGTAAACCTTTAAAAGAGAACACTGGGCCTACGCCCTTTCCCGGAAAATGGGGGTGGCAATCGACAGTGGGTCGCAAACGAAAGTGGGCGGCAAGCGTTTGCGGGCGGCGAGCGAAAGTGGGCGGCGAAAGAAGGTGGGTGGCGAACGAAAGTGGATGGCGATCGAAAGTGGATGGCAAACGAAAATGGGCGGCGAACGAAAGCGGGTGGTGAACGAAAGTGGGCGGCGAACGAAAGTGGGCGGCGAACGAAAGTGGGTGGCGAACGAAAGTGGGTGGCGAACAAAAGCGGGTGGCGCACGAAAGTGGGCGACGAGCGAAAGCGGGCGGCGAACGAAAGTGGGCGGCGAACGAAAGTGGGCGGCGAACGAAAGTGGGCGGCGAACGAAAGTGGACGGCGAACGAAAGTGGGCGGCGAACGAAAGTGGGCGGCGAATGACAAAGGGCGGGCGAACAAAAGTGGGTGGCGAACAAAAGAGGGCGGCGAACGAAAGTGGGCGGCGAACGAAAGTGGGCGGCGAACGAAAGTGGGTGGCGAACGAAAGACGGCGGCCAACGGAAGTGGGCGGCGAACGAAAGCGGGCGGCGAACGGAGGTGGGCGGCGAACGAAAGTGGACGGCGAACGAAAAAGGGTGGCGAACGAAAGTGGGTGGCAAACGAAAGTGGGCGGCGAACAAAAGTGGGCGGCAAACGGGAGTGGGCGGCAAACGGACGTGGGCGGCGAACCAAAGCAGGCGGCGAACAAAGGTGGGTGGCGAACGAAAGTGGGTGGCGATCGAAAGTGGGTGGCGAACGAAAGTGGGTGGCAAACGAAGGTGGGCGGCAAACGAAAGTGGGTGGCGAACGAATGAGGGCGGCGAACGAAAGTGGTTGGCGAACGAAAGTGCGCGGTGAAAGCGGGCGGCGGACGAAAGTGGGCGGCGAACGAAAACGGCCGGCGAACGAAAGTGGCCGGCGAACGGGAGTGGGCGGCAAACGAAAGTGGGCGGCGAACGGAAGTGCGCGGCGAAAGTGGGCGGCGAACGAGAGTGGGCGGCGAAAGCGGGAGGCGAAAGTGGGCGGCGAAAGTGGGCGGCGAAAGCGGGCGGCGAAAATGGGCGGCGAAAGTGGGTGGCGAAAGTGGATTGCTTGTCGCTAATAAGCTGTACTCTGTCATGTTCGAGCGTTCTCCCGTCGTGTTCCAGTTTTCTTAGACGCGAGCAAACCTTGTCTCTGCGCCCAGCCCGACGACGTCCAGAGCGCCTAGGCGCCCGGGCGTCTGGCCGTCAGGGCGGGCCCCCAGCCTTTCGGGGGCTCGGGGGCCCAGGCGCCTGGGAGCCCGAGCGTCCGGGCGCCCGGGCATCCGGGCATCCGGGCGTCCGGGCTGGCGCCTGGGCGCCCGGGCGCCCGGGCGCCCCGGGCGCCCAGGCGCCCTGGCGCCGGCGCGCCCGGGCGCTCGCCTAGGCGCCCGGGCGCCCGGGCACCCGGACGCCCAGGCGTCCAGGCGTCTGGGGGCCCGGATACAATGACATCGTTGATAGAATTGCTGAGCGCCGAAGTGCAAAATGCCTAGCGGCGAAACAAACTATGGAGAGAACGCGTTTCACGGGCGCTCGCCTGGGGAACATTCGGCGGCGCGTTTCGAACCGGGGGCGGCCCCCCCCAACACTCGGCGCCGTCGATCAAAACCAGGGGGGGCCCCCTCCCCCCCAACCCCCCCCCCTCTCGACCCCCCCGCCCTGGCGCCGGCGCTGGCGCTGGCGGCCGGCATCGCCGACGGCGGGGACGCAGCAACGATGACCATAGGCAACCCAACTGCAATGCGCGGCCCCTTTGTTAGTTCTGCAAGCTAGCAATAAAGCCCCTGCAGCTAATCTATAGAGAGCTGCAGCTCGAATAGTACAGCACTTCTTCGAGTATCATTACGAGGGTACAAGCGAGACAATAAGCATTGATTAGGATGCGCGCCTGCTTGCGCACGTTGCAGAACTCATTGTCGAAGTTGTTCTGGCAACAAGCAGTTCTTACACAACGCTTGCAACACGAATATCAAACCCAATAGGCCAACTACGTACATCTTAACTGCATCAAAATCGCCACCTAAAACAACTCAAATAAGGCGAACGCCCCGCGTGAATTTCGGACCAGCGGTTGGCCAACCGCTTCGCGGGGATTTTTCGGGGAAGCGCGGTCTGCGCCGTGGAAGTTTTTCGGCTCCGCCAGAGCAGGCGTTGCATTTTGCGGCACGGCCATGGCTGCCCCCAAGCTGGTGGCCCGCCTGCAGGCGAGCGCCAGCGTGCTGGCAGCTCTGGCAGGCACCAAGAACTCCCAGAGAGTCTCCAAGTCCGAGCGGGAGCAGGTACTGCAGCAGCTGTCGTCCAACGGCCGCGTCACGCACGAGGCAGTGGTTGAGCTTGGCCCCTTGATCAGGAACGCGGGCTTCCACCAGAAGGACAAGGCGATGCTCCTCGAGAAAATGGGCGAGCTACTTGCCGACGGCCCTTCCTGCTCAGACGCTGGGCCAGAGGTAGAGGTGCAGGGCGACGGCGGCAAGGGGCAGAACTACGAGGCTGCTGTGTTTCTCGTTCCCACGGGCGCGTGGGCCAGGCTCGAGGCGACCTGCTGCACGGATGAGGTTTTTGACTTGTACGCGAGGATGGGCCTCAGGAGATTCACGGAGGGGGCCATGCGAGCTCTTGGCATCGCCGTGCTCTGCGCCACAGAAGGCATCGACGCGACGTCGAAGATGCCCCCCGCGGTGCGCAGCAGCTCCTTGGGCCCGCTCAAAGCAAGCTACAAGCGCTTCGTCAGTGGACTTCCGAATCCACCTGAGCACGCGAAGTCGCTGCCGAGCACTCCCGAGGCATTCCAACGGATGCACCCCATGCTGTTTCAAGCAGCGCTCCCAAACGGCCCCGAGGACACTAAATTCCCGGCACCCGTGAGGGCGTTCAAGGAGTTGGTGCACCTCACAAAGTGCCGCGTCCACCAGCAGAAAGCAGCCCCGACGCAGGCCGCGGCGTCGACCTCCTCGGAGATGGGCCCCATCATCCGAATGCTCGGGGACGAGATCCGGTCCGCCTTCGGACCGGGGCGACGCAGCGAGGACATCGGGCTCAAGGCGCTGCCTGTGTCAGAGGCCACCGCCGCTCTCTTGGCGGACACGGGGAGCGGCAAGACCAAGGGGAAGCGCAAGCTCAAGGACGAGTCGGAGCCGAAGACCAAGGCAAAGGGCAAGGCAGCGGCGAAGAGCAAGGCCGCGGCGAAGACCAAGGCGAAGGGCCCCGTCATCTCCTACAGCGACGAGCGGAGCCGCGGCGTGTTTCAGCGCCGGTGCACCAGCTTCAAGGGCGCGCAATTCAGCTACGAGGCAGAAAAGAAGACGAAGGCAGAGAAGCGAGCCAAGGCGAGGGGGCCCAACTCTCGAATGCAAGCGCGCGGCACTCGTCGTCGCTTCGGGCGCCCTTCGCATCAGAAAGGCGCCCAGGCGATCGCGAGTGCCTGTCGCGAGCCATTCGCCTAGGCTCGCAATCTCTCGCCAGGAGTGGCGCGCCCGGCAGCGCAAGAAGCACGAGGTGCCAATCAGCGACAAGTTCCTCTAGGTAGGAACGCGGGGGCCCCAGCGAAGCAGAAGGCGGCCAAAGGATTCGGGCGATGAATGCGACGCTGTTTGGAAGAAGATTGGAAAGCACCAAGACAAACCAGTCTGCACTCCCAGCGGTTTGTCCACCGCTTCCGCTCCCAGCGGTTTGTCTACCGCTTCCACTCCAAGCGGTTTGTCTACTTCTTGCAATCACCACGCGAATCAACAGTTTTCCGACGCGCCGCATTTTGCAAAACAATGGCCCGCCCTCAATTTGCGAGCGTCTTTCAATTCTCAGAGCGAATGAGGGCAGCGCTGAGACGAGAACCACATTGAAAACCACCCGCCCTGCACCCGTGAAACTGTGGCACATGTTTACGACGAGCGCGCGCAGCGCTTGAAAACGACCCGCCTTTAATCCGCGACGCTTTTGCGGACGTGCAAAGCGAGCGCGGGCGGCGCTGAAGCGAGAGTCACATTGCGAGAACCACCCGCGGGCCATCCGTGAAGTTGCTGCAAAATCTAAGTTCCAGGGCCATACGTGGTAAGGAAATCTCAATCAAGTGAAACGCCTGGCCCGATTTTTCGAAGGCGTCGGAGAGAGACAGGGGGGAGTTCTGCAGGGGGAGGACGAGGAGAAGGAGAAGGTGGACGAGGAGGAGGAGGAGGAGAAGGAGGAGGAGGAGGAGGAGGGGTGAGGGGGAGGTGGAGGAGGACGGGGAGGCGGAGTGGCGGTAGGATGAGGAGGAGGTGGAGGAAGAGGAGGCGGAGGTGGAAAACACAAATGATGAGAAGGAGGAGGAGGAGAAGGCGGGGGAGTGGGAGGAGGAGAAGGAGGAGGAGAAGGAGGAGGAAGAGGAGGAGGAGTTGGAGTTGGAGTTGGAGTTGGAGGAGGAGGAAGAGGAGCCGAACAGCTCTGTAGCTCATCTGCAACTCGAGTTAAGTCAAGAAAACCATCACTATCTCCAAAAAATCTGGAGAGCGCGAATAGTTTTCGGCTCCAGTGCTGATAGCAGACCGCGTTCGGGCGTCTATATACTTTAGACTAGCGCGCCTGATCATTGCCTTCCGATTGCTGTGCCGAACAGCCCTTTAGCTTCTCTGAGGCTCGAGTTAAATCAAGAAACTCATCATCATCTCCGAAAAATATAATACGACTAGCTTCGTGGACGTAGCTCGAGCAGCAGACCGAGTTCAGACCTCTAGATGCTTCAGACGAACGCGCCTGATGATTCTGAATCGATTACGTGTGCGCACCAGCTCTGTAGCTCTTCTACAGCTCGACTTAAGCACAGAAAACCGACAACGCTTGTCAAGATGACTCGAAACAGCCGATCGGCCTGAGTGCTTCTTGGCAGTAATGGCTACCCGATCGAGCTGATATTAAGACGGCGAGCGGGAAAAAGATCGAAGATCACGGGAAAAATACTAGAGCTCTAACGAATTTCTGAATGTCGAGAACATATTTCTCAACCGAGCAACAATCAGCAAAAGGTCCGTCGAGCTTTTCTTGCCAACTAGCCCTCCAGCGCTGTGGAATTACTCTTAGGCTTCCAGCAACTAGCTAAGGGAAGCTCTACGAGTTACAGCAGCTACGGAACTGAGAATTTCACTGGCAGACGCGGCATAACCCACTACATGTGCGAAAAATACTGGCCCTTAAAACGAATGTTCAAATCTCTCACAATGTTCGTCCAACCGACCCAAAGTTCCCACACTGGGAGCCGGCGGCACGGCGCAATGCGGGCGCGGCAATCTCGCATTGCGCGCGCGAGGGCGCGGTCTCATGGGGGAGGACGTGGAGGAGAAGAAGGGGCGAGGGAAAAGCATCTCTAGAAAAAAATATAAACATACCAGACCGAGTTCAGCCATCTGGACAC
The DNA here is from genome assembly GCA_963575745.1 of Prorocentrum cordatum. Lineage (NCBI taxonomy): Eukaryota > Dinophyceae > Prorocentrales > Prorocentraceae > Prorocentrum > Prorocentrum cordatum. The sequence goes on from CAUYUJ010018946.1 coordinate 173,683, forward strand.
TTTGAGCTAGCGCGCCTTTTGATTTCGTTCCGATTGCTGTGCCGAACAGCGTGAAGAAAACCACCATCTCTCAAAAAAACAGAGTACGAATGAGTTGTTGGCCCCAACGCTGATAATAGACCGAGTTCCGGTGTCTAGATACTTGAAAAAACGCGCCTGGTGATTCCCTTCCGATTGCTGTGCCGAACAGCACTGCAACTCATCTGCAGCTCAAGTTAAGTCAAGAAAGCCAATACCATCTCTGAGAGGGAGAAAGGAAAAATAAAAAAAAAAAAAAAAAAAAAAAAAAAAACATAGCTTTTCAGACCTAGCTTTGATAACAGACCGAGTTTAGGCGTCTAGATGTTTTCAACTAGCGCGCCTGATAATTTCCTTCGAATTCCTGTGCCGAACAGCTCTGTAGCCCATCTGCAGCTCGAGCTAAGTCAACAAAATCAGCACAATCTCCAAAACAATAGCAGAATACGAATAGTGTTTCGGCCGTAGCGCTCATAGCAGACCGAGGTCAGGCGTCTAGATACTTTGAACAGCGTGCCTGCTGATTTCCTCCCGACCGCTGTGCCGAACAGCTCTGTAGCTCATCTGCAGCTCGAGTTAAGTCGAGAAACTCATCGCCAGCTTCATAAAAATAGCAGAGTAAGAATAGTGGTTCAGCCCCAACGCTGATAGCAGACTGATTCCAGGCGTCTGGATTATTTGAAATAGCGCGCCTGGCGGTTGCCTTCCGATTGTTGTGCCAAAACAGCTCTGTGGCTGATCTGCAGCTCGAGTTAAGTCCAGAAAAACCATCACCATCTCCAAAATATTGGGGAGCACAAATAGGTGTTCGACTCCAGGGCTGATAGCAGACAAAGTTCAGGCGTCTAGATACTTCAGACTAGCGTGCCTGAGGATGTCATCCTGATTGCTGTGCCGAAAAGCTCTGCAGCTTATCTGTAGCTCGAGTCAAGTCAAGAAACTGATCATCGTCTCCAGAAGAAACGGTAGGAGTACGAATAATTTCGCGGACCCAGCTCGAGTATCAGACCGAGTTCAGACATCTGGATACTTCAGACGAACGCGCCTGACGATTCTAGATCGATTAGGTGTGCCTACCAGCTCTGCAGCTATCCTACTGGCGTCAACCTGGTCACCACCGCTAACCTCGCAGAGCTCTTTGCACGCGAAAGAATGCTCAGAATCGAAGAAATAACTTCGCAGAAGATTTTCTTAAAATCTTCATTTTTGCATTTCTTGATGCTAAGATGAGGTCGGTTCCCGGAAGTGAACCGATAGTGAAACTCCCTCGGGAGAGCTAAGCTGCTCTCAGAACAAAGCTTATATGCAAATGCTCAGCGTAAAAATCTGCTTTCTTAAAATGAACTGTTAAATATCTTTCAATTCCTAGCAAAGCCGACCCAAAGTTGTCACATTGTCCGCCCGGGCCGGGTGGGCCAACTAGCTGCACCCTGCGCCAAATTCCTCCAGCTCATCCATAACGAAGAGCTCTACGAGGTACAGCTCGAGTTGAGTACAGAAACCGACTGCACTTGTCAAGATGACTCGAAACAGCCGATCCCGCCCCAATGATTTTTGGCAGTAATAGGTACCCGATCGACCTGAGATTGAGACGGCGAGCGAAAATAAGATCAAATATGAGAAGAGAAATTACTAGAGCTCTAACGAATTTTTGAATTTCGAGAAATTCAATTTAAATACGTCAAACAAAAACAAAACTTCCGTCGACATTGTTTTGGCCAACTAGCCCCCCAACGCGACAGAATTACTGGAAGCCGGCGGTAAACCGTCAAACATGGTTTTTTGAGTTTGAGTCACGGCGCGGACAGCTGTGACAGCTGAGCCCTAAGACTCCCAAACGGAGCACAGGGTAGCTAGAGAGGGCATCTCTTATCATCACACTGCCGAGCCACTGAGGCATAGGCAACGGAATAGGACGCAGGAACAAGGAAAAGGATGCAGCACAACATGTGAAATTGGCTGCCGCCGGGAACTCGTAGAGCTTCCTCGCGCAATGCGGGCGCGGCAATCTCGCATTGCGCGCGCGAGGGCGCGGTCTCATGGAGAAGGACGCGGAGGAGAAGAAGGAGTGCGGGGAAGGTCTGTAGCTCATCTGCTGCTCGAGTTAAGTCGAGAAAACGATCGTCATTTCCAAATAATGGGCAGAGTACAAATAGTTCTTCAGCCCGGGCGCTGATAGCAGACCAAATTCAGACGTCGAGCTGCTCTGAACTAGCGTGTCTAATGATTTCCTGCAGATTGTTGTGCCGAAGATCTCTGTAGCTCATCTGCAGCTCGAGTTAAGTCAAGGAAACCGCCCCAATCTCCGAAAGATCAGCAAAGTACGAATAGTGCTTCGGCTCCAGCGCTGATAGCAGACCAAATTCAGGCGTCGAGATTATTCAGACTATCGCGTTTGTTTTCCTCCCGATTGTGATGCCGAAGAGCGCTGTAGCTCATGTGCAGCTCGAGTTAAGTCAAGAAATCCGTCATCATCTAAGAAAACTGGGCGCCTGCGGTAGACCGTCAACCTTGGTTTTTGCGGTCTTTGCGGTCGACTGCGCGGGCCGCCTGGCCCAGTCGCAAGCAAGAAACGGGCAACATACAGGTGAGCCAAACCGCCCACCATAGCGAGTGCGGCAGACAGGGAGCGAAGCTCTTATTCAGAACAAGTGACCGTCAAGCGAAGCTCTTATTCGACACACGTGCATGCATGAGAACACACAAGTATGAAGAGAACCACACAATCACAAGTCACAATAATTCAAACTCCAAGTATGTGTGTACAACCCGTGGAAGAACATCACTGATATGTTCGATCGCCGACATCTCGGCATCAGCAACTGGAGCATTGTTGTCGATAGAGAAAGCAGCACTGTACACCTCCGTCCACACAATATCTCTGGAGCTCGGCTTACGACAAGTCCGCGAGACACGACCGACATCAATCCAGCAACCGACTCCGACACCAGCCGTCGACACACCGCCATCGAAGCCACAGTCGATGGCACAATACCTGTAAAGACTCGAAATATCATTGGGCTCCTGCCCTATACGATCCTGAAATATGTCGTTGCCCTCACGGGCAGTATGAGTGAGCACGTCCGCCCTTGCATTCCATTCCCTGAAGCAGTGTTCGATCAGATCTCGTCCAGGAGCAGATGGGCGTATCTGAAACATAAAAGACATACTATCCAGACGGTTAATCATCATGTCCACTCTTCTCTGCAAATCCTTGTTTTTCACTTGCCAGTAGCCCTGGCACCATGATACAACCAAAAGACTATCTCCATGAATACTTATGGGGACTCCAAAGGCTTCAAGATCCCAATCGGCATTTTTCCCATTTGGATGTGTGTACAGCAAGTCGTTTAGCAAGACGATCATTGGCATTTGTGATCCCTCCTCAATTCCATACTCCCGAAGTTCCTGTTGTGTTTGGATATGGACCTCATCAGCAATCCGAGGATGACTAAGGGCTTTAGCACGAATCTGGAAACAATCAAGCATATCCCGTGAACATACGCGTGCGGCGAACTCCTCGAAGGTCCCTGGCGTAGCACGGAATCCTTCCCACCACTTGGGGCCGAAGAACTCCGAAAACGTGTGGGCCCAATGTCGTTGTCCGATTGCCAAGCCCCCTCCTCGTTGGCGTTTCACCTGACTGGATTCTCGAAAGCAGAAATTCATGCGCAGGAACTCCGAAGCATCCGCACGAATACGATCCCACATCACACCATATGCACACAAGCACGCACGTACATCACACCAAGCTCGATCTGCACTCCTCCACTCATGCTATATACCCACATCGAGCACATGGATAAACTCGCACATGTCTTTGGCCAGGTTCCAGGAAACACGAAGAAACCTCTGCACCATGGAAGCGAATCCCCTCTCCTGAAATTTCCTCCTAGCCTCCGCATACCTCCTCCGACTCCAAGTGGAAACATCCTCCTCGGGTCCCCTGGGACAAGTGAACATTTTACATAGACAGAACCCTTCGAAGGAGTGCATACGCTGGAAAGAACGGTTGTCGAGCGTCATACCCTCAATACCGTACATGGCAATCCCCTGCACCTTCTCCTGGTACCTCCAGAATTTATCGCGAATACTCACCGCCGAACATCGAAAATAGTTAGACATGCCAAAGAAGCTGTTACGTGCCATGGACAGACGATAATCGACATCGGGATGGGTAGGAGTATTGAACTCAGAATGGATCTCGACGCCGAGCACATGCATCGAAGAAACTCTTCTGAAACGCGAAACCTCTGGTGTGATCATCAGCATTACAGCGTGGTGCAAGCCCACAGGTCATGAAGAACAAAGATGACGCCTTCCACGCCATGCCAAATGAGAGGAGTGGTAAAGTTGGATCGTGAATCATGCTCCTGAGATCTGCAGCCGAGCCGGCTACGAGATAGACATTGTTAGCCCAGAGGAAGTGGCTGATGAGGAGCTCCTTACGCATGGACCCGTAGAGTCCTTCGACACGGTAGCCCATTCCCTTCACATCCCACGATCTGAAGACCTCGGCCCACATCGCCACGATAATCAAGCTTAACACCAGGGGCCCCTCAGGGCCCCCCGTACGTATGCACCTATCCCAATGGAGCCCAGGAGTTTCCATCCCTTTCCACAATCACAGTACCTATGGTTCCACATAACGGGGCCAATAGAGCATATTGGAGGTATGGAGGTACATGTGCATGTTGTAAACCTTTTCTCACCTGAGCTAGATTACAATGATCGAACGCTTGTTTGATGCCAGCATTCACAATGTACACACTCTCATTCTTACCCCACGTATCCCCGTGTTGAGCCAGTGTCTTTAGACTGCTAGTAATCTCCCAAGTCTTACGTGCCTCCTGGATAGCATTTTGCATAACGAGGCATCGACCCTCAGACAACGCCGTCAGGCAAGGTACCTTGGGCATGAACGAAATCAAGACCTCCCTCCACCCATCAGGATAGTTCTGAGAACACGTGAAGATCCGATCGAAGAGCATCTGGATAGAGCGGAGAGCAGAACAGGGGAGAGCACGAAGCATTTCCGTTGGCACACGGTCGGGCCCTGTCGCCCGCAACGTCTTCAGGCGGCTTCGCGCCCTGCAAAGAATAGCCATGCTGATGTACTCCGTACACCGTCCATCCTTGAAATTGGACACAGCCTCCTTCCTCAACCCCTCCAACATCTTGACGCTCTCCTCCCTAACCTCCTCCGACGAATACTTAGCAGTAGAGTAATCTTGAATTTCCCGCCTCCACTCCTCCCTGTCCTCCGTCACCATCCCGTCCATGACGAGGTGCTTGATGCGGTGGCGAACCTTGCGCCTCGAAATGGGACTGTCCCACTCGGCAAGTGCGCGTCGGTAAGCCCTGCGATATCGATTGCAAACAACTCGGAGCTCTCTGCGCTCCTCCTCCGACAAGGCCGGCACTGCACGGCGTAGCTTCTCTAGGCCACGCTGCAGCTCGGGTGGGCGAACGGGCGGCAAACCTCGGCCCAACTTAGCCGTCGTGAAGTTCACGTTCTCTGCACTCGTGAAAGCGCTCAAGAACCTGTTGGATAAATCCCCAGGAGAACACGATACAGTGGCATCCCCGAGAAACCCATCGATACGTCTCCGAGCCATATCCTCATCCTCCCATGTAAGACATTTAAACCCGACCAGAGAACGCTCACGAGCGGCAACTCTAGTAAAGGAGCGATGGATCTCCACACCTGGTTTGGAGAAAGCACCCTGCACCAAAGCATGATCACTCAATCTGGAACGTGTCGTAGAACCCCCGTTGTGGAAGATGTTTTTTGACCAGGATATCCGTAGTATCCCACTCCCTCGGAATCAGGGTATAGTCCAGGACCTTTTTGGAGGCACCCCATCTCGTGGCCCCGTACGCTTCCCGGGTATGGAGTCTCTCATCTTGAAACGTGTTCGCCGCCTTCAACCCCAGGCGGGCGAAAAATCCTAAGAAGTTACTGCGAAGCCGTTCTCTGCAATCCCTCCGTTCCCGTTGAGCTCCTCCTTCGTTCATAATCCTCTTCACCTCCTTCGTAGCTCCACCCACCGCCTCGAACTTCTCCCCCGTACGTGCACATGTAACACGGGCATGCGGTGGCAACTCGACGTTGGCATCCGTAAGAAAGACAAAGCTGGCCTTGCACCATCTGCCTTTAAGAGAACGCACAACACTCTCCTGTTGCTCAAACACGGATATCTGGATATCCTCACAATTAGGAATACCTGGATCAGGTAGGTACATACTGAAAACCACCAATGGAGATTTCCCGCTGCCGAAAACAACACCGCAGAAACGATCAAACTCACATATACAATGTCGGATGGACGCCGCCCACTCATCACTAAATAAAATAGCACACCTTGAACAGCTGCTGCATCTAATACCCAAGCGTAGTCTAGTAAGTACTGCATCGAATTTACCCCCAACAAGATTGTGTGCCTCCTGCAAGCCGAAGAGCGACCCCCTGATCTTCAAAACCCTCAGGATCTCTTTCCCGCGAAAATTGGTAGTACCAGCCCTATTCAGATTCCAAGATCCCACCTGGAGTCCTACAAACGAACTGGACCTGGAAGGCTGTCGTCAGGAACGCCGGTTCACTTCAGCTTCGACCTCTGAACGATCTCGAGAGAAAGCTGGGCATGCACGCTGCAGCTTCGTGAAACCGTCCACGCTGACCTCCCAGAGGGACTTGGAGGTAGTGAACTCTTCAAGCATGATGGGACGCTCGCCTGTGTTCTGAGGGATAGTCCAGATCGTGGAACGAGGAGGGCCCATCTCGCCTTTGATTGCAAGCATGGGCATACGAAGATCGATGCATATCGAGCGAATCGTTCCACAGAAACGGCTGACAGCTTTCACATGATCACGTTTCCAACTCGGACACTCCACCGTCACACGAATGAGAGTGGGCTCGAACTTCTGACTGACACCAGCAACAAGCACCTGAGGCGGCTGAATAGTGATGCCTGGGGGTGGCGGAACGGTTCTCGACAGCATCGGCAACACGATCAATGTCACGTTTCACACGCCAGATCACATCACGGTCAGTGGCATGTTTGAACTTAATCTTGAAAGAACCAAACATATACCTGCCTGCATTCACCCTCTCAGTCGCACCAGGACAAATGTATGTGGCATCCTCTTCTCCGGGGATCTTGATTACATTATCAACTATCTGCTTACAGTCCGACCACATGAGCATCTGTTCCGAACGAACCGTGCGATCATTCCAGTTAGTGACCCAACCTTTGAGCTCACTATATGTTGGCGTGAAATATGATGGAGTCGCAGCAGAGCCTGGACGAGATGGGGCCACTGGAGCACCGCCACTACTGGGCCCAGATGTGGTCGACGCACTCTTCTGCATATTACTGACAAGATTCTCAAGTGCAGCCTGACGGTTCTCGAGACTGGCGATGGCCGAACCTTGCTTCTCAACGGTAGCCTCAACACGTTTGAACTGTTCCTTTTGACCCTCAATACTCTCTTTGATGGCTCAGTAGAATCCTCATACATGTACATCATTTTATGGAACATCGCCTCGACACCCTCTTCCCCCCCAAGTTCTTGAGCCCTAGTCCTCTCATTCTCCTCCCGATTACGTCTCTGAGGGGGCTGATCATGCATGGCAACGCCAGCGGCAGCCATCTCGAAAGATCTGAGAGGAGGTGCACACCACGATTCAAGCCACTCGTCGTCCGTCTGTAGCTGAACACACCACTTTCTGAGCCAATCCTCGTCTACAGACTCGATCAAATCCGCTTCTGATGCCGAACGTTTACAATGTCGAGATAATACCTCACGAAACTGATAAGGAGACACAATATTCGCCGTAATGCCGAAACAAACAATACTTCAAGAAACTGATGCGGAGACACAATATGCAGAGAGAAGCAAGCAACAAACACACAAAGAGAGGCAGCGGCTGCTGGAGGCGTGGAAGTCGTCGGTAATCCACCATGGCGCCACGGCGCCCCGCAGCACGTCCCACGACGAGGACGACAGACTCTCTAGGCCACGGGGACCCTGAGCCGAGATATTTTTTGAGCCGGGAGACTCGTAGAGCTTCCTTGCTCATCTACAGCTCAAGTAAAATCATGAAAACCAATACCAATACCATTTCAGGCATCTAGATACTTTTCACTAGCGCCTCTGATGATTCCCTTCCGATTGCTGCGCTCAACAGCTCTGTAGCTCATCTGCAGCGCGAGTTAAGTCAAGGAAACCACTACCATCTCCAAGAAATTAGCAGAGTACGAATAGCGTTTCAGTCCGAGCGCAGATAGCAGACTGATTTCAGGCGTCTAGATACTTAGAACTATCGCGCCTGATGATTTCCTTCCGATTGCTGTGCCTAGCAGCTCTGGAGCTCATCTGCAGCTCGAGTTAAGTCAAGAAAACCAAGTTCATCTCCAAGAAGGTATGAATAGTTGTTCGGCTTCTGCGCTGATAGCAGACCGAGTCCAGGTGTCTAGTAGCGCGCCTGATGATTGTCTTCCGATTTATGTGCCGAACAGCTCTGCAGTTGATCTGCAGCTCGAGTTGAGTCAAGAAGATCATCACCATATCGACAAACATAGCAGAGTAGTGATAGCGTTTCAGCCCCAGTGCTGATAGCAGACTGATTTCAGGCGTCTAGATACTTAGAACTATCGCGCCTGATGATGTCCTTCCGATTGCTGTGCCGAACACCTCTGCAGCTCATCTGCAGCTCGAGTTTTTGGTGTTTGGTCAGGCTACACAGGGCGCGTGCGCCCAAGCCTAAGGGCTAGAGCCAGTTAAATCCGCCTCCTCCGCTTTGCAGAGGAAATTTCTTTAACAATGTGTTCCACACCTGTGCACAGGCGCTCGGCAGCAGATAATCTGCCTCCGTCACGGTGGCACCTACATCAAACATGTAGGCTTCTGAGCTCACGAGTGTCCACGGGCCATTCTCTGGAGCAACTTCGATCCAGTGACCTCCTGCAGCACCCTCACTGCTCACTCCACCATCCCAACATCCTCTGATGTATTTGATGTTTGTCCTGTTCTGTTTGATATAGTCATGCTTGTAAATTCTGTAACAGTTTCCTTCTCTCGCATGGTGTGTCAGCTCATCAGCATAGGCATTGGCTTCCCTATAGATATGTTTCCAGAAATCCCTACCGTACGTCGGGCATCGTATGTTGTGTTGTTCACTCACGTCATACATGATATTTTGTATTCTGGCGATCCGTTTGGCATACCCACTGTTGTCACAGGCCCAGACTCCCCTCAACCATTGTACAACCGTTTTACTGTCTCCGCACATTTCAACAGCGATACCTTCCATCCCAGGGTCCCATATCGTAGTCTGTTCATTAATGACTGCAAGACGTCGGGCCAACTCGTCATCTGTCGGTGTCTTCGCAAACCCTCCCATCCTCCTCTCCTTACTCCTCCTCACAAACATATCCTCCACTTTGGGTATCTGTGATATGTGTTCCACAAACTCCTCCCAATCCGTCAGTACAACGCACGTGTCGTGCCACAGAAGCGACCTCCACTTTTCAAAGGGTGCATGCCAGCTGCTCGCCACGATTCGTGGTCTGCCTCTGAGCCGTCTCGTTCCCTCTCTCGACATCGTCCGACTTACTGCCGCCAGCATTTCATCCCTCTGCACCGTCCACTCCCCCGATACGTGCAACATGGAGCGCAGCGTCTGCTGCCACGACTTGCTATACACAGTGGACGGCATGTGGCACTTATATTGGGATACCTCCACGGCGAATTCAAAATTGTACCTCACAACTTTCTCCACCAACGTTTTGAACCCCCCCTCCTTGAACATCTCCCTGGATCTGTTGGTACTGCGATCCCTGAACTCCTCCCACGTTTCCGTCTCTTTTCTATGTAATCCCCGCATTGTGTTCAAACATCTTCCTTCAAAGCTCCTCAATATGTTCAGCACATGTTCATTGCAGCTCCACCCCACACATCCATGGCATATGATCTGTTGAACTCTGCTCTGATACCGTCTGAATTTTTCCCTCATGCTCACCGCGCGTGATCGATAGAATTTAATATCAGCATAGAAACACCGCCTGCCAGCATCAATACGGTGCCGCACTGCATGGCAATCCTTCGGGTTCGTCACAAATTTAACTCCCAGTATTTCGCACTCGCTTTTCCTCGGCAAAACCACTGCCTCACGTAATTGATAGGGTAGGCTGGGGTCTCCAGCCCGTGCACAAATATCATCTCCCAGTTCGCAAACTAATGATTGTGGTCCCTGGTTTTGTCTCAGCCCAAAAACAAGGTACTCCAGGCTCTCAATCTTCCAGTCCATACCAGCCCGTCTGAGGGCCACGGTCAACATACTCACCATATTCCTCAGCTGATTCGCCGAAGATGCCAGCAGCACCACATTGTCAGCCCATATGTAATGGTTGACCAGCGCCTGTTGTGTCCCCTCGCCTTCCAATCGTACTCCATAATGACATGCTTCCCATGATTCAGCAATAGAGGCCCAAATTGCCTCCAACACAATATTGAAGAGTACTGGGCCTTCTTTCCCTCCACTTCGCACCGACTTGTTATACAGGATCTCTTCGCTGCACACATCCTGGAAATCAAAAACTGCTGTGTTTCCAATCATAGGCTCCACAATTGCAATAATCAGATCTGTTGGGTATCTCAGATGTTCCATCGCGCGGATCACCATCGAGACAGTGACATGATCAAACGCTTTCTTTATATCCATTATTCCCATATGTACCGACTCGCCTTTTCCCCAGAGAGTGGCATGACGTGTCATGTGCAGCAAAGGGGCCGTCATGTGATGAACTTTGTGACTCTTCTGGAATCCATATGTCGCCAATTTTTTGATATGTCCATGTTCCTCCACAAGAATAAGAAGGCACGCCATGTACCACTTGCTCATAACACTTAACAGCGATATTGCACGAGTCTCCCCAATTGTTTGGATCATGCTCATTTTTGGAATCAACTGCACACACAACTTTCTCCACGAATCAGGTGACGACTTTTTCTGATCATGTATTTCTTGAAATGAGTGTCGTATCAATCTCAATGCATTCCAAGGTATTGCTTTGAGAATCTCCGCCACCAGCCCATCAGAGCCCGCTGCGGTGCCGCCCTTCAATCGGGCTCGAGCCCCCAGCAACACACCCATAGATATGACCCTGTTCGTAGTTCTGCCCTCTGCCTCCCACTGTGTCCGTAGTCGATGCAACTCTCTCTTTGCAGCTCCTCCCTCCCCATCACAGGTATATGACCGTTGTACGTGTTTGTTGAGCTCCTCCACCCATCTTTGTTTATTTTCTGTCAGTATCCCGTCACACAGCATTTCCTTGATGCACCTACGGGGTCCATGTTTGAGGCCATTGGAGTCCTTGAGGAGCTGTTCCCGCCTGAACTTTCTTCGGAGTGTTTTTTGACGTATCAGTAATTGTTTCCTACGCTCACCGAAGACACCCCTCCTTAACTCCGCTTCCACGTCCACGAGTTGGTCAGGTTTTTTGATTGGTTTAGTATCCGCCCTGCCCTTTGTATGCCTACACATCGTCGCAGCACTCACAAGTATCTGTCCAACTGTTTGTATATTTATGTCACCCTGTTGGTTCATATGTTGTTGTACCTGCACATCGGCCAGTGTACTGAACACATTCGCTGACTCATCATCCTCCGGGGCCCAATTGATGAGGCTCGGGGGCCTGGGTCGCACGAAAGGCTTGCGCACCGACACATGTTTTATCCTCACACCTACCTTCGCATGGTCACTGTAGCGCGACGCTCGATCCTGTGTAGGATCCACAAATTCCACCGTGCATTCAAATGAGCAGTTGGTCCGAGCCGCCTCGGTACCTGCAAATTGTGTCGGCACAAATACGTAGTCCAACACCCTGGAGTAGCTGCTGGTACTCCACGGCCTGTGCGTCACTTGTCGCACGCCGTAGGTGTTGGCTGCACAAAGACCCCAGTGATTCAGAAAGCGCACGAGCATGTCCCTCCTCTCCTCCTGATGTTTCGCCTCCGACCTCATCCACACCTCCTCCAATCCTTCTCCCGTGAACCCCAAGAGATTTGGTCCCAGCTCCGTCTGCGCATCTGTCCCCACAAACTGCAATACTTTTGACCCCTCGTATTGCTCGCTACATAGTTGCATGCATGCACACAGCCTAGCTAGAACGTCACGATATTCATCGAGACTATCATCTCCCCGCTGCACTGTGGGTAGGTACACTGAGGACACGACCACAGATGCAAATTGTACAACTGCAAACCTCTCCCCACCCTTACTGTCCGAAATGGTCGCCGCCCATGGGCCCCTGAAGGCCACAGCAGCCCGTCGGCATACACTGAAACGCACCTGCCACCCACATGCTTCAAATGCTTCCGATGACATGTACTGGCACTCCTGCAAGCATAGCACATCATAATGGCAAAACTCCAGCATTGCTGGCAAAAGCTCGCTATTCCTCATGTTGACATTCCAGGTTGCCACCGCGAGCTGAGTGGCAGGCTGGCACCGTCAATTGTTCGTTTGTCTGAGCTTCGTGAGTAACCCCTCTTGATCCACCTCAGGCTCCGCCCTCCTCAAATTATTAGTGTGTAGCGCCCACCCGCTGTGTACACCCCATTCAGCGATCAGTACTCTCGTGTCTGGATCTGCTTGTGGGTTTTGTGTAAACCATATGTATGATTTTGGCGGCCCTGGCTCCCCCTTGCATATTGTCCCCGTCGTTTTCTTCACTTCCGCGAAGCAACTCTGGAACTTACCTATCTGTTGGACATGGGGTGTTCTCCATGGCGCACATTCTACATGAAACTTTACATTCGGTGGTAGGTCAGTGTTTCCCCTTTTGTATTCGTTGTCGAAACAATTCCGAACCTGCCATCTGATCCCCACTGCCGTCCCCTTTTTGAAATAGATCCGCCCGCGTGTGTATGGCCAGTACCTGCCAGTATTCTCCCCCGCAGTTCTCGCATGATCAAAAGCAGCATTATGTGTTGCGTCCAGCGATGCCAATCCCAATAATTTTGTTATGTTGTCGGTCAGCACCTGTTGTTTCATGGCCCCCCTTTGTTTTATCTCTCTATTCTTCCAACCCTCACGTGATATCCAACCTTTGAACTCAATATATGATGGTACCCAGTTCGAATTATGCCCTGAACCACTGCCCGCGTCACCTGATCCGTATCTAGTCGAACCGCTTGTGCAAGATTGAGAGTCTCCATTTTTCAGATTCTGTATGTCAGCCTGGGCCTGCTTCATTTGCTCCGATAACGTTTTGACATCTGACGTTGTTCTATCAATTTTTTCCTCCATGACATGTAAATCAGCTGCAACCGATGTTTTGAACTCACTAACCGTCGCAGTTACTTCACTCTGGCCCTTCAAAATTTGTCTGAACATTTCCTCGGGCGTCATTGTAGCTGGTTGAGGCGCCTGGACAGCAGCACTTTGAGCTACGGCCAGACCACTCGTAGCCTTGGGGACTTGGGCTGTAGCTAAATGAGGCGCCTGGACAGCAGCACTAGGAGCCGCGGCCAGACCACTCGAAGCACTGGAACCTTTGCCCTCCCCTTTCGCCCTCACCTCTCTCAACCATTCACTACTCGCATTCCCTCCCATTTTGCTATCTTCTGCTTTGTCATCCGCCATGATTGCTGACGGACGTCGTTTATTCCTCTCTTTGACTGTACGCAATGTGTGAAGTGCAGCCTGATATCTCTCTGATTGCCCAATCTTCTTGAAATCGTACGCCTCCTGCTGAACAAATGCCTCTGGTGGAGAAATTTCCAACTCAAGTGCTATCTGATCTTCCCTCTTCTCCTGCGTCGTTAATCGCGGCACAGTAGCTGATGTGTCTTTCAACCAATCACACGGATGTGGGTCACTATCCACACCAAAGTCAGCTGACGTGAAATATTCACTCTGATCGTCTTCTGATGGTATAATATATGCTCCCTGCGAGTCCGTTTTCAATCCAACCGCCCACAGTGGTCTTTTGTAAAATCCAGACAAATCCTGATCTTCCTGCGATCCCCCCGATATCTTGATATCAAGGACGAGAGCGAGGATTCAATGTGAACACAGCCCCCGCGATACGTCAAACACGCACCGCACGAGAGGGGGGCTTGAGGCAAGCCTGCGTGTGCGCCCTGACGCGGGCCCAGTTCGACGTCTCGAACCCTGACGTCTCGAACCCTGACGTCTTGAGCCTCTGTAGCTTGAGCCAAAATGGCTCAAGCTAAAAACGCGAAATACCGCGAGATAAATGTACGTGCAAGGATCTCTCCGATAGCACAGACTGAGACCGGATGAGCCGAACAGCTATAACATATGTGGACGGCGGGCGGGGGCTGATTCCCGCGGAGGATCAGGGCCAACACCAGCTAGAGTTCACTCCCCGCCTGAGTTCAGCGACGCTACTAACTGACATGGGCAGCCAGCTCCACCTGGCACCCCGCGTTGAATCGGTGAGACGTGAACTCGCGCGGAGAGTGAACTGAACCTGCTGTGGCGAAAACACCAGCGAAATGGTATGCAGCCCCTGAAGCGATTCGGTCGAATGATGGTTACTTCAACCTTTCATTTTTTGGAGGATGTCTCAGGCGAAATCGGCATTTTCGAAACTCCGAAGGTTTCGCCAGCGATTTCAACATCTCAATTTTTCGGAGGGTGTCTCAAGAGAAAGGCTCATTTGTCAAACAAGAGATCTTAAAGCAGTTTTCTCAACATCCTATTGTTCCGAGGATGTCTCAGGCGAGAGTCCCATTTTTGCAGATCCGAAGATTCCGCGACCGATTTCAGTATCCCCATTTTGTGAGGATGTCTGCGGCGAAATCGTCATTTCTAATAGAAAAAGCCTTAAACGATAGCCTCCAACATCTCCATTTTGTGAGGATGTCTCAGGCGAAATGGCCATTCTGGGGAATCCGCCTGAGGCTGACGGAGGAGCAACCCCGAGCCCCCCCCCTCTGCATTCCCCCCAATTGATAAATATTTCCCCCCGGGTCTACACCAACGTCCATCGCGCGACCCTTCGAGTCTAAGCGCGCTTCCCGCCATCCGCCAGCGACGTGCCGCATGGAATCCGTAGCCTTAAGTTAGAAAAAATGAAAACCCAGAACCCAAGGGGGGGGGAGCGCGCGCGCCCAAGCCCCCCCCCCACCCCCGCCCCGCATAAAAGGCGGAGGGGAGGGGGGGGGGGGGGGAAGGGGGGGGTGCTCCAACGGAGAGGCTCCAAGGGAGAGCAGGGAGCAGCTTAAGCACCCCCCCCTCCCCGGTGGAAAGGGGGGCAGGGGGAGGCCAGCTCCCGGGGCGGTCAAGGGAGGAGGGGGCGGGGGGGGGCAGCCCCCACCCACCCGCCCCCCCCTTCGCGCGAAAGGAGGGGGGCGGGGGCTGCTTCCAGCAGGGCGGCGGCGCCAAGGGAGGGGGGGCAGCTAAGGCCCCCCCCCTCCCCCCCCCCTTGGAAAAGGGGCGAGGCGGGGCAGCGTCCGGGGAGGGCCCGAGGGGGGGCGGCGCGCAGCTGCACCCCCCCCCCCCCCCCCCCCCCGCAAACAAGAGAGAGAGAGAGAGAGAGAGAGAGAGAGAGAGAGAGAGAGAGGCCGGACAAGTAGGCGGACCAGGGCCCGTCCGCGAGGCGCACTGCGGTGCGACAACTCGCCAAACACTATTTGCGGCGGTGCAGCCTTGAGATACGAGGGCGGGCAACAAACCCCCTCCCCCGGCGCAATGCGACAGACGCAACAGACGGCGGACAGACGGCGAAGATCTCACGTGTCAGACCGCGTGACGAAGAAGGCCCCAACAAGAAAGGCGACGTGCTGACACGTGGCTAGGCGGCTTGGCAGACCGCCAGTTGGGCGCATGGCCGCAACGCGGCGCGCAGGGACGGGGCACCCCCCGCCCCCACGCCCTGACACCGTGGACGCGGGGCCACGCGTACACACGGGCAGGCAGAATGGCGGAGATTAGCGCGGGGCACCAGGCGGAGCGCCGCGGAGCGATGACAGCATAGCATGGAGGGTGAGTGGCGGCGCAGCACCATCGGGCGAGGGCGTGAGCAGCTCGGCGAAGGCACGCCCGGCGCGGTGGAGGCGCTGGAGCAGAGGGCCTCGACGGGCTTGAGCAGCGGCAATGTCGGCGGCGAGAGCAGCACACCTCTGCTGAAGAGCGGCCATAGACTGGGACAGCTCGGTTTCGCGGTCGGTGAGGGGCGGCTGCTCTGTGCCTGCGGCCGCGGGCCTCGTGGCAGGGACGAGGTCATCGGTGCGCCTGGCCAGGTGATGGACCAGCGCGGTGCGGCGATCCGTGTGCTGGCGGCCGTCGCCCTTGAGAGGCGACTGGAGGGTACCACGCGGTCCCAGGGCTGAAGCCGCTAGGGCCACGCCCCGTGAGGACGGAGGAGCCGCAGCCTCGCACCCAGCAACAGTAAAAGCGTGGACAGGGTGCGACGGCCTGACTGGCTCGGTGCCCTGCGGGGGGGCTGGAGCCGCCCCCGCGGGCTGGCGCTGGTGGGGGGACGGGGTGGGTGGCACGGGGGGGCCAATCATGATGCCGTGCGATGGCTCGGAGGTCGGCCGCGTGGTCGGGTGGCGTCTCGATGGAGCGGCATCGTCGGCAGCGTGGGGTGTCGGCGGGGCGTCGTCTATGCTGCCACTCAATCCGAGGGGATCATAAAGGTCCTCGTCGGCGTCTTGACGGTGAGCGACATCACCATGTGGGTGCGATGTCGCTCTCGGTGGCGGAATCGAGGTGGGCGTCGAGAGGCTGCCCGACGGGGCAGGGTTGGCGCTGGCTGGGCCGTCGTCCAAGAAGTCTAATCCCCCGCCGAAGCCGAACGGGTCGTCCTCCTGTTCGTCGAGCATCGCCCGTTGGGCCTCGGCCCAGAGCACATCCGGGTTCTGCGGGATGTATGGTCCAGCCGCGGGTGGTGCCTGGTCCGACAGCAGGGGGTTCGGTTCCATTTTGCTGAGTTCCGCTGCTGTAAACCCAGCCCTGCGGTGTGGGAGCGGCAGAGTACGGTGTCTGCGCTCGTAGATAGCGACAACGACCCCATGAAGCACGGTCGCTTGGCGATGTCGTGTTTTGGCAGCTTCAACAATGTCGTCGGGAAGGTTGTGCGTGCGTGCCGCCGCTGTGGCAAGGGCGTCGGCCCGACGGTTGAACTCCTCCGCGATGGGCCCGATGAGCCCAAGGTCGATGCCCAGGTCTCCCAGGTGGCTGGCGATTTTTTCGACGCGAAACATGTTGGGCTTGGCCATAACACATCGGTGGATCTTTTCCCAGAGCTCCGCGTGCGTGCCCTGCGGCACTGGATGTCCGTCGATGATGCTTTGGAACCCATCGACCACCGCCTGGTTGTCCACGAAGACGTGCACGGGCCGTTCGGCACATGCCGTAAGGTGGACAATGGCGAGGGTCTCCGCAACCTGGGCGTTCTGCGTTAGGCCGTGAACGCGTGCACTGTAGTTCATGCGGTGGTCGATGCCGTAGTAGACGCCGTAGCCCGCTCGTGCTAGGAGTGGGATGGCTTGGTTTGTGCACGCACCGTCCGTGGCAGCATAGACCCATGTCC
>CAUYUJ010018947.1:0-42500 GCA_963575745.1 Prorocentrum cordatum
CTCCTCCTCCTCCTCCTCCCGCAGAGGCGTCCCGGGAGCGGGCCCCGAGTCAAAATACCACCCCCCTAGGGCGCATTTTCCTCGAGCGGGCACGCCCGAGATGCACTTCTTCCTCTTCCGGGAGCACGTCCCAAGTCAGAATATCACACTCCCGGGGCGCACTTCTTCGAGCGGGCACACAAAGGATGCACTTCCTCCTCCTCCTCCTCCTCCTCCTCCTCCTCCTCCTCCTCCTCCTTCCTCCTCCTCCTCCTCCTCCTCCTCCTCCTCCTCCCTCCTATTCCTCCTCCTTCCTCCTCCTCCTCCTCCTCCTCCTCCTCGTTCCTCCTCCTCCTCCTAGCTCCTCTTCCTCCTTCCTCCCTCCTCCTCCTCCTCCTCCCTCTGCCTCTCCTCCTCCTCCTCCTCTCCTCCTCCTCCTCCTCCTCCTCCTCCTCCTCCTCCTCCTCCTCCCCCTGCTCCTCCTCCTTCTCCTCCTCCTCCTCCTCATCCTCCGCTTCCTCCCCCCACTCCTACCCCTTTCGATCAGGGTCGGCGGCACTGGCCGTCAGGCCTCCCCAATCATCCTTCGAGAGCATGAGGCCCTCTGTCGGCCCAATCTGGAGAGCATTCGAGGGTGCTCTCCCACGGGATGCACCAGAGCAGCCAACAAGCACGAAAAAACCTCAAGGTACCCTCCCCGAACTGACCTCGATCTGAGACTTCGGTCCGACTGCATGACGGCGCCAGGACAGGGGCACTATCGGGCTGGGACATGTCGGGGATCTCTGAGATCTGGCGGTTCTGCAGAAATTATCGGGCGCCGCGGCCGTTCCAGAGCGCCCTGGGACGCTCTGAGAGCGTTCGCTTCGACACGGTTCATCCCCGTCCTAGCCCCGCCCGACTGAGAGAAGGCCGCCACGCGCACAGGGGTACTTGGAAGGCGCGGGCCCTGCCTGTATGCGCTCGACCCCCTTCCCTGGCGCGCGGAACGCGCCAGGGGCGGCGCCGGAGGCGCCGCCAGGGCGGCCCAGCGCGGATCCAAGAAATCTGCGCGGAGCGCCAAAATTATGTTTATGGCGTTTTTCCCTTTCTCGAAAAATGGTTACAGACGCCGTGCTCAAAGCCAGAGAGGAGGGACTCGCCAACACGCGGGGGCTGCAGCAGCAGCTCGGCTTTGCAGCCTCGGTCGACTCCCGCGCTGCTGGACAGCTTTCTAACTGGGGCCACCTGGCCGAGGACCTGCAGACTGCCAGGCCCATACAGTAGAGGCCCGACCACAAGAAACCTCCCACAAGAAACCAGAGCCCAGGACGTCCATTGATTTTTGGTGGGAACGGCGCGTTCTCCATCGTAAAACCATCGGAACCCAAGAAACCCAGGGCACCCTGGAGGCAAGCAGGGTGTTTCTTGGCATGGGTCCCCACTGTGTTACTGACGGGCCCAGGGTTCGCTCCAGTGCTCTTTTTCGTCACGGGTCTCCTCCCGCACGCCCTTCTGACGGAGACGGGGAATCAAAAAGGAACGGGGGGGGAGGGAGTACGGCGGAGAGGACCGCGTGGGAGAGGACGACAAGACGGGGAGGGGCGAGAAAACCGATGGGGGGGGAGGAGAGGAGAGGAGGAGCAAGGCGTACCCCCCCCCTCCGACGGCTCCGCCTCCAACCAGCGGCTGTCCACTGGAGCCTCTCCCCAGAAACATGGCCGAAGCGCTTGCGCGCGCGCGCCGCGCGCAGTGGCGCTCCACAGCCTGAGCCTCCCCCCCTGATCATCGTCATCATTATCAGCAGCCGCAGCAACATCCACTAGCACAATCACCCACGAGCATCATCATAATCATGATGCTTGAACGCGGCCAAGATAAAGATATCCCAGAGCGATGCATCGCGTAGTTTGCCACCAAACGCCATTGAAATCGATTGAAGCTGCGTCCTGGGGAGGGTTGGGTCGCGAACAACAAAAAGCTACGAGCGAGGCAACGGGCGAGGCACGCTGACCTCCAGCTACCTTCCCCCCACTCGTATCACTGAACGGCCCCTCTGACATCATTACTGCGCACGCACTCTCATGATGCTTTAACGCGGCCAATAGAATGGTATACCAGAGCGATGCATTGCGTAGCTTGCCACCAGACGCCAGTGAAATTGATTGAAACTGCGTCCCGTACCCCATGAAGAAGAGAGGGCCCCATCTTCAAGAATGTTTTGGCTTCGGGCGGGCTGTGGAGGGATAAGCCGTAGGTCTCGGCCTGGAATTAGATAAAGACGAAGCACCAGCCACGTGCTTTTGAGCCAACACACCGATCTGAACGCATGTGCCACAGCAGAGCACAACTGCGGATGATCGTGTGTTGCTCGATCTGTCTTCCAGCCAGCTGACTCGTTTCCTTCGAGGTGTTCATGAGGCCTACCCGAATGCGAACATATACCTGTCTGGACAGCGCATTTGTGATTTAGGAACGCGTCGTCAAAATCTGAGGACATCAAGATGGAGGTCCACTTCCTGAAGTCGGCCCCGAACTGGCGCTGGTCAAAAACGATGATTCTCGCATTCTTCGAATTGCCGAGGCGCTTCAGAAACAGCGCGCCCCAGAGCATGGAGCAGGCGGGATTTTCGATCATGCACGGGATGCTATATCGAAGCTCCTGCCTAACTAGCTTGCATTTGACTTTCGCGAGCCTGCTGCCTTCAAGACGCACCTTTCGATCCTTCTCGGATAAATCCAGGACGCCCCAAATCCCCCATGGGGAACAGACAGCGCTGGGCAAGGGCGAAGACCGCGAAGCCCGTCTAGCTGCGCTGAAAGAGCGGCACGGCGTAGCCATGAAGATTCCTTGTATCCTGCCCGCGCTCAACAATCGCATCAGCGCTGGCAACACGCCTGGCGAGAAAATATCCGAGCCAAGGTCGAGCTCGACCTCTAGCGACGGGATACCACACCTCGCGATGGCCTGGCCGATCCCTGCGGCGCCTGCGAAGACATCGAGGAAGACGCCACCTCGGCCCCGCCAGGCGGTCGGGGCGCGATGACCATGTCGAGGAAGATTGCGCCAAGCTGCTCGCAGCAGCGCCTGCGGTGCTCCTGGACGTCTGGCGGCAACTCCACCAACTGGGCGCTGACCTTGCTGGACTTGTCGCACCTGATGAGAGAGCTGGCGCTGGCCCAACGCCCGCGCCTCTGCACCTCAAGCTGCGATCCCCCACGGGTGATCACGTCCCCGAAGGGGCCCGCGCGGCGCAAGCTGCACGGCGCGATGCCTATCTTCTCGAGGTGGCACAGCTTCACGGCCTGCGCGATGAGGTTACCTAACTCCACCTGCGAGAACGTCCACAGCGGGTCCTTCGGCAGTTTGCCTCTGCGGTACCGGACGAAGAAGTGGCCCAGGAACTGCATATTCTCCTGGTCAAGCGCCACGTTGTCGTCGCACGCGCGAGTCTTGGTCGGGCCCCCGTTGTCGTCGGAGGGCCCGAGGATGGGCGATCACTTCTGGCACTCTGACCCGAAGCCAACTGCGAGCGGGGCGACATCTCGGACGCGGAGTCCACGCAATTCCTCTGGCCACAAATAGGCGTCGAGCGCGACCAGCACCGCCGCCGCCGCGTCCGTGCGACCCAGAAGGCGAGGGGCCACAGCCAACCCGCAGGTGGTCGGACACGGCGGAGGCAACCGACCCAGCGCTGATCGCCGTCGCCCCCACGCTTTGAGGGGCCTCTCGAACCAGGCGAGCGGCTGGGCGTTGGTCCTCTTGAGGTTCGGGTGGAAGTGCAGAACGGCAGCCTTCAGCTTCTCGCCATCGTGCTTCTTCCTGCCCTCCAACTTACGCGTGGTCTGCCCAGTCCAGGAGGGCCTCCTCCAACAAGTCCAGGGCGTCCAGCTTCAAGTCCTGGCGGCGGGCGAATGCGAAGAACCCCGCGACGCGCCTGTTGCAATCCTCGATCTGGACAGGCCTCGCCGCGATGCTCTCCAAGCACGAGATGCCCCCGCTGCTGGCTGAGCACTGGGCGGCAGCCTGCCTGGTCGACGTTGCGACCCGCGATCTCCGCGGGTCGCCGCGACGCCCGGCTGGCGTCACCGGCGGCCAGAGCAGGATCGGCAACACGGATGGACCTGGCCCTGCGCCCGCCAGCTGCAGCGGCACCCTGGCGCGTCGGCCCAGTCGCCCAAGTAGCAGCGCGGCCATCGCATCCTGGCGCCTGGTCACGTTGCGAGTCGCCACGCCTGCCGAGGGCCTCCGTCTCGTCGCAGGCGCCCCCGTCACCGCCCCAGACATCAGGATATGCAAGCCCAGGAGGAGGGCGCCATGAGCGACCAGGAGCTTCCAGCGTGGGCCCCCGCAGGGGCGAAGGTCGATCGGCAGGATTGACCTCGGACGGGACCCAGCGGCACTGCACCCGCAGGCCGATGGCCAGCTGAAGAGCAGCCATCTGTCTGAGCTGGCCCAGCAGAGCGCGGTCTCTGCACCTGCCCTTGTGGAATGCGAGCGCCAAGCCCACGTTGACCACCAGCGTGAGGACCTTACTGCGTCGCAACCGTCCGCGTCGCACCGCGCGCTCGAAGCCCAGTTTGACTCCTCGCGCCCCCTCGGCGCGGGCGGCCCCCTTTCGCCGCCACGCGGCAGCCTGGACACCGCGGCCCACTTCGCATCAGTAACCGAGGCAGGGCGGACATCTGGGAAGTCGCCATGCACGAGCCAGGCCGCCCCCCCGCCGCCATCGATGATGTCGCCGCCCCTGGCGATCGGGGGCTCGCCCATCTCGTTGCCGGCCAAGGCGACCTCTCGGCATTCACGACGCGGGTCCTCCTCGAACCTCCAGCGCTCGCCCTGACGACCTGCGAGTCTAACCGCATCAGGCGACCATTCAGCAGCGCAAGCGCCACGGCCAATCTGACTGGCGTCGGTCGCCACCACCTGGCCCAGCCAGCCCGCCCCGAAGTCCGCGTAGACCACTGGCGGGACGGCGGCGGCGATGAGCAGCTCCCGCTTGACGCTTGGCCAGATGTCATCGGCCTCGCCCCCTGCTGACTCGGCGAAGGCGAAGGCGGCTGCGGTGCAGGATAAGCAAGGGCGCCAAAATCAGACCGCGAAGCGCAGGTGCCCCAGCATGGCCCGCGCCCCCCTCCCTGCACAGCGGCCTCGCCGCACGAGGGCACGAAGTCCCGCGCGCAGACGCCACGCGCGCTGCGACGAGAGAGTGGCCGCCTGCCTCTGGCCATCCAAGCGCGCGCCCACGATGTCCATGGAGGTGCGGACCCGCTCGATCTCGTGGACCTGGAATCCCGCCTTCCGCGCGCCATCGAGCGCGCGCCCATGTAGCTCTCGAGCTCTGGTTGCGTCGCAGCCGACGACCCCAAAGTTGTCAGCGCACGCCGAGCGCACGGCCACCACCCAGTCCTGGCGGCGGCGCGCCGCCTCGCAAGAGCCGAGCAAGAGGCAGACCAGCACGCAGCATAAGTTCCTCAGGAACCAGCTGCGCGGCCCACATGGCCCAGGAGAAGCCCATCGGCAGCGTCTGCAGCGCCGGGTAGACGAGCTCCTGCGGCCCCCCCTCGATGCCGTCAATGAGTTGCACCCCCGCCGACGACGCCCGCACTGGCGGCAGTGCGGAGTGCTGCGGCAGCGCCTCGTCGATCCTGAGCTCGTGGAAGTTGTCCTCGATATCGAAGCTGGCCGAGTAGATTACCTTGTCGCGGTTGGCCCCAAGGCGGCTGAAGGGGGCCCCCAGTAGCGAGCTGGATGGCATCTGGAATATCAAATCGAATGTTGCTCCTTCGTGCATGGCATATGCGTCTGAAACCACAATTCTTCTTGCGAGCGAAGAATGGACCAACCCTCTCCATGCAAGTTCGAGTCCAAAACACCAGCCCCCAGCCACGCAGTTAGTTAGTTATGTGTGTATATACATATATAACTAAACAATCTCCCTTAGCGGGATGCGCCTCCAGGGCTAGGTCAAAGTAAAAGTTGGGCAGTCCCTCCCTCTCCATGCGCAATGCGCACTCCTCGCCGCCGAGAGGAATGACGTCGCGAAGCCGCTTGAGCTTGTGCGACGTGGTTTCGGGCAAGACTCCGTAGATGCCCACCCCCGCCAGGTCGCGGCTCGGCAAGGGGGCGGAAGCCGAGCCAAACGGCACGACGCCCCCGGCGCACCCACTGTCACCACAGCGAGCGTCTGCGCGCAGAAGCGCCGCGAGGGTGCCTTGCGGGGCGGGCCGCTCCGTCGGCAAGGGCGCAGCGGCAACGGCATCTCGAACCAGTGCAAGGGCAGCCCTCGTCTCTTCACATCCTGGCCCGCCTGGCGACGCACTGCCGACGACCCCCAACACGTCGAGGGCCCAACTGATCTCATCGGGGCGCTGATCCACCCAAGCGCGCCTGCAAATTCGCCGTCGAACCCGACGACTGAGGGGGCTACGAGAGCCCTCCCAATCATGGTGCCGAGGCAGCTGCAGTAGGTCACGCCGGCGACCGTCGGCCATGCCTCGATCAAAATCTCGAACCGCGGCGCCTTCGGGTTGGCGGTGCAAGCCTCCTCCAGCAAATGAGCCCTTCTCGACAGCAGCTCGAAGGACGCCAGCGCCGACAGGTCCAACTGGTCGGAAGTGATGGCCCATTCCAAGATCTCCATAACACTGCCATGCTCATGATTGACCCTGTCGTTGTCTGGTCCGCGAGCATCTCGCATCCACTTCTCCGTCCGGGTTCGAGGCACGGAACCTTGATCAAGGACGAACTTGCACAGCCAAACGGTGGTCCTCGGCCCTTGGATGGGGAAGTCCGCCCATGACGGCTCCTCCAACAGGCCCACGCCATCGCTGTAGGGTCGGAAGCGCTGGCCCATCTGGTCACACAGCACTGGTAACACTGGAGCGTCTGGAGCCCGCACCCTTGAGCCAGCCGACGCGGTTGGGGCGATCGCGGGCGCGCCAGCGATGGCCGCCGCCAGGCCGCCAGGTGCGGGCGCAGCTGCCACAGCCAACTCCAGCTCCCGCTTGATGCACTCCAGACCGAGAATGGCCGATCCCAGTTTGACGAAGGCGAACTTCCCCTGGATGATGGCACTGGCATCCACGCTCCAGTCCAGACCGACCGCGGGAGCGCCTGGCTGCCCATCATTGGCGACCACGATCCACTGGGTGGCGGCTCCAGCAGCGGCCAGCGCAGGCGCCGCGGCCACAGCGACGACTCTAGGCGCAGGCGCAGCACCAGCTCCGCCTCCGGCTGCGATGGCGCCTCCACCAGGCGGCGGCCCCGCGGCAGCCGGCGGCGGCCCTGCAGCAGCGGGGACGGCGGCTCCCCCCACGGCGTGTGCTGCCGCAGCGGCCTGACCTCCAGGCAGCCCAGTGCCAGCAATCCAGCCATGGTCAGCCACACGATCGCGAATGGCACCTGCCTCGGCGTCCGCCGCTGGGTCGTCAATCCCCATGGAAGCCCGCCGCATCTGCGCGGTCGCGATCCCGTCGTCGAAAATGTGGCGCCACTCAACGTTCGTGTGAAGCTGCCCGAGCGGCGGGAAGCGGTACAGCAGCGCATTGGCGGGGATCGCCGGCGGTACGGACCTTTGCACAGAAGGTCGGCCACCCAACGCCATGATATTTTCTGGGTAGACGTCGTCATCAAGCGTCGCGATTACCCAGGTCGTTCCCTGGACCTGGCAGAGCAGGAGGCGCTCGTGCCAGTACGCCTCCCCGCCCCCGTACCACACCAGGATCAGACGACCTGGCGCGATCGGCCTCGAGTCGCCCATGCACGCGGCGCAGCCCGGCACCGCAGGTGGCCCCCACGCAACAGCCAGCCGCCAGCCCCACGAGGCCCACGACCACCACCACGATGAGCCACCAGCGTCCGAGGCCCTGCGCTACCTCTGGGCAGCTGGCCTCCGGGCAGCTCGGGCAGGCCGCGCTCCCGAGCGTGCAGGGCGGGCACTGCAGGGCGGGGCACGCCAAGTGTGGGGAGCACGTGCAGTCTGGCCAAGCGGTCTCGCTCTGCCCAGCCCACACCAGGGACGCGGTACCCGCCGTCCGCAGAGCCTCCCGAGCAGCGTCCGCCAGCACGTCGCCGAGCCAGCAAGACATGCACGGGCGCTCCCTTGTGGACGGAGAGGCGGCGCGCAGATCCTCCGAACAACAAAAGGCTACGAGCGAGCCAACGGGCGAGGCACGCTAAGCTCGTGCTACCTTCCCCCTACTCGTCTCACTGAACGGCACCTCTGACATCATTACTCGTACGCACTCTCATCATGATCCTCATCAGCATCATCATCATCATCACCACCACCACTATCATCATCAGCATCATCATCAGCATCATCATCAGCAGCAGCATTATCAGCAGCATCATCAGCAGCCGCATCATCAGTAGCATCAGCAGCATCATCATCATCATCATCATCATCATCATCATCATCATCATCATCAGCATCAGCGTCGTCAGCACCGTCACCATCATCATCATCAGCAGCAGCATCAACATCATCATCACCACCACCACCACCACCATCATCATCATCATCATCAGCATCATCATCATCATATGCATCATCATAATCAGCAACATCATCATCATCATCATCATCATCATCATCATCATCATCATCATCATCATCATCATCATCATCATCATCATCATCATCGTCGTCGTCGTCGTCGTCGTCGTCGTCGTCGTCGTCGTCGTCGTCGTCGTCGTCGTCGTCGTCGTCGCCATAGTCATCAGCATCACCATCACCATCACCATCCTCATCCACATTGTCGTTCTCACTCTCATTCTCACCATCAACAGCAGCAGAAGCAGCGGTATCATCGTCATCGTAAGCACCATCGTCATCGTCGTCATCATCGCCATCATCATCTTCAGCAGCATCATCACCGTCATCATCAGCATCATCATCAGATACAGCATCATCAGCAGCATCAGCATCAGCATTATCAGCATCAGCATCATCAGCATCAGCAGCAGCAGCATCATACTCATAGTCAGACTCATCATACTCATCCTCCTCATCATCCTCATCCTCCTCATCCACATCATCAGCATCATCATCCTCGGCATCGGCTTCATCATCGCCATGATCATCCCCATCATCATCAGCCTCAGCATAATCCTCATCAGCATCACCATGACCATCCTCGTCATCATCATCATCATCATCATCATCATCATCATCATCATCATCAGCATCAGCATCATCATCATCATCATCATCATCATCATCATCATCATCGTCATCATCATCATCATCGTCACCAGCATCAGCATCAGCATCAGCATCACCATCATCATCATCATCATCATCATCATCATCATCATCATCATCATCATCATCATCATCATCATCATCATCATCATTGGTGTTACCATCATCGTCACCATCACCATCCCCATCACCATCACCGTCGCCATGGTCATCATCACCACCACCACAGCCATCATCAGCATCATCAACCTCGTCATTGTCACACGCATCAGTATGCTCACTAGGTATCGTCCACCTCCTTTTCTTACCATGATGATTGATACTATTTCTCCACACCCTCTCACTCCTCATCCTCATCCTCATTATCATCCTCCGTTTGCTCCTGACCCTCCTCGTGCTTTGCTCTTGCCCCCTAGTAGTTGCGCTCACGCTCGCATCCCACAAACACTAGTTATTGCTCATGTTCACCGTTATCCTCATCCCCCTCGTCATCATTATCCTCATCAGCACCACCGTCAACAACTCCCTCATCATCACGATCATCATCACCATCTTCGTCATATCTTCATCTGCCCACGATCTTTAAAACTACCCCCCTGGCCACATCCGCTGCGTGTCGCCTGCAAGCCTCGGTGGTCGCGCGTGCGCGTCGCCTGTTCGTCTGGCTGCGTGGAGGGGGTCGCCCTTGAAGGCCCAAGGGAGGCCTCACCCTCCGCTGTGTTGACCTGGAAGAGGTTCGGCTGTGGCACCTGGCAGAGGTTCGGCTGTGGCAGGGTGGGTCCATGCCGCGTTTGCGGGGGGGGGGGGTACGCACATTTCTGCTGTACCAGCAGGGGTGATGTGCCCTGCGACCGCGGGCTGGGATGCCCCAGCACCATAGTGGAGGGCGGAGGCGGCTGCCAGCGGGAGGGTTAGGACGGACAGGGCATCTGGCGGGGGTTTGGTTCAAAGGTCCCTCGAGCACCTGCGGGGCGGGGGGGCCGCGCGATGCCTGGGACCCACGACCGGTGTGCGGGGTGGCTAGCGGCGGAGCTACCGTGTGCACGTGGGTGGCCCGGCAGGCTGTCGGCTGGGGGCGGCGCCATGCTGGTGAGGTGCGTGCCACTCGCGCTTCTGCCCATCTGTGGGGGGTGTCCTGGCCAAAACGGACGACATGGGCGCAGGGGGATGGCGCGGGGCGTCCCCGTCGCCTGGGAAGCGCCTGCGGTCGTGGGCTTTTGATTGGGGAGAATCGCAGGGGTGGACCCACAGGCAGGGCCGACACCAAGGGCTGCCGAAGACGCAACTTCTTGGGGGCCCAGTGGCAGGGGCCCAGGGCCGGGCTGAGCTGCTGCGCCCGCAGGGGGTGGGTCGCCCAGGACGCGCCTGCGGAGGAGGACGCGTCTGCCTGCCAGGAACCGGCGGGACGGCGGGGCCCTGCGGGTGAGGCGAGAAGGGGAGGCTGGGCGCAAGGGGCGGTGCCTGCGAGGAGCCCTCCAGAGCGGGGGCCGTGGGAGCCGCCCGTGGTCCGGCATTAGCAGGAGGGGGGCGCCGTGCCGTCGGGCGGTCGGCGGGTGTCGCGTCAGCGAGGCCGGACCTCAGAGCGCCGAGGAGCAAGGGCGGGAGGCCCAGCATCGGAGGCGCGCGGCGCAGAGTCTCGCGCCCCGCCCTGGGCGACGCACGGCGGGGGGAGGGCGGGGAAGCTTGCCGGCAGCGCAGCCTGGCCCACTGAGCGCGGGGTCGCGGCCGGAGTGTGAGCAGCAAGCCCCGTGGGGGCAGCCCCGTGGACTGGGTGGGTCTGGGAGGAGGCGGGCCGCTCGGTAAGGGGGGAGCAGTGCGGGCGAGCCCCCCGCGCCAGGGCCGCGGGTGCGGCTGGAGCTGCGCAGGGGGCGGCGGCAGGGGCAGCTGCCACACCAGTGGTGCTGCGAGGGGCGAAGGCTGTTTCGGGGCTTGCGGCGCGGGGGGGGGGCCCGCATCGCGTGCGCGGGCGCCGCCGGAGCCGCCCCAGGGTCTCACGGACTGGTGGAAGCCAGCGTGGGCGCGGCGAGAGACTGGGCGGTGGCCAGCGTGCTCTGCAGAGGGGGCGGAGGGGGCGGGGGAGGGCGACTGTGCCTGGCTACGAGCGCAGCAGTCGCTGCGCGCCCAGCGGGGGATCAAGGTGCGTGCGTGGTGCCAGTGCTCGAGCAATATATATATATATATATATATATATATATATATACACACACACACACGCTATGTCGCCGCTCCGCACCCCAGGGGCGAGCCCGAGTGGGCCTTTACAGCTGGCTGGTCACCCAACAAGCCAAAGCGCGAGCGGGGCCTGGAGTCGCAGGCGGGCACCCTCGGCCAAGAGATCTTGCAGTTGCTGCGGGTGCTGTCGCCCGATGTGGGCGGCCCCGACCAGTTGCAGGAGCCAAGCGGTCGTGCATAGCGGCCGTCGCCACTCGAGGAGCGGTGCCGCGTGGGTCGGTGAAGCGAAGTGCCGCGCGCGAGCATCGCACCACGAGGCGAAGACGGGGATGAAGCCAGGGCCTAAGGCCCCCTCCGCGCGTGTGTGAGGAGGGCACGGGCAGCCTGCAGGGCCTCTGGAGAGGGGCCTTGGGGAGGGGGGGGGGGGGGCTCGGCGTGCTGCGGCCGTGCGCGCAGCAGGGCACGAAGAGGGCGGGGGAAAGAGAGGGGGAGGCCGTGAGGGGGCCTCCTGCTGGCCTTGCGGCAGCTGCGGCCACTCGAGCGGGCAGGGGCGCTCGGGGCCACGGGGCCGGGCCCGGGGGGGGGGAGCCCATGGGGGGCAGGGGCGCGGCGGGGGCAGAGGGCGCCGGGGCGGGAGGGAGGAGCGCGGAGGGCGTCTGCGGGGAAGGCAGCGGCGAGCCAGAGTCTGGACGTGGGATGCCAGGAGCATGCCTGCCCCTGGTCTTCGACGTCGACGCGTCCCCCTTGGCATGCTGCCACGATCAGGGATTCCCCTGGCAGAGGAGTCACCGCGTGTGCACGGGCGCGGGCCGGAAGCTTCGAGGTGGAGGTCCGATTGCAGGGGGGCCGCAGGCGGGTGAGTGACCTGGAGCTGAGCCTGGACAAGGGCCAGCTACTCGCGGGAAATGTCGAGGGGGGGAAGAGGGGCACCTGCAGGGTGGAGGCGGGAGGGGGGGGGGCAGGAAACGTTTTTAAGATGGGAGCGGACACCGAACGTGAACACCACGCACACATAGCAGGGTTTTCCTGCGAACGTGGCCGAATCTCTGGCCGCAGACTCGTACAGAGAGGGGGGGGGAAGACGAGGCGGTCTATAAGAAAAGAACAGTGGCGTCCCGACAGACGGGACTGTAAGTAAAGAATCGGAGCGTCCCGACGGACGGGGCTGTAAGGAAGGAACAGGTTTGGGGGGGCAGGAAACGCGCGATCAGGCCACAGGCGGGCGTTCATACTGGCAGCCAGGTGCCCGACTTGTGGGGCACGGGGGGCGCATGAGCGCGCGGCCTCCCTGGCCGCGCGGTCTGGAGGGACAACGTGGTGCACGTGGTGGGCGGGGGGACCAGACGGCAAACCAGCAGCAGCAAGCGGGGTGAGGGTACACGCCTGGGGATCCGTGGCGAGGCGCTCGCGCGTGACCACAGCGGGGTCCTGGGCGCGGGATGGGCACGGGCAGCATGCGCCCGCGAGGTGCCGGGGGCCTCGCGCGCAGCGGGCCCCGGAGTTCTGTGCACGGAGAGGTGCGGACGTGCGAGCCTCCAGTGGCCACGCGGCAGGCCCCGCCGAGGGCCGCCTGCATGGCAGCCGCGGCGCTCGGGGCAACGCGCGCGAGCGCCATATGGTGCAGAGTTGCCGGCTGTCAGGGTCACGGGCGTCGGCTTCTCCAGCGTGAGCTATCGCGCCTGGGCCCAGAGCACCAATGTTGAGTCGTGCCCGTCCCTCTCCAGGAGGAATATTCCAAAAAAGCTGTTGTTTTTTTTTAAGTCTGGGGGCTATTGTTGGGATATGTGTTTGACCATTTTGGCATATGTTTTGGGTATCTTGATCTTTCGTCGAAAATCCCCCTGTAGGGGGACACGACTAACAAAAAATGGTCTGGGGACTCTTTCTTAATCTCGCTTGACCATTTTTGGGGAGCATGCTTGAAGTATCTCTTATTTGTCGTCGAAAAGCCCCCCGTCGTAGGGGGGCACGCCCGACTCAGCACCAGCGACGCCCCCCGTCGACGGGGACCCGCCCACGGGCGCCGCCCAGCCCCTCCGAGGTGGCGCGCCCGCCCACCGCGGGGGGGGGGCGGCGGAGGCGTGCGCGGGGGGGGTGCCCACGGGGGTGCCTGCGCCTGGGGCGGCGGGGGGGGGAGAAGGGCAGGCTAGCGCGGGGCAGGGGCTGCGGATGCCACGACAATTGACGACCCACCAGACCACCCCAACCCAACCCGAAGACCCGAATTTGACCCGAATTTCGGGTTGGGGGGGGGTACGGGTTCCATGTGTTTTTTCAACGTTCCCCGACCCCCCCCCCCACTGGAAATGGAGGGCAAATTGAGGCCTTCGGGTTGTGTTGGGGTGGTTTGGTAGGTGGTGAACAATGGACACCCTCACAGTCCGATCATCGAATTAGACATGTGTTTCAAATGTAGGGAAACATGCCCTGAAAATGTTTAAGCCAGGCCTGTCTCATGTGTAAAACAATTTTAACACATGTTCTAGACATCTGGGAATTACTTTAGGAAGGCACCAACTATACACCAACACCGATCCTGGCCCAGGATCACCCTGGGCCCAGGATCGGTGTATACGCCCTCCAGCCTTGCGCAAGAAGGCATATACACCGATCCTGGGCCCAGGGTGATCCTGGGCCAGGATCGGTGTTGGTGTATAGTTGGTGCCCTCCGATACTTGGCGGCATGCTCCCTCTCCACTGCTCGTCCTCCACAAGGCAAGGGACAGGGGTGGGCACCTTCCGCAGGGAGGCTCCCTGGCACAGCCTGTACTCCAGATCCCTTGTGAATCGACCCCCCCTTTTTTAATTAAAATTAGAAAATAAATAAATAAAACCAAAAAAAATGCGACCTAAGATTCTGGACCCCCCTCTTCGACGGGCGGGGCGCCTTAATAAACCAGACCCCCGAAGCTGCAATCCAAAGAAAGCGCTCTGATAAACCGGAGGACCCCCCCAATGACAAAAGAGGCGCCTCAAAAAAACTGGACCCGGGGGACGAGTAGTAAGGGATTTGGAGGACCAAGCCGCGCGCGAAAGCCCGGTGCGCGTGGTCGTCGAGGTGCATGTGACATGACTAAGGCCGACGCGCCCGCGGAGTTCTGCAGCTATGAGAAAAGTCCGGGAGTGCGCCCCCGATGACTAAGGCCGACGCGCCCGCGGAGTTCTGCAGCTATGAGAAAAGTCCGGGAGTGCGCCAGAGGGATGAGCCCTGGTCGCAGCGGGATGTGTACTACAGACGCAAGGTCGGCGGACCGCCAGATGGATGTGGGGCCGGTGGCAGTCGGTAGCGCGCACAGCGCATGTTCGAGGGGGGGGAGGAGCGTTCCGGGCACAATCGCACCGGAGAGGCTGGAATGCACCCGGAGCGAGTGCAGCAGGAGCGCTTCAGTGCCGCCGCCGTGATCCTCAGGAGCAGCGCCCGCGCGGAACACGACTGTGTCCCGCGCGAGCGTGAATGGGTATCTTGCAAGGGAGGTCTGGAAGGCCGCAATGCCAGCGCGCACCTCTTGGTTGGCCGCGGCACCCACCGCCACGCAGAGCGCCGGGCCTTGGCGGAAGGGCAGCAGACCGCCGTGTACCAACACCTGGGGGCGTTGCGCGGCGCGCAGGGGTCTCCCTGTCAGGACGATGTGGAGCGCCAGGAGCTGGACTCGCTGTCCACGACCGCATGGCCAAGCCAGAGGGTCGGCCATTGCTGCCAGGCGCCCGGCAGTGCCTGGCCCCAGGCTGTGTGGGCGAGGAGGCTGAGGGTGAGGGGATCGGCCATTCCCGGGAGAGTCGTGCGAGCGGCGGCGAGGGCGACGTTCGATCTCGCCGGCCACGTGGGCAGCAGTGAGGCTCGTTGGGGGGCGCCAAGGTTGACACCCAGCAGGCAGGGGGTCTCTTCCTGGGAGAGCGAGGGGCGCGAGTCCCCGCAGGGCAGCTGCCGCCAGGTGCAGCCCGCTAGCGTCAGGGAGAATGAAGGTCGCCGCTCGCACATCGGCGACTGGATCCCCAGGAGAACTTGGGGGCAGAGGACCATGGAAGCGCCGAGCTCAGCTGCAGCGACGACAGCGATCGACGCGGGAACGGAGAAGGGGGCGTCGTCGCGAAAGCGGCCCCGGCTGGCCTGTCCCTGCGCGCGCTGCCACCGCCGGGGAAGGACCCGAGGGCAGGCGGGGGGATCCACGCGAGGGGGCTCGCCACCACCGGCCCTGCTGGGAGAGAGGCGGGCTCGCCGCGGCCCGAGGGGTGCAGCGCGCGGGGGGGAGGCAAGCGGCGCCGCGGGGTCACGTGGCGGGGGGGGGGGGGGGCTGCTGCCTGACCGGGAGGCGGCTGGTCGACGCCCATGGACACTGCGGCCAGGGTACGCCGTTGGGCTGCCTCGCTCCCGAGCGGCAATGCAGCGGGGGCCAGTCCACGAGGAACCTTCCACAAGAGAAACCCAACCCCGAGAGCCCAGGGCGCCCCTTGATTCTTGTTGGCGCGGGAACGCCGCGCCTGCCACCGCAAAGCCGTCGAGGCCCCAGAAGCCCAGGGCACCCTGGAGGCAAGCGCAGACAGGGTGTTTCTTGGCATGGGTCTCCACTGTAGGGGAGGGCGGAGCGCACTGTGCGTCTGCCTCACCGGGGCCCCGCGGGCCTGGGTGCGCCGGGGGGGGTGGGTGGGGGGAGCAGCGAGAGAGATCGTCTATGGACTCTGAAGGGGGGGGGCGTCCACTCGGGAGCGGCCAAGAGGGGGGTGACGACGAGGGGGGGGAGGCATTATGGCTCGAGGCGAGCGCTGCGACTCTGAGGGGGGGGGGCGTCCTCTCGGGAGCGGCCAAGAGGGGGGTGACGAAGATGGGGGGGAGGTATTATGGCTCGAGGCGAGTGCTGCGCACAGCTCGCAGGGCTACGCACGCGCGAGCGCAATCTGCTCGGGATATTGAGTGATTCGGGCGCCGTCAATTCGTAGCATACCCGCAGGCCCTTTTGTTCGAGCTGCGTTGGAGGAAAAAGAGTCCCAAGATACGCTTTCCCCGCGCATCCGCGTAAATTCCGCCATGGTAGCGGTGAGCGTGGTTCTGCGGTGAACTACGCGAATCAGATCCACGGGAAGACTGAGGACGTGCGCTGCCCATGGCAGCGGCGCCCAGAGAGCAGCTGGTGGATTGCAGAGGCGACATCAAGCTGCCAGAGTTCAATGGCAGAGATAAGGACTGGCCCAGCTGGTACATCAAAGCCCACGCGTTCTTCGCGCTGATGGGCTGGGATGACCTCAGCGACAACGTTGAGGCCCATCCAGCGCTCGCGGTGGACAACGTCAGCATGGGCGAGCGCGCGGCAGCAACGAGTCAGCTGCTGCATGCCATGCTGATCATCAAGACCCAGCGCAAGGCGCTGGCGATGGTTACGCTTGCAGGCAGGCATGAAGGCTTCGTCGCCTGGCGGGCGATCAAGAACGAGTACGAGCCTGGGGTGGGCAACAGGTTCGCGGCCATGCTCAGTGGCCTGCTCAACCCCAGGTGGGACGACCAGAAGCCTTTCGCCGACCAGCTCGTCGACTGGGGCAACGACGTGGCGAGGTACGTCATGCAGGCGGGAAAGGACTTCGGCGATGAGTTTCGCATCGCCACGCTGCTCGTCCATAGCCCCAAGCCGTACAAGACCGTGCTACGCGACGCTCCGACAGGCGCCAAGGTCTCGCACGTGGCGCTGAGGACCCACCTGAGAGAGTGGATGGCGTCGGGACAGGTCTTCGCAGCCAGCGGCACGGTGGATCAAGGCGTGGCGCCGATGGAGATCGGAGCGATCTCAGGCCATGCCCTGCCGCAACAGCCTTGGCCCAAGCGTAAGGGCGACAAGTCGGGAGGCGGCAAGGGTGACAAGATGAGCGGCAAGGGCGACAAGGGCGGCAAGGGCTGCAAGAAGGGAGTCAAGAACGACAAGCTCATGGGCAGCTACCCCGCCAAGTTCGAGGGAACCTGCAACTGGTGCCAGAAGCAGGGGCACAAGGAGAAGGACTGCTGGCACAAGGCGGCTGGTAAGCCACGGG
This sequence comes from Prorocentrum cordatum, assembly GCA_963575745.1. Classification (NCBI taxonomy): domain Eukaryota; class Dinophyceae; order Prorocentrales; family Prorocentraceae; genus Prorocentrum; species Prorocentrum cordatum. Next base: position 17,355 of record CAUYUJ010018947.1, read on the forward strand.
CGCCGTCGGCAGCGCCCCCGAAGGCGGCCGCAACCCAGCAGACCCCTGCGGGCGCTGACGGCCAGAGGACCGTGAGCGCGGTGGCCGCAGGCACCGACGGCGACGAGGTCGGTTGGGTCTTTGGAGTCAGGAGCTCGGTCGGAGGCTGCCGCAGGGAGGAGCGCAGAGGGCTCATCCTCGCAGACAGTGGCAGCGACGAGCACCTCTGCGGCCAGGCATTCGGAGCACAGCATCCAGCGGTTCAGGAGGACCCCACTGCGCCCACGCTCACCACGGTGAGCGGCCAGAGGCTTGGTACCGAGGGGCTCCGTAGGATCCCGATGGTCGTCGGTGGCGAGAAGGGTCGCCAGCCATGCTTGGGGAACCTCAGCGTGAGCAACGACCTCGCCCCTCAGGACGCGGTGCTCAGCCTCGGGAAGCTGGCGCGCGAGCAGCTCAGGTTTGTCCTTGAGGAGAGCGGCCCGCACGCCGTGAACCTCAAGACGGGCGAGCGGGCGGACCTGAAGTTAGTCGGCAATGCGCTCTACTTCGCTGCACAGATCCACGACACGATGGACGAGGCCAAACTCGCAGCCTGCCCCGCCAGGGTCGCCGCAGCAGGTGCCACAGGAGCTCCGTGGGGGACGGTGCGAGGAGAGGGTCCTCCGCCGCACCCAGAAGCTTGAGGGTCGCGTGACCCAGCACCACCCGAGGCAGGGGCCGCGGCGCCACAGGCGCAGGAGGCGGCGGCGCCACCACAGGCGCAGGAGGCGGCGGCGCCCGCGCAGGGGCAGGAGGCACCTGCGGCGGCACTGCCGTCGGGGCGGTCGTACCTCGAGGGGCTTGGACCAAGCTCGAGGATCGACGCCATGCAGAAGCGCCGCCAGGAGATCTACGCCCCGTACTACGGGACCAAGGCTCAGTGCTGGGCACGGCTCGTCGAACACGAGGGCCGACGCAAGGTGAGGGCGGCGACGGACGATTGCCGCGAGCTGAGGCGCGAGGAGATGAGGCGTCAGGCGGAGTCGGGACAGGCGGTGGAGCCGACCGCGTTCCCCGACGTCCGCGAGCCAACGCCAGAGCAGAGACAGCGCCACGAGGAGAACCAGCACTGCCCACCGAGGCGCTGGTGTGAGCACTGTCAGATGGGACGTGGGCGCGGCAGGCCCCACAAGCTGCTAGACGCGGTGGAACGACTCCCCGTGATCGGACTTGACCTGGCATTCGCCAAGGGCGAGGCGGCTGACGCCGTGGAGGCGGGCCCCCGCACCGAGGATGGCCAGAGACAGGACGAGGAAGTGGTGCTGGTGGTCGCGGATGCCGACACAGGCGCCATGCGCAGTGTCCCGAAGCCCGACCGACGCGCTGATCCCTACACGGCGGCAGCCACGGTGGCGTTCATCAAGAGCCTCTTCCATCAGAAGGTCATCCTAAGGCCAGGCCACGGGGACGTCATGATGGACCTTGCCAACAAGGTCGCGGCGGAGCTGCCCAACTGTGTGCTCGTGAGACCTGCACCTACGTTCAGCTCACAGTCGAACCCCTCAGAGAATGCCAATGGCATCATCTAGGCGCAGTTCCGCACGAGCAGGAGCGCGCTGGAGGCACGACTGGGGGCCAGGGTCCGACCAGGCACGGCCATGTACAAGTGGTTGCAACGCCACGCGGGGTGGGCATGCACCAACCTGAGGATCAAGGCGAGCGGTCGCACAGCTCATGAGGACCTCTGCGGCCACGCCTACACCAGGGAGATGGCCACTCCAGGGGAGTCCGTCCTGGCGAGGCTGCCCTGGGGCAAGAACCGCAGGGCGAGAGGCAAGGTGTACCACAAGGGTGACATGGACTTCGCGAGGGCAGCTTGGCTGGGGAAGAGCTACGACACGGACGAGCACATATGTGCCCTCGAGACGGGTGAGCCAGTCACGACGAGGACCGTCAAGAGGCTGCCCGAAGAGCGGAGATTCAACTGCACCGCTGTGGCGGCGATCACGCACATGCCGTGGCAGCGCCGAGGGCAGGGCACCGTCCCGCGCGGGATCGAGCCTATCGTAACGCCCCCTGCCACTGCGGACGCCGACCTGGCGGCGCAAGAGGCAGCTGAGACTCAGCCAGACCGGAACGCTGCGGCCCAGACCTCTGGGGCCGCCCACGGCGGCGGGCCAGCACCCCAGACGGGCACGCCCATGGCGGCGCCCTCGGCCGAAGCGGCGGGCGGCGCCGAGGCGCCTGCTGGGGACGGGCAGGCGGAGCCAGCGACACAGACGTCGGCTGGAGGTGGCGCCGGAGATGACACCCCCATGACGCCGAGGGCCGCAGCACCAGCGAGTGCACCCCCGCTGACACCCCCGATAGGTCGATGGCCAAAGCAACCCGCGGAGGAGGGTGACAACCGAGGCACTCTTGCGAGGTCCCGAGTTAGCGGAGCAGTGGCAGAGCACTGCGACGATTCGTCCTGATTTCCTGCAGATCCTCAGAGACATGGATGTCCCTGATCCCCTATGATGCGTCGGACTCGCAGTTGATCGAGGCTTCCACCAAACGAGCCCTCGACGGCCTGAAGCAGCACGGGGTGGGCAAGCTCGTCAAGCGGAGCGAGGCCGCTGGCAAGAGGATTAGCGCCCGCTGGGACCATGTCTACAAGTGGGACGCTAACCTCGGTTGCAGGATTGCTAAGTCAAGGTACGTCGCGCGAGAGTTCAAGTGACAGGAATACCGCGACGACCTCTTCACACCAGGCAGCAGCATGGCTGACAGCCGAGTGGTGGACTACGTGGCTCTGAAGCACGGATGGCCCACCTTCACTGTAGACGCGGAGGACGCGTACTACCATGTCCCCGAGGAGGAGGACGTGTGGGTCGAGTGCCCACCTGAGATCCTGGAAGAGTGCCGCGAGAAGGGCGACACTGAGGACTACGCTTGGCAGCTCGCGAAGCAGTTGCCAGGACGGCGTGCTGGCGGGAAGCACTGGGTCGAGTTCGCCGCGGAGCAGCTCATGGCCAGAGGCTTCGAGCGGTCACCGACCGCGCCTCAGTTCTTCTGGCACGCCGAGCTCCCATGTCTGGTGGAGCTGCACATGGATGACGTGTACGGCACAGCGCCTGGAGTCGTAGGGTCCGACCTCGTGCTGGACCTGGGCCGTGACATGAAGGTGAAGTGGTCGGGCCTACGGGGCGACGGTGCCGACTGCGCGTGTCTCAAGAGGCGGCGCGCGCGAGAGGCCGACGCCACCCACATGCCGCCCAACGAAAAGTACCTCACGAAGGCGCTGGAGGCGCCAGGCCTTGAGGAGGGCAACCCGTGCGCCACCCCAGGGGTGGAGGCACACAGGACAGGCAGGGATGACACGCCCGACCTTGACCCAGACGAGGCCAAGCTGTTCAGGAGCGTGACCATGTGCCTGCTGTTCTACCTTCATGACCGTGAAGATGCTCGATTCGACATCAACTACCTGACCTCGTGCATCTCATCGCCCCGTGAGGCGGACATGCGAGCCCTCAAGAGGCTGGCAAGGTATCTGAAGGGCAGGAGGGACCTGGGCGTGAGGATGGCCAAGCCAACCACGCCGCGGGACATCGTCGACCTGGTCGTGTGGACAGACTCCGACTGGGCAGGCGACACGAAGGAGCGGAAGAGCCAAACCAGCGTGCACATCACTGCGCGTGGGTGTCCGATGCTCGGGATCAGCTGTCGTCAAGACGTGCAGTCCCGTAGCAGCTGTGAAGCCGAGTGGCACGCTGGAGCTCGAGGTCTCAGCGAAGGACTTGGGCTGAAGGCGCTCTTCACGTTCATGGGCTACAGCGTGCGGATGAGCTGGCGATGCGACAGCTCGAGTGCGAGAGCGCTAGCGAGGCGTCAGGGCACTGGGCGGATCAAGCACCTTGCCACCAAGACACTCTGGATCCAGCAGTTGGTGGCCAAGAAGATCATCATCATTGAGCCCGTTGCTGGTGGCGACAACCTGGCGGATCTCGGCACAACGGTGTTGCCGAGGACACGCCTCGAGGGGCTCCGCGAGAGCTGCGGACTGAAGGGGGTGCCCGTGCCAGGGACCTCGAGGGCAGCTGGAGCCGGGGCCGTGGCGACCGACTTCCAGGCCCAGTCCACCCTGCTGACGGTGTTGCTTGCAGTGGCCGCGTCACTCCCCACAGCGATGCCTCACTCCTCCTCCTTCTCCTCCTCCTCCTCCTCCTCCTCCTCCTCCTCCTCCTCCTCCTCCTCCCCCTCCTCCTCCTCCTCCTCCTCCTCCTCCTCCTCCTCCTCCTCCTCCTCCTCCTCCTCCTCCTCCCCTCCTCCTCCTCCTCCTCCTCCTCCTCCTCCTCCCCCTCTAGGACCCCATTGCTGATGGCATCGCCGTGCGACGCCGGGGCACCCGCCAGAGAGGCAGCCGCCGCTGGCCGCGGCAGGCCACGGGGCAGGGGCGGGGGCCCACGGCCGCCCGCGGCGCGGGCCTCCGGCTGGGCCGGGGAGAGGCCAAAAGGCGCCGATGCCGCCCCCCAGACTGGAGCAGGGGCCGACCGTCCCGGCGGGGCCGTAGGCGACCGGAGGAGGAGGGGGTGGAGGAGGGGGAGGAGGGAGGAGGAGGAGGAGGAGGAGGAGGGAGGGAGGGAGGGAGGGAGGGAGGAGGAGGAGGAGGAGGAGGAGGAGGAGGAGGAGGAGGAGGAGGAGGAGGATAGTCCTGGCGCGAAATGTTCTTGGAGCCCCGAACATGTCCTAAGAGCAAGAACAGTGTGCTTCGAACTTGAGCCTCGTGTGCCGAAACGAGACAGCCCCAGCCAGAGATGTTCAGAGAAGAGTTCGCGGAGACCACAAAAGGCTCTTAGAACATTGTCTGGTAGGGCTATAGGCGAGCCGGGACGCTTCGCCAATGCTTGACAGACCTCTCCCAGGGTGCGTTCCGACCAGAGTTTCGAGGCGAAGCCGGCGGTGGCGACGAGGGCCTCCGAGGAGGCCCAGAAAGGGGAAGACGAGGAAAGGGCAGAGGAGGAGGGAGGAGGAGGAGGAGGAGGAGGAGGAGGAGGAGGAGGACTCTGATGGGCCGCGAGGCGGTGCGCGTGAAAGAGGGGCCCGCGCGCAAGATCCGGAGCTCCGCGCGGCGCTTCTACGCGGCACACCGCACAAGACCGGGAGCTCACGGGGCTCCTGTCCGGGCGGTGCGGCGGGCCCTCCGTCCCGCTCGCATCGCGTGGCGGAGGGTGTTGGCCACGGGTGGCTCTGCCCACGGGCGAGACGGGTGCAGAGGAGATCTGCGTGCCCAGCCCCGAGGCGGCAGTACCGGGGGGGGGGGCCTCCCCTTCTAGGGCCAGACCCAGACCCCCGACGTGATGATTTTTTCATTACGTCGACTCCAGAATTCTCGACCCCTTCCCCAGGACCGGTTTGTCATCCTGAGTCGTTTTTTGACGCTCCCGAAGCCCGGTGAGGGCCCCCAGAGGCCGAAAATGGCGAAAAACCTCCCGTCGTGATTTTTTCATTACTCGAGGGGGTCTGGGGAGAGCGCCCCATCTGACTGGGGGCACTGAAGCCGAGGTCGCGGAAAGCGATCGCGGCGTCGCGGGAGGGCATGGCATCCCTGCCGCAGCCGCGGGGCGCCGAGGGCGCGGAAGGGGGCCCGAGGCGGCAGGAGCCACCCGCGCAACGGCACCCGGTCAAAGCCTCGGAGTGTTCGCGAGGCCTCGGGACGGCCCCTTCCCCGGGGGGGGGCAGGGGCGTCTATCGCTATCGCTATCGCTATCGGCTCGATGTCCAGTTGGACGCAGCCGTCCGCGCGGCCGAAGCTACGCGCGCGCGCCCGAGGCGCGTGGGGGGGGGTCACCCCCCGACACATGCTCCCGCCAGAGGGGCGGGGGCCGAAAAGGACCGAGAAAACGGGCCCAGGAGTTTCGGGGACGAGTTTCGGGGGTTTTTTCCCTTCCTCTTCAGGCCTTTAATGAGCAGGGGCGTCTGGGTCGTCGATCCAAGCAAGGGTTAGTGAAGGGGCCCCAGGACACACAAATAAATACACACAAATAACCAGATTCCCCATATTTTCTCATATTTTCTGGGTTGTTGTCTTCCCCCCCACTTCCCATATTTTCCTATATTCTCCTGGGGATCGAGGATTAGTTGTGTCTGTGTGTTTTCTCCCCCCCCTGAGGTTAGAGAGGCCCGAGGGCCAGAAGCTGCGCCGTCGGTCTGGGGGGAGGGGCCAAGACCGCCAGGTCCGACCTCCGCGAGCGACAGCTCGCTGCCCGTGAGGGCGGCACTCTGGGCCCAATTACAGAGCAGTTATTAATGCATAGGTTTTATATATATATATTGGATTTGCATACATGATTAATATGTGACTACATTTATGCATGAACTCATCCTTGTTTTTCATCCTACATCCCTGCGTTTTTACTGCATGATCCGCACGCGGAGCATGTATTAAAAACGGCACTGTAAGAGGGTCGGCCATGGCCATAATGTGCTGCTGGAGGGGGCGCTCGAGACAAGCGAGAAGCCCTGCGGGGGGAACTAAAGGCTGCCTGTCAGCCGGCCAGTCGCGGGGAATGGCCACCCTGGGGGTCTCGGAGCGTAGGAGAGATAGACAGTCCGGTAGGCCGTTGACCCCTTGCTGCTGCCACCGCTGACTAGGTGGTCGCATGGTCGCAACACATCTTTCTTTCTTTCGCACGGCCGCTAGCCCGACCAGGCGCGTGAAAGGGTAATATGCAGTTCCTGCCATGACACCACGACGAACTCATAACGATCCCGAGGGCTGTCGCCTGTGTCTGGGGACGTGACTGCGCCTACAGACTGCACAAACCCAAGTTCGGTGACGCCCTTGGCCCGCCCTGGGACTCAGGCGGCCCCGCTTGCACTTGGGGCCTCAGTTGCTCAGCTAGGCTAGAAGGCTAGGAGGGGGGAGCCCCCGGGCCATTTGCATCCCCAGCGCAGGGAGTTTCGAGCCCGCCTTGCGGGCAACACGACTGACATGGGGGCGGAGATTGGCATGTGCGATTTCGGTATTGACACCAGTCGTCTCTGTAAGTCGGACTGGGCCGTGGCAGCGGCGCCTGTTTCAGATGGCAGATGGCGGCTTCCCCCGTGAGGCCGCTGCCCTGGACATCCATCGTGATTGCGGCGGCGGCGGTGACAACGGTGAGTCTGAGTTTCCGTTTATACACCAGGTGCCCGCATCAGTTGGCCAGGAGCAGGAGCAGCAGGTCGTGGCCCAGCAGCAGAACTATTTCTTACCTGGCGGTCTTGTGGCTTCTGGCTCCGAGCACACAATGCACAATCTGTCATATTATATACAGACATCTCTGCCAGAGTGGAAGCGACTTTTCGACTATCTAAACCACTTTGAAATAATTGTTTCAGGCAGAGACCTCAAGCGGCGCACCTTGGTCGCATGCTTCAGAGATGGCAAATACGAGGGGAGAGCCAGAAGATTGTTTAGACCGTTTTTCATCCTCTTTGTATGAGGAGCGCTTTCGTTGCGTGATGCAATTCATCGAAGGATTGAAACCCATTCTAGTGTTGCTCCGGCTGGCTTGGAACGAGGATGCTTTCCAACATGTCACACTGCCTGAGCAGAAAATAAAACTGCTGCCAGTGGCGCGGCGACCCAGGGTGGCGAGGGCTCCCGTGGAGGTGGCGGGGACTCCGATGCAGGCCCGAGATCTCGCCACGGTTTTGATGCCAGCTCGATCACTCGATCGCTGAGGTCGCCCAAGTTCTTTGCGTGCGCTGCGGCGTGCGAAACGAGCGAGAAGGCCACTGAGGAGTTCGCGGGTTGGGATTCGTCTTGCGCGTGCCACTCAAAGTTGATGTCAGGCTTGAGCGATAATTTCAAGAGGAGGATATTCAATGACCACTCCGAAGGGTTGCACTCTTCCTGCCCGTGCGGCGGGCGTCGGCTCCCAGAACTTGCCGCCGGAGGGTTCCACGAGTCGCTGGCGGGTCTTTGGACGGATCTCGAAGTTGGGGCGTTGGCAGCGGCGGGGAAGTTCTGGGGGTCGACCTAGCCTTCAGCGATAGACAGTTCGTGACGACTATGTTGCAGAATGCGCGCATCGAGATGAATGCACTCCTTCTCGAAGAAATGAACTACCTCACTCGGCGTCCATGGTTCTTGTGTTCCCTGGGCCATTGGGACGGTCAGGTTTTCGAGGAGTACGGGCAGCATGCGTTGGACATGTTCGATCGAGGCCCTCGCCAGGAAGTTCAGCATCGCTTGAGCTGGCGTCTTCTGCGGTCCCTTTTCGCTTGGAGCTCGAGTCGACTATTCGTCGGGGGATGTATCGGTTTGATGGGGGCGATGAGTCTCTGCTGGGGAAAGATCGTGCAAGTTCCCCCAATGGAACGAGACGCCGATCGTTTGGTCGGGCGTGTCCCCCTACAGGCGGATTTTGGACGAAAAATAAAAATTGACAAATAATAACCAAACATGTCAAATAATAGATACAGAAATCGTCCCCAGGCAATTGTTTAAACTATGTTTGAAGATTACCCCTGTACAGGGACAGGCCCGACTTAAGCCGATCGAGGGCAAGCCTGGTCGGTGCGAGTGTCTCTGACCAGTCGGATGTTGCTATTCCAGCATCTGTTCTTGAAGCATGGCTCTGATTTCGCGGAGAGAATGGCAGCCATCATGGACGGCGTGAGAAGCCCTGCAGAGGCAGCGAAACGTGCGGGGAATCACGGGCCATGCATGGCCGAACTCCGACACCTGTCATCCCGGCGAAGCAACTCCGCGTCTGCGACACTCCCGTAAGTCGGGGCGCGCGAAATGATGGGGCCACGGGCCATGTGGGGCTGGCCGAGAAAATTGCTTTGGTGCTGCGCCAGGAAAGCAGGCTGTCGCATGATTGCATGTCCTGAGCCACGCAATGTTGAACTTGTTCTGTACCGAATCACTCGTGTCGCGTGCGTCCGGGGTCCTGTCGGAGCCTCTGGGGGCTCTCTTGGGGCCCTTCTGAAGAAGTAGTGGGGTCCGATTGGGGCTGTGGATGCATGGCGGGGCCCTCTGCAAGTCCTCGTGGAGTTCTCCTGGGTCTCCATGAACGGCCCAGGAGGGGCTCTTGGGGACGTCTGGACCACATTGGGCGCCGACCCACGGCGGCACGCCCGTCGGATCGTTTACCAACGGCAGCATTGCGTTGTCGACGGTCAAGGGGCATTGCTCTCTTCGAAACCAGGACCACGACGGGCCGGGGGAAGCGTTTCCCATTGTGTTTTGGCCCACGCACCCTGGACCTACAACAGTGCCGTCGTCGGTTCGGATCGGGGCGCTGCGGGAGCCCCAGGGCGCTGCCCCCAGCAGCCCGCAGCAACCGCCGCACCCATCGGTGGCGCAAGACAAGAATGATCAAACGCGCGCGCCCCTTCAAGGAGGCCCTGGGCAGTCACGCATCCGCCCAAACAATACGGATGACCTTGCCATATTGTTCGCGTCGCGCGCGCTACACCGCTGCCACATTATGTGCAACGCCGTTGGAGGGGATTGCCTGAGCCATTGCCAAATTGCAGCGCGTGCCGCGCGCGGTCAGATCATCTCTTCTTGGGGTTTGCACGCCAATGGTGGGTAAGACCCGGCTTTACAAGGCTCCCGAGTGAATGTCGCGAAAACGTAAAACCTTCAAGGCCGGGCGGGGCGTCTGCCTGCATCGCTGGCTGGCAGCAAGACGGGCAGTCGAATTAGACGAGAAGAGCGAGCGCTCATTCCAAGTGCGCAAAGAGACAAATGGGGGCGGAGAAAACGCCCCGCTCGCTCCCGAGAGCCCGGGGGAAGCGGCCCCCGGACGAATCGATCATTGAAGGAAGGTCGGCTGGCGAAACGTTCTTGCGTAGCAGCGGCATGTCCGACAGGACATGCCCAGGCGACCCGCTAACCCCAGCGGGGCCTGGCCCCGAGGGAGAGCTCGACGCAAAACTGCCGGGGCACGAGGCTGGCGGGAGCCCAGGAAGCAGACCCCCCTCGGCTACACGTAGGGGTGACCCTGGGTAAGAGTAACCTCTGGTGCGCGGCTGAACGGAAGGCGCGGGGACGCCAAACCTGGGCGCGCAAGCCGCTGCTGCCGCTTCACGCTCAGCGATCCGGGGACCCCATTGGGCCCGCACAGTTGATCACTGCGGGGAAAGGTCACTTGTACGTTTAATCGACCCCCGGGCAACTCGCCCCCTCAGGCACAGGGACGAGCTTGACTAAAGGATGCCTCTGCGCATCCTACGTGCCGGATCTTGCCGAGCGCAGCTAGGCCCCAAGCACTCATTGTGAGAACAAGAGAAGCCCCGACTCCGAGACCGTAACATTCGCCGAGATCACGGGGTGACGCGGGAAGAACAGCCCATGCACCTGACCACCCAATCCATTGCTACCTACCTGGCTCTCACCCATGACTAATATCAATGTCGCACGGGTCTGATCCAAGTAGAAGATCGGCTCACGACTGGCGGGGGGGAAATCACGACGGACGCCAATCTCCCAGGGCTGTAGGCAAATCGGGTGATTGACTACAGTCTTGATGATCGTGTGACCCTTGCCGGAGGAACCCCAGCGCGAGTGAGCGGACGGGGGCCAAGGATCACCTTGCCTGTCGGGGAATAGGCACAAACCGCGGGCTCTTCTCCAGCTGGGACGCACAAATGAACGGTGGGCCGCACCGTCAGATCTCTTGGCCTTTCCTCGGCCTGGGAAAGAACGGTTGCTTGTTTTCGTAACAGTAAAAAAAGGCTGCCCCTCAGGAGGTAAATCCCAATCGCGCAATAAAGTAACAAGCGAGCCAAGCGAGCCAAGCGCACAGCTAGTCAAGAGAAAATCCAGATTTGAGCTGAGGCACTGCGGGCCGTCCCAATGACACCGTCTGCCGTCACAAGGCATCTCCAGCTAACAAGGCCGATACGCGCATCACTGACATCACGAATATTCCACGGAAGATCTGAATCAGGAAATCGGGGTGAGTCGCACTTACTTCAAAACCGTCCTTGCGGTTTCACCCGTGTCTACTGGCCGCGCCTCGCGCGAGCTTTACATCAAGGTTGGCGTGCTTATTGGCCCCTTGGGCGCGCATTCCTGCATGTGCTTCCCTATATGTGACCCGTTCTCTTTGTGCGCAGCCGCCATATCTCAGCCGCGTCACAACTTTTCTTGGTGTGCGGCTTGCTGTTCACCGCGCTCGGACGCCTCTGGCCTTCCTCGCAGCGCGAAGCAATCGCAGCTCGAAACGACGAGGGATGAGACATGAGACAGGAGGCAAGGTGGCGAAGGGAAGAGGAAGAATTGCTTCGTGGCTCGACGGCTCGGAATGCCTCGGCAACTGCGGGGGGGAGGGGACGAGGCCGATACCGCTACTCCCCGAACCTCGCCCAAGTTCGCGCCCTGACCACGCTTCCGAGGCGAATCCGGCCGCAGCGACGAGCGAAGACGAGATGGTGGTGCACAGTGCATCGGCACGCGTGCGCTTCTCCTCTGAGGTGCAGCGCTGTGGAGAGAGAGACCCGGAGCGGGTCCTCGTGCCCGTCGCCCAGGATCGCCACCGGGCTCGCGTCATCCAGGGAGAAGTCTGGGCGTCCCCGCGCACGGGCAACGAGGCGCGCGCGAGAGCGTCGGCTGGCACTGGCACGGCATGGCCAGAGACTGGCATCGGCCCGAACATCAGCAAGGCGAAGCGCAGACTCGAGGAGGCAGCACCGCCGGATGCTTTGCGGAAGAACGCACGCCTTGAAACGCTACGTCATCGTTTGCCACGGGGGGTCTTAGCTTATCTTACGCACTGTCATTGTACAGGATTCATCGTAGCAAGACGCAGCGCAAGATACCTTCGCAGGTCGCGACATAGACATATAGCGTCGCAAGTCTGATTCATCATGGCGTTTATTTTCAGCTGGGTCCTTACGGTGATAGAACGTCTTAGCTGATCGATCTGCTGCAAATCGCGTGGCTCTAGCAGGAAACGATGCTGCATCACGAGAGACCACGAGAAGAACCTGATCTGACGGGAAGCCCTTGCCCCCAACCAGGAATCGTAGCTGCCAAGTGCTCATTGCTGCGCAGCCGTGTGAGCTTATGTCCAACTGTGGCACGGGTCTGGAAAAGTGCAGCAAGTGAGACCTCAGACGGCACCGGCACCTACTTCAGCTCGGCCTCGAGGACCGCGAGCGCGCGGTCGAGGCGGGCAAAGCCGTCACGCAGCTCCGCCTCCGTGATGACGAGGGGCGGAGCGCAGTGCAGCTGCGGCGGTCGCACGAAGCCGATGAGGCCCTCGTCGTTGAACGCCCTCTTGAAATTCGCAATGGGGGGCGGCATCGGATCGCCCACCTGCATGGGCCTCTCGCCCGTCTTCGGGTCCTGCAGGTCGAGGCAGCCAAAGGCGCCCAGGGCGCGCGCCTGCCGGACGCAGGCGTACTTGTCCACGAGGCGGTTGAGCTCCGAGATCATCACGGGCTGGATGCTCCGGTTGATGTGGCCGAGCACGTCGGTCTCGACGAAGTGCTTCAGGGAGGCGTAGCCGCAGGCGAGGGCCACGGGGTGCGCCTGGAACGTCGAGCCCCAGCCCGTCGGGTTGCTCCAGAAGAAGTCCTTGATCGGCTGCCGCATGCCGACCAGCGACAGCGGCTGCCAAGAGCCGGTCAGGCCCTTGGCGCTGGTGAAGATGTCGGGGATCACGCCGTCGAAGTGCTGGAAGGCGAAGAGCTCGCCGCAGCGGCCGAAGCCGGTCATCACCTCGTCGGCTATCATGAGGATGTCGTACTTGTTGCACAGCGCGCGGACGCCCTCCATGTAGCCGACGGCCGGGATGAGCACCCCAGCGGAGCCCGGGACGCTCTCGAGCATGATGGCGGCGATCGTGGATGGACCCTCGGCGACGATCTGCTCCTCGAGGCAGGCCAGCGCCTGGGAGCAGGCTACCTCATCTGTGTCACCCCAGCGGAAGAAATGTGGCTCCGGGTTGAACATCTTCACAAAGCCGGTCGCATGTTCTCCGCCGAACTTTCGGCGGAAATCGCCTGTCGCGCTGAGTGGCCCTACAGTTCCACCGTGGTAGGACCTGTACTGGTTGAAGATTTTCGTCTTCCCTGTATAGAGGCGAGCTAGGCGAATCGCACAATCGTTGGCCTCCCCACCACTCGACGGGAAGAGGAAACCGTTCAAGTCCCCAGGTGCGAGCTCAGCCAAAAGCGAAGCGAGCTTTGCCCGGACTGGAGCGAAGCCGATCCCCCCGTAGACGAAAGGCATCGTCTCCAGTTGGTCAATCATTGCCTTCTTGACGCCCTCAGGAACGGTGTGGCCCAGGTTCACGCAGACAGCCTCGCTGGTCCAGTCGAGGTATTTCTTTCCCGCGGTATCGTAAAGGTAAACGCCCTCAGCTCTCTCGATGATAGGCATGGTCTCCAGTGGCGCGGAGCCCGACCAGGTGAGCATGCAGTGGTCCACTGCCGCCTTGCGGACCTCCGCCTCCGACCAGGTGCTGCCGTCAAAGTGCCTTCTCGACGGCGTCCCGCAGGCATTGTCCTCCGTCGGCGCCTGCAGCTTCCGAGGCGGGTCCTGCTTGAAGCGGGCGTTCACGTGCGGAAACCCGGCGATGCCCTCGTCGTCGGTGGCAAGTCATGGGAGCCTCCCATACCAACTTGTCGGCTCTTGCGAATCTACGCTAATCGACACCAAATCGACGCTCATCGACGTTCATCGACGCTGATCGACGCTTGTCCGACGCTAAATCGGTGCTAACTCATCCACTCCCAGACGCTGATCGACGCTGCTCGACGCTAAAAACAGACTTGCGAGGGCACACATGGCTCCCATGATTTGCTACAGTGGAGGCCAGTCCGCAAGAAACCTTCCACCAGAAACCCAACCCTGAGACCCCAAGACATCCATCGCTTCTTGGTGTGGGAACGTCGCGCTCTCCACAGCAAAGCCACCGAGACCCAAGAAGCCAAGGGCACCCTGGGGGCAACCAGGGTGCTTCTTGGCATGGGCCTCCACTGCACACAAAAGAACCAGAAAAACTGCAGAAACAATAACTCTTGGCGCCCCGCGCGGACTTCTTCGATCTGCGCTGTGCCCCCCTCCCTGGCGCGCGTAGCGCGCCAGAGGCGGCGCCGGAGGCGCCGCCGGGGGGGCCCAGCGCGGATCCAAGAAGTCCGAGCGGAGCGCCAAGACTTTACGTTTGTGGCGTTTCTTCGACACTTGACGAGCGCGTTCCACTACCCGCAAAGTGACTACTCGCAAATGGTCTGGATCCGCCGCGGGGGATCTGCGATACATTCCATCCGAGCAGACATGTATGCTTCGGGCGTCTGCGAGCAGGCGCTCTGCGAGCCGTGGAGCGCGCCCGGTGAGACACGGGGCTCCCGTGCTCTGCTGCCGAACTCGCCGGAGGAGGGCCGAGCTCGAGACCCCAGCGGGCCCCCCCCGCGCGGGCCACCGCCGATCGCAAACCACACCCTGGCGCAGCCGCACCCTCCAAGCAGCCGCCGAGGCAGGACCCCCCGCGGGCCCCTCCCGGGGGTCCTCTGCCCGGCCCGCGCGCTCCGCCCGGGGCCGCGGCGGCGAGAGGCCTCTGGGGAGGCCCACGGAGGAGGCACAGCGCCAGGGGGCGGCAGCGAGCGAGGGGGGGGGGGGGAAGTGAGAGAGGGGGGAGGCCTGCGGAGGAGGCGGCGGGACTTCTCAGAAACCCTCGCGCCTGCTGAGGAGCTGGTTCTGTCCCCGGGCCCGGGAAGGCCCAGTATAGAGAGCTTCTCACCGGGCCGCGGGGGGCTTCCGAACCCTCCGAGGAGGCCTTCTCCCTCTCGCTTCCCCCCCTCGCTGGCCGCCGAAGGGAGGGCCCCCGTTGTCTCGACTGGCCCTCCTCCGAAGGGCCTGATGGCTTGCGCGACGAAGCGCAGCTGATGGAAAGCACCCCGGGGCCCGGAAAAGCCTCCGCGGACGCTCCAGCACTTCGAAGACCGCCGATCCTCGGGCCGAGGCCGAGGCCGTCCTCGTGGCCCTCTCCCCCAAGACGTCCGATGCCCTGACATCTTTCCATACAGCAGGGGCCCGCCCACAAAAGACCTGCCACAAGAAGCCCGACCCTGAGACCCCCCCAGGACGTCGATGGGTTTCTGGTGTGGGGACGCCGCGCTCTCCATGGCAAACCCATCGAAACCCAAGAAACCCAGGGCACCCCGGAGGCGAGCAGGGTGTCTCTTGGCATGGGCCTCCGCCGTGCCTGGGGCCCCAGAAAGCCCGGGCCAGCTCCTCGGCCCGAGCCGCTCTCTTGCGCACGGGCCCGCAAGGCCCCCCCCCCGGCGAGGGGCCCCCGAAGAGGCCGAGCCACGGCCACAAGTCCGCGGCGGCGAGAAGGGCAGATCGCCCAGGGGGGGGGGCAAGACACGCATTCGCCCAGGAGCCTGTTCGAAGACGTGATCATCGGCGCGCCTGAATACTCCAGATTTCGTAATATAAAAGGGAGGGGGTCTCATTTCGGGGAGGGGTCTCTTCCAGGCTATCTTGGAGGGCCTGGGGGGGGGTCTGGGGACGATGTTTTGGAGGGTTCTCCCACGGGGGGGGGGCTGAAATGGCGTGTCTTGGAGGGTCCAGACCTCCTCCCTTTTATTACGAAATCTGGAGGATTGCTCTCCCCTGAGCCATTCGCCCCTTCTCGTCGCCTCTGGAACGAGGGACTGCCGCCGCGAGGGGCTCACGAGCCGAGCGCGCCCTCCTCTGCCCCACCTCCTCCTCGCTTTTGAGCCTGGGCGGGGGGGGGTCGGGCCTGCAGGACACCCCAAGGGGGACGCCAAGGTGGCTACCTACCAGACCACCCCAACCCAACCCGAAGGCCCGAATTTCGGGTTGGGGGGGGGTAAGGGTTCCACATGTGTTTTTTCGATGTTTCCCGACCCCCCCCCCCACTGGAAATCGAGGGGAAATCCAAGCCTTCGGGTTGGGTTGGGGTGGTTTGGTGGGTGGTGACAAGGGGCGCAACCAACATGTTCGGTCAAGCTGAAAAGTTGATGCGCCACACCTGGCGTCGAGCCGAAGCTTTGGGCACAAGCGAATGGTTGGATGCTGCACACCTTAGTCTGCTCCACCGGCGAGGCGTTTGGCCGCCCGGACGTCCCCGTCTTGGCGGCCATGCAGAGGAAGGCGGTCTCTGAGCCTCGGCCCTGTCCTCAACTCCTCGCAGCCCTCTGGCTCCGCCGAGCACAACAAGCGCGCTCCGCTACTCTTAGGTCGGGCACGTCCCCCTACAGGCCCCTTTCGGACAAAAATGACAAATAATCGAAAATATACAACAGCAGTCAAAAAAATAATCGAGAAATCGTCCCCTGACTATTTTCTGATTATGTTTGAATGTTCCTCCTGTCGAGGGACATGCCCGACTTAACACTACTCGCAGAGTAGCTGCTCGCAAACGGCCTGGATCCGCCATCGTGGGATCCACGATACATGGCATCGAGGTAGGCAGGTGCCTTTTCGGACGTTTGCGAGTGGGCACCTGGCGAGTAGCGGAACGCGCTCGGTGAGAGCAGGCCCCTCCGAAACCGCCGGAGACCGCCGCCGAAGCCCGCCGAAGGACCGCCAGAGGACTGCCGGAGGCTGCCGCAGGCCGAAGCCCGCCGAAGACTCCTCAGCGACGCGAGCACGTCTGGGGCAACCAAAAGGTACCGATACCGTTGATGCGCCTTGAGCTTACACTCCTCCTCCTCCTCCTCCTCCTCCTCCTCCTCCTCCTCCTCCTCCTCCTCCTCCTCCTCCTCCTCCTCCTCCTCCTCCTCCCTCCTCCTCCTCCTCCTCCTCACTGCCAAGTTCTGGGGCAACCAGAATGTACCGATGCCGCCGCTCCCCGGAGCTCTCCCGGGGTACGCTCTGACCAGGATTGCGAGCCGACTCCGGCGGTGGTGCCGAGGACCTCCCAGGAGGCCGAAAAAGGGGAACACGGGCGGAGGGTAGAGGTATGGGGACTTTTCCTTCTCTGCGCGTCTGGGGTCCGCGGACCTCCGTGCGGCTGAGCTCGCGGTAGCTCGCCGTCGCGCGCCTGCCCGGCGCCAGGCGGAGCACGCCGGCGGGGGCCCTGCGGCCGCTGCGCAGGACGGACAACGCCATGGCCGGCGGGCGGGCGCGAGGGCGTCGGGGGGGAGCGGCCTGCTGGGCCGAGGCAGAAGCTACAGTGGAGGCCAGTCCACAAGAGGCCTTCCACAAGAAGCCCCGCCCTGAGGCCCAAGGACGTCCATGGATTCTTGGTGTGGGAACGTCACGCTTCCCACGGCAAAACCATCGAAACCCAAGAAGCCCAGGGCCCCCTGGAGGCAAGCAGGGGGGTTCTTGACATGAGTCTCCACTGTACACATTCGAGCATGGATCCCTTGTTGCTCATCGGCCTTGAGCGGTCGTCGGCCGTCTTCGGTGATATTCGGCGGTCCTCTGACAGTCGTCGGCGGTCTTGGGCAGTCTTCGGCGGTGTCCGGCGGTCTTCGGCGCATTCAGCGATCTTCGGAGGTCCTCGACGGTTTCGGAGGTGCATGCTCGGCGGAGCCAAAGGAGCAAAGGAGGACATGCTCGCGTCGTGAACATATCGCGACGGCAAGCTCTTGGCCGTTTTCGGCCGCTGGGGGCCCTCGCCGGGCTATGGGCCTGTCAAAAAACAACTCGGGATGAAAAACAGGTCCTGGGAAAGGTGTCCAGACCTCTGGAGGTCCACGGTGAAAAAAAAACACGACGTCGGCGATCTTGGGGGGAGGAAGAGAAGCCAAGGAGGACATGAGCAGAACGAATAAGAAGAGAAAGGGACACCTCCTCCTCCTCCTCCTTTACCCCTCCTCCTCTCCCTCCCTCCTTCCAATCCAGGCCTCCATCTCCTTCCCTCACTCATCTCCGTTCCCCACCCTGCAGTCATCGCATGGTTGCGCAATTAAATGAACAAACTCTTCAACATACATATGCAGCAACCACCAGAATCGCACACATAATCCGCGGCATCAGATACATGATCACCACCATAATCGTAAACATACGAACGGTAATCACCAACACAATCTTCACCAAACGCACGATACTTACCAACACGATCTTCAAAACAAACACACACACACACACACACACACGCACGATAAGCACAAACACATTCTTCAACATATACACGAGAATCACCAACACATTCTTCAACAAAACACCACAAGTATCAACGCAACGCCGGGAACCTTATTTCGAATAAGATCGCGATAGGATGGCGTCACAGTCGTTTACTGCATACTCGCATCATCGCAGCTCCAGATCGTTTCAATGATAGGCCAAGACGGCCTCCAACATTACACGGTACAACGCAAGATAGCTCAAGACAGCTCCCAACATGCCTTCGAGGAGGCCCCGTGGCCGCACCGATACCGTTCCAGATGACCTCCCGAACCCCCCCCCCCCCGGGGGGCCGACGTCCTCCCAAAACCCACTGAGACATCTCGTCTTTTCGCCTCCAATCTCTCCTCGGCTTGCCGATTCCTTCCGCCTCCGCCTGTCTTCTCCTTCCGATTTCTCCTTCCGTTACCAGCCTGGAACATATCCCTATCCCTATGTCGGGCATCGCCTCATCACGATGGCGATCTTAGGGGTTTCCTCGGTTTCTGGGGGCGTATCCCTAAGATTGTCATCTCCTTTTAGCGTGTCAATCTTAGGGATAGGGATATAAGTTCGAGGCTGGTGATTCCGCGTCGCCCCGTCTTCTCGTCTCCTCGCCCCCGAGGGGGCCCGCGAGGCCTGGGCCCCCCGACGGCCTCGCCACGGAGGAGGGCCCCGCCCGGGAGGGCCCCGAGAGGGCCCGAGGGAGCCCGAGGCGGCCCCCGAGAGCCCCCACGAGCGGCCCACGAGCACCCCCAAGAGAGGCCCAGGACGGCCCCAGGAGGCCACGCGTTGGCCTCTCCGAAAGGGAAAACGGCCGACACTAGGGGGAAAACAAACCTCCCTCGCTTTTGACCGCCCTCGCTTCCAAGAGATACCAAACGATGCCAAACTACGGCCTGCCCTGGCCAGGCCGCTTGACGTGGAGGCGCGTGGTATGACTTGGTTTTGCCTGGAAGCGAAAGCGGGGGAGGTAATTCACGCTCTGAGACACAGGCGGTGCCCCCGTCGTGGATCGATGGCCTCCAGGTGGCACCAAGAGGCCCCTCGAGGCCTCGAGGGATGCCCCCAAGAGGAGCCCGAGAGCCCCAGAGGGCGCCCAAACTGGCCCCGGGAGGGCCTGAGATCACTGACCCCACGCCTCTGCTCGAGGCAACTCCTCGGGGCGCCGCTTCTGGACCGGGCGGGTTGACTCGGGTGCGCGCACCGTCGGGACTCGTGGGCCGTCGTGGCGTGCAGTCGGAGGCATGGACACGGCCAGACCCACTGGCTGGCAATGCCGGAGCCACGGGCCACAACAAATCATGAGGGCGTGAGCGGTTTAGGGAACGTCTTCTTCCAACCCCCTTTCTTCCCCGTCGGGAAGGGTTGATCACTATCCCCGAGTCATAAGCACGCGGTTTTGGGAACGTCTTCTTCCAACCCCCTTTCTTCCCCGTCGGGAAGGGTTGATCACTATCCCCGAGTCATAAGCACCCCCTCCCCCAGGCGGCCGGCAGTCAACCAGGACCAAGGCGGACCCCCCCCCCCATCCCTTGTCAAAAACAAGATTAAGCACACTTGGGGGCAAAATCATGGGTCATGCTCGTGGGCCCCGCAAGCACTTTGTATTGTCGAAGAGGCCCTCCAAGGCCAACCCCTTGCTCACAGAGGTATCTCTGTTCATCCTGGTTGCCCGCTTTGTTTCACTATATGTGTCTCGTCGTGCCTTTTCCCGCCAGCTCTCATGACCAGGTGGGCTCTGAATGGGCTGCTGGGGGTACGCGAAGCGTGCAGGATTCCCAAAAAGAGCAATCGTCCATGTCTGCAACTGTTGCATCCTTGAAAAACGGATGTGCGCGGCGTTGAGGAGCGAGAACCCCATTTTGACAAGGATCACCTTCCGTCCTTGTACCCGTTGCATGTTTCTTGAGTTTGGAGAATAGCGCGCGGCTCTAGGGCGAGACCTTCAGTTTGAAAAGCAGCCGCCCCCCTCACCCTTGTAACTGTTTCACAAGTTTACACTTCTGGCCGTGAGCATCGAGGACGCTTCAAGCGAAAGCCCAAAGTTTAAACATGGCTCACCCTCCTTAAGCGAAACTGTTGCACGTGTTACAAAAGCCCCATGTTGAAAACGAGCAGACGTCCATATCTGTAGCTGGCGCACCCTTTTTACAAACGGATATGCGCGGCGTTAGGGCGAGTGCCCTTTTAAAACTATCCGACAGGTAACTAACCCCTTCTCCACGCGAGTCGACTATTTAAGTGGACGCTCCATACAAGAGAACACGGCGCGAGGACAATCTGCTCCGCTGGACATCCCAGGACCCTACGACGGTGGCAACAATGTTGCACTTCGCAGCCCCCCAGGGAGCCGCGAGGTGTCGGCTGGGCCTGCCTACGCCCCAACTCCGATGGGCCTCCCAGGAGCCCACCAAAGTGACGACAATTGCGCACTGCGTAGCCCCCCAGTGAGCCGCGAGGTCTCAGCTGGATGTGCGCTATCCCCCACTCCGCTGGGCCCTCAACAGTTGCGCAGGCCGCTGCTCCCGAGGGAAGCGCAATGTCTGGGCTGGATGTGCGTGCTGACCCCCGCTCCGCTGGGCCCCCCAAGAGCCCACGAAAGTGGCGACAGCTGTACAGGTCGCAGCCCCCCCGGGGAGCTGCGAGGTCTCGGCTGGGTGCGCGTTCAGTGGAGGCCCGTCCACAAGAAACCTTCCGCAAGAAACCCAACCCTGAGACCCCAGGACGTCCATTGATTTTTGGTGTGGGAACGTCACCCTTTCCATGGCTAAACCATCGAACACCAAAAAACCCAGAGCACCCTGGAGGCGAGCAGGGTGTTTCTTGACATGGGCCACCACTGTACTCCCCCTACTCCGCTGGGCCTCCCAGGAGCCCAGGCGAGTGGCGACGGTTGCGCAGCTCGCAGCCCCCCCAAGGGAGCAGCGCAGGACGAGGCAGGGCGGAAAAGGGAGGCGGGAGAAATGGAGACCGCCGTGCTCCAGTCAAACCGAGAACCCAAACACGGGAGGGCTGGGAAACAAGAATGCGCGCGGCGCTAACCAAGGCGAGATCCTCATATTGAAGAGCCACCGCCCACCATCCTTGTAGTTAACTGCTGCATGTGCTGAAAAACGAGCGCGCGCTGCGCCAAGGCAATATACCCCCACTTTGAAAACGACCCGCGATCCAATCCTGTAGCTAGAAGCCTCCCAGATGGGGTCCGAGTAGATGGGGTCGGAGGATCGCGCCGCATCGCTAATGCATCGCCGATGTATCGGCGATGCATCGGCGATGCATCGGCGACGTCGGCGATCCATCGGCAACGTCGGCGCGGAGAGAAATAGCGGCTCCACATCGAGCCGCATCGGCGATGCAGCGGCGATGCGGCGCGATCCTCCGACCCCGTCTACTCCGCTGTAAAATGTAAGATTAGGTCGGACATGTCCCCCTACAGGAGGATTTTAAGCGAAACATCAAAAATTGTCAAAACAACAAACACCCTAACATTTCCAAACATTGTCAAAAAATCGTTCCCCGAGCATTTGTCCCCATCCACAATGAGGTTGTTGATTTCTCTGGACACCCCGCGCAGGAAGTCTCACCCCTCACCCCCTCCCTCTCCTCCTCATCGCCCAGCATCTACCCACTCACACTCTCACTCACTTATCATCACCCCCCTCATCATCACCATCACCAGCATCATCGTCGTCATCAGAATCACCACTCACTCACTCACTCACTCACTCACTCACTCACTCACTCACTCAGGCTCCTGAGCCCCGAAAACAAGGGAACAATCAGGCGGGAGCTTCGTCTGTGAGTGACTTGCGAGGAAGTCTCACGCAGGAGCCCCTTCCCTGTGGCCCGCAGATATATTATTAATCCGAGCGGGTGATGAAGATCCTGTAATTAACATCACTTTTGGGCTCCTGAATCGTGCATATGGGAGAAGTATCAGGCGGGAGCCTCGTCTGTGAATGAATTGCGAGAAAGTCTCAGGCGGGAGCCCCCTCCCTATGGGGCCCGCAAATCATGTGATTAATCTGATCGGGACATCCAGATCCTCTAACTGTCGTCACTCTTGGGTCCCTGAGGCGAAACTATGGGGGAAGTATCAGGCGGGAGCCTCGTCTGTGAATGAACTGCGAGGAAGTCTCAGGCGGGAGCCCCTTGCATATGGGGCCCGCAAATCATGTTATTACCCCGAACGTCATCCAGATCCTCTACCTGCCGTCACTTTTGAGCTCCTGAGGCCTGGAGTATGAAGGAAGTATCAGGCGGGAGCTTCGTCTGTGAGCGAATTGCGAGGACACCTCAGGCGGGAGCCCCCTCCCCATGAGGCCCGCAGATCATGTTACTAATCCGAGCGGGTGGTGAAGATCCTGTAATTGACTTTACTTTTGGGCTCCTGAGTCTTGCATATGGGGAAAGTATCAGGCGGGAGCCTCGTCTGTGAGTGGCTTGCGAGGAAGTCTCAGGCGGGAGCCCCCTCGCTATGGGGCCCGCAGATCATGTTACTAATCCGAGCGGGTCATCCAGGAACCTGTAACTGTCGTCACGCTTGGGTTCCTGAGGCCTGGGGAAATATCAGGCGGGAGCCTCGTCTGTAAGTGAACTGTCAGGAAGTCTCAGGCGGAAGCCCCCTCCCTATGGGGACCGCACGTCATGTTGGCAATACGAGCGGGTCACCCTCGAACCTGCAACTGTCGTCATTGAGGCCTGAATATGGGGGAAATATCAGGCGGGAGCCTCGTGTGTGAGTGAACTGTGAGGAAGTCTCAGACGGGAGCCCATTGGCAATCCACGCGGGTCATCCTCGAACCTGGAACTGTCGCCACTGAGGCTTGAATATGGAGGAATATGAAGGAAATATCAAGCGGGAGCCTCGTCTGTGAGTGAACTGTGAAGAAATCTCAGACGGGATCCCCCTCCTTATGGGGCCCGCACTTCACGTTGGCAATCCAAGCGGGTCATCCTCGAACCTGTAACTGTCGTCACTTTTGGGTTCCTGAGGCCTGACTCTGGGGAAGCGTGTAGCGGGAGCCTCGTCTGTGACTGAACTGCGAGGAAGTTTCAGGCGGGAGCCTCGTCTGTGAGTGAACTGCGAGGAAGTCTCAGGCGGGAGCCCCCTCCCTATGGGGCCGCCAATTCATGTTGGAAGCCCGAGCGGGTCATCCTCGAACCTGGAACTGTCGTCACTTTTGGGCTCCCGAGGCCTGAATATGGGAGAGTATCATGCGGGAGCCTCGTCTGTGAGTGAACTGTGATGAGATCTCATGCGGGAGCCCCCACCCTATGGTGCCCGCACCTCTCGTGTTTCGTCCGGGTCGTTCTCTGGCGCGCGTTTACTTTGGGTCGTCCGCTGGCGCGTATCCGCCGGGACGCATGTCGTGCGTTTCCTCTGGGTCGTGTTCCGCACGAGGAGGATGAAGGAGGAAGGAGGATACAGGACGAGAAAGAGAAGCAGGAGGAGGAGGGGGAGGAGGAGGAGGAGGAAGCAGAGGGCGAGAAGGACGAGGAAGACATGGAGGAAGGAGTGCCCTTGGAGGCCCCAGGATGTCCCAGGAGGGGTAGGAGGCTCATGGAGGCCCCAAGATGCCCCAAGAGCCCCCAGGAGGCAGGAAGCCTAAGGAGGAGGCAGGAGGAGGGGGAGGCGGAGGAGGAGGGGGGGAAGATGGAGACGAGGAGGAGGGGGAGGCGGAGGAGGAGGGAGAGGGAGAAGAGGAAGATGGAGAGGGGAGGCGGAGGAGGAGGAGGAAGAGGAGGAGGAGGGAGAAGGAAAGCAGCAGGAGGAGGACGCAGGAGGCAGGAGGAGCATGGGGAATTGGGGGAGGAGGCATAACGAGGAGGAGGAAAAGGAGGAGAAGGAGGTGGTGGTGGAGGAGGCAAGAGGAGGAAGCAGGGGTTGAGGCAGGAGGAGGAGGAGGAGGAGGAGGAGGAGGAGGAGGAGGCAGGAGGAAAAGAAGGAGGCAGCAGTAGGTGGAAGAAGCGAGGGGGCAGGAGGAGATCCCCTGGCAAGCTGAACAGATTCTCATGCGGGGTCCTACCGCCGGAGTACTTTTGCTATGCTTGAGCACTCCTCCTGTAGAGGAACAGGCCCGACTTAAAATGTAAGACGAAAGCGCGCGGCGCCAGCGCGAACACCCGACCTCTGAGAGGGGAACCGCCCTCCACCCTTCGACCTGTTGCAGCGTGGAACTTACCAGCCTGGAACATCTCCCTATCCCTATGCTGGGCACCTCCTCATCACGATGCCAATCTTAGGGATTCCCTTATTTTTTGAGGGCGAATCCCTAAGATTGTGATCGCCTTTTGGCGTGTCAATCTTAGGGATAGGGATACGCTCGAGGCTGGTAAGGAACGCCAGTGCGACCGGCGCCAGAGCGACAGCCCTTTGTCGAGAACCGCCCGCTCTCCATCCTTGGGCTGACGATGGAGTATCGTTTCTCCGATCCCCATCCCCAGCGGCGTGGCCTGGGCCCCACTGGCCGATGTACCCCCCTAGATAAGGGGATGTAGGTCGTTCCCTTCGGGTTTCGAGGGGTGTATCCCCAACTGGGGTGGTAATTTGGTGGGGGTCTCGAAGGGGATGGGGATGGGGGTGGGGATCAGATAAACGATACTGGACGATGGGGTGTTCGATGTGTTGGCGACGATGGGGTGTTCGAAGTGTTTCACGGCGTTCGCCTACCGTCGCGTCGGCACCAGCTCTCCTGCCCATGCACCTCTGACGTGCACGGCGTCTTCTTCTTGTTCTTATTATCATTATTATTATCATTATGTTTATTATTATTATTATTACTATTATTATTATTAATAATATTATTATTATTATTATTATTATTATTATTATTATTATTATTATTATTATTATTATTATTATTGTTATTGTTATTATCCATCCCTGGAGTTGTTGCGAAGCGTAGCTCTGGTGTCATAGTGGGTGCAACCTCAGGCGAAACGCCAGGCCCGCCCCACCGACACGTCTGGGGGCACGACTGCGAAAAGTTGTCTATAAGGAAGGAAAAAGGAGGACGAAGAAGGAGGAGGAGGAGGAGGAGTTATCGATAAATAAAAAATTGAGTAGAAGCGGTGGGGGGGGAAGGGAGCAGTTACTCGGGGGA
>CAUYUJ010018947.1:47500-54401 GCA_963575745.1 Prorocentrum cordatum
ATCCATTTCCCGTGCGTGTTTCGGTGTCGTGCGTGTGTGTTTGGCTCGATGGTCCTGAAGGGTCCTCGCCGAGAAAAAAATATCCCAGTGCGACCCTACCTAGGAGTTGGAGCAGTCAGGAAAGCAACATCTACATCTACATCGACAGCTACATGTTATGCTATGCTATGTTATGATATGCTATGCTATGCTATGCTATGATATGCTATGATATGTTATGATATTATATGCTATGCTATGATATGATATGCTATGCTGCGCTGTGCTATGCTAAGCAATGATGTGATATGCTATGTTATGCGATGCTGCGCGAAGCTATGCTATGATATGATATGCTATGTTATGATATGATGAGCTATGATATGCTATGCTATGATATGCTATGCTTGGCTATGATATGCTATGCTATGCTGTGCTAATGCTGCGCTGCGCTATGCTGCGCTGCGCTAAGTTAAGATAAGGTATGCTAAGCTATGCTAAGCTAAGCTAAGCTAAGCTGGGCTAGGCTAAGCCAAGCTAAGCTAAGCCAAGCCAAGCCAAGCTATGCTAAGCTAAGCTAGGCTAAGATGAGATGAGCTAAGCGAAGCGAAGCTAAGCTAAGCTAAGCTAAGCTAGGCTAGGCTAAGCTAAGCTAAGCTAAGTTAAGCTAGCCTAGGCTAGACACAGCTAAGTTAAGCTAAGCTAAGCTAAGATGAGATAAGCTAAGCTAAGCTAAGCTTAGCTAAGCTAAGCTGGGTGAACCCAGGGGGCGCAACTGGGGGAGCCGCGGGGCGGATCCTGGGGGAACCACCCGGGGCAGGTTCCACTGCCCGGCCCCTTAAGCATACCGAGTAAGAACCCTTCTAGGCAGAACCTAGGTAGAGAAATACACACGTCCGAGCGATGCCAGGCCAGTGACGGCGCCCGCATGGCAGCACCGCCCTCTTTCGGCACACCCCTCACACGCTCCGTGGCCCCATGAAGGGCTCCGCCTGAAGCACCAGTGGCAGCGCCCGCATGTCCGCCCCGCCCCATGTCGGCACACCCTTCACACGCCTCGTGGCCCCATTAGGACATCCACCGAAAGCGATGCTCACACGACTGTACTCGCAACTGCATATGGTTGGGCCCTTCGCTGAACTCATACTCGTTGAACCAATAACGTCCTTTACGAAGAGGGGTCGCCCCCATCCCCTAACGATAACGAGCCTACGGGACGGAGAAGCTCAACAGGAATGGCGTCATGTTCACAGGCGTCAGCGTCAGCGTCAGCGTCAGCATCGCCGTCGTCGTCGTCATACAGTAGTGACCGTCGTCGTCGTCCTCCTCCTCCTCCGCCTCCTCCTCCTCCTCCTCCTCCTCCTCCTCCTCCTCCTCGTCGTCGTCGTCGTCGTCGTCGTCGTCGTCCTCCCTCATCGTCCTCATCGTCCTCGTCGTCGCCGTCGTTTAGGAGGGCCTCGGAGGGCCTTCGCTCCCCTCCAGAGGCCTCCCCAAATCTCCCGAGGTCTCCGGGGATCTCTGGAGGCCTTCTGAGGCCGCCGTCGCCCTTGGGCCCGACCACATTCCCGCTGCCCCTCCACGGGGGCCGGATCCTCCCCCGGCAACGGCGGCCCATCGCCCTCACGAGCGTGACTGCCGCCAGCCAGGTCGAAGCGCTCTTGCGGAGCGCCGCGAAAGACCACGATGCGAAGGAGGCCTGGGAGAAGATGAAGCGAAAGACGACGACGCCAAAATGAAGAAGCACTTTGATCTGGCTCTTCTCAGCAGGACGAGTCTTGGAGCATCGCAGACGGCTTCGTCGGCAAGGTACCAATAAGAACACATATTGGCTAATCTCAGCCGAACGCAATCCGCCCCTGTGCCGCTGGGCACGCAGCGGGCGTGTGCTCGGGTCCTCTACCCCATCCCTGGAGCTTCAAGCCTCACTCCTGAGGGGCCTCTCCGGGGCCTGGACACCGAATCCGAAATGTCGTTGGGATTCCCGCGTGCCCCTGGGGCCCCGTCGCGGCTTCACGCACGACTTCTTCGGGCCCCGGGGGGCCCAGAAACGGGTCGAGAGGGCCTCGAGAGGCCCTCGAGACGACCCAAGAGGAGCCCGAGTCGCCGAACGATCGCTCCAAGACGCCCATGGTGGCCCCCGGACGATCCAAGAGGTCTCCAAGACGCCCCAAGAGGCCTCCAAGACGCCTCCCAAGAGAGCCCCAAGAGGCAACATTCATCGAGTTCCATCGGTCTTTGAAGGTTTTTGGCGTTTCCGCCCTTTCAGCTTCCCGACGCTCCCAGGCGGCCCTAGAGGCCCCCAAGACCACCCCAAGACGGCCCAAGAGGCCTCCAAGAGGGCCCCAAGACGGCCTCGGAGCGCCCCAAGACGGCCTTAGAGGCCGCCCAGAGGCACCCAAGACGCCCCAAGAGGCTTCGGCGAGAAGGTCAACATCAGTGATTCTACTAAGGTTTTGGCCACAGTTTGGCCTCCTGGGGGGGAGACCCTAATTGAGGAGCCCCCCTCTCTGATCGATCTCTTCCAGATTGGCCCCAAGATGGCCCCCGAGGGTCCCAAGGGCACCCCAAGAGGGCCCCAAGAGGCGCCCAGGAGGCCCCAAGAGGCGCCCAAGATGCCCCAAGAGGCCCACAAGAGACCCTCCAGACGCCCCAAGAGGCCTCCCTGAGACACTCAAGACGCCCCAGGAGGCCTCGGAGAAAAACCCAAAATCATTGATTTCACCAAGGTTTTGGCCACATGTTGACCTCGTGGGGAGGGGGGACCCTGAAGAAGGAGCCCCCTCCGTTTGCTCGATCTCTTCAAAGATGGCCCCAAGATGGCCCTCGGGGCCCCCAAGGGTGCTCCAAAACGGCCCCAAGAGATGCACAAGAGGCCCCAAGAGGCTCCCACCATGCCCCCAAGATGCCCCGAAGAGGCTCCCAAGAGACCCCCAAGAGGTCCCCGAGAGGCACCCCAGAGGCACCCAAGACGCCTCAAGAGGCCCCTGGGGCTGCCAAGAGACCCCCAAGACTTCCCAAGAGGACTCCAAAAAGCTCTCGAAAGACATCCGAAGAGACTCCGAGAGGTATCCAAGAGGCCTATGTCCTTTCTGCACGCCCTCCTCCTTCTCCTTCTCGTTCTCCTCCCCTCCCCCTCTCCCTACTCCTCCTCCTCCTCCTCTTCCTGCTCGTCCTCCGATTCCTCCTCCATTCTCCCTCTCTGAGGGGTACGACGTCTTACCCAGCCCTTTATTCTCTTGCACAGGGTGTCTAAAGCTCCGACCACTTTATTCCGCGTCGCACCGCACCCCCTCCTGCCCCGCCCCCTCCCACCCCTCCCCAGCGTTCCCCAGTGGCCCAGTGGCACCTTCGCCCAGTGCCCCCTCCCCCCGACCATTTACTTCCGCCTCGCACCGCACCCGCCCCCCCTCCCCGCCCGCCTCCCACCCCTCCCCAGCCCCCCCCCCTGCCCGCCCCGCCCCCCTTCTACCACCCCCCAGCGTTCCACAATGGCCCACTGGAACCCCCGCCCAGTGCCCCCTCCGCCTCGGCCATTTTATCCCGCGTCGCACCGCACCCGTCTCCTCCTATCACCAACGTTCCCAGAGGCTCAGTGGAACCTCCGCCCAGTGCCCCCTCCGCCTGACCATTTTATTCCGCGTCGCACCGCGCGCCCCCCCCCCTCCCTGCCCGCCCCCTCACAACTCCCCCAGCGTGCTCCAACGGCCCAATGCAACTTCCGGCCAGTGCCCCCTCCGCCCCGATCACTTTATTCCGCGTCGCACCGCGCCCCCCCCCCCCTCCCCCCCCACCCCCTGCACCCCCACCCCTCCTCTCCCCAGCGTTCCCCATAGGCCCAGTGGAACCTCCACCCAGTGCCCCCCTCTCCCTCGGCAATTTTATTCCGCGTCGCACTGCGCCCCGCCTCTCCGCCCCCCTCCCCAACCCTCCCCAGCGTGCCTCAACGGCCCCGTGGAACTTCCGCCCAGTGCCCCCTCCCGCCCCCGACAGTTTATTCTGCGTCGCACCCGCACCCGCCCCCCTCCCCGCTTCCTTCCGCCCCTTCCCAGCCCCAGCGGTCCGGTGGAACCTCCGCCCGTGCCACCTCGACCCCTCCGCCCAGTGCCCCTTCCGCCCCGACCATTTTATACTCTTGCGCAGGGCCTAGAGCTCCGACCCACTTTATCTTGGCGTCACACCCAACCACCCCGCCCCGCCCCCCCCGCCTCTGCACCCACCCACCCACAACCACCCACCACCACCACCAGCGTGACACCGCCCCCCGTCCAGCTCTCTCCACCCAGACCCCCTCCGCCACGACCACTTCATACGCCGACCACCACCACCACCACCAGCGTAACACCGCCCCCCGTCCAGTGCCATGTCCACGCCGCCACCCACCGCCCCGACTCCTTTATGCACCAACCACCACCACCACCACCACAACCACCACCACCACCACCACCACCACCACCACCACCACCACCACCACCACCACCACCCCCACCCTTGTTCCTTATTATTATATACCCCCACCTACCTCGTATTCCGGCCGATAGCGGCCCAATCCGGGACCTCCCATCCGGACTGTAAATTACGCTACCGAGGAACCCCACATACTTAACTTAAATCTTGTGTGTTTGCTTAAGTTTATAATATATGCGCAATTCTGCGTTCTCAGCCCTCGTCGCGAATGTTCCCCTATGTGTCATCCAACGCCATATTGCTTGAACCTCCTCCCTCTTCCTAGCCTTCTATCCTCCGTCGAGGACAGATTCGAGCCAGCCAGCGGCCGCGGTGAGGGACCACCCCCTGCGCACCCTCGATGGTGTCGAGAAAGTGCCACGCCTGCTATGCCCTGGACGACCGTCGTGCGTAGCGGCCGCGGTGAGGGACCACCCCCTGCGCAGCCTCTATGGTGTCGAGAAAATGCCGCGCCTGCTATGCCCTGGACGACCGTCGTGCATAGCAGCCGCGGTGAGGGACCACCCCCTGCGCACCCTCTATGACGTCGAGAAAGTGCCACGCCTGCTATTCCCTGGACGACCGTCGTGCATAGCGGCCGCGCTGAGGGACCACCCTCTGCGCACCTCCTGTGGTGCCGAGAAAGTGCCACTCCTGACACGATCTGCGAGCGTGTCACGGATAGAGGCCGCGCTGAGGGACCACCCTCTGCGCACCCCCTGTGGTGTCGAGAAAGTGCCACTCCTGCCAAGATCTGCGAGCGTGTCACGGATAGAGGCCGCGCTGAGGGACCACCCTCTGCGCACCCCCTGTGGTGTCGAGCAAGTGCCACTCATGCCACGATCTGCGAGCGTGTCACGGATAGAGGCCGCGCTGAGGGACCACCACCCTCTGCGCACCCCCTGTGGTGTCGAGAAAGTGCCACTCCTGCCACGATCTGCGAGCGTGTCACGGATAGAGGCCGCGCTGAGGGACACCACCCTCTGCGCACCCCCTGTGGCGTCGAGAAAGTGCCACGCCTGCCACGCCCTGCGAGCGTGTCACGGATAGAGGCCGCGCTGAGAGACCACCCTCTGCGCACCCCCATGTGGTGTCGAGAAAGTGCCACTCCTGACACGATCTGCGAGCGTGTCACGGATAGAGGCCGCACTGAGGGACCACCCTCTGCGCACCCCCATGTGGTGTCGAGAATGTGCCGCGCCTGCCACGCCCTGCGAGCGTGTCACGGATAGAGGCCCCGCTGAGGGACCACCCTCTGCGCCCCCCCAGTGGTGTCGAGAAAGTGCCGCGCCTGCCACGCTCTGCGAGCGTGTCACGGATAGAGGCCGCACTGAGGGACCACCCTCTGCGCACCCCCATGTGATGTCGAGAATGTGCCGCGCCTGCCACGCCCTGCGAGCGTGTCACGGATAGAGGCCCCGCTGAGGGACCACCCTCTGCGCCCCCCCAGTGGTGTCGAGAAAGTGCCGCGCCTGCCACGCCCTGCGAGCGTGTCACGGATAGCGGCCGCGCTCAGGGGCCACCCCCTGCGCACCCCCTGTGGTGTCGAGAAAGTGCCACGCCTGCTGTGCCTGGACGACTGTCGTGCATAGCGGCCGCGGTGAGAGACCACCCCCTGCGCACCCCCTATGGTGTCGAGGAAGTGCCACGCCTGCCACGCCCTGCGAGCGTGTCACGGATAGAGGCCCCGCTGAGGGACCACCCTTTGCGCCCCCCCAGCGGTGTCGAGAAAGTGCCGCGCCTGCCACGCCCTGCGAGCGTGTCACGGATAGAGGCCCCGCTGAGGGACCACCCTCTGCGCACCCCCTATGGTGTCGAGGAAGTGCCACGCCTGCTCGCCTGCCGCATGGCTTGCCGTGTGTATGTGTATGATGCGTGTGCGGCCATATCGGGACATATCTCACGTGTTGCCCAGTATGTCGTGCAGACGTCTTGGGTGTATGATGCAGTGAATATGCGTCTTGTATGTGCGAATGTGTGCATGCGCGCGGCTGTGTGCGAGTGTGTGGGTGAGGAGGCGGGAGGTGTGTGAGACGCGGGTGCGGCGCGGCAGGGAAGAAACCCAGAACCCCACGACGAAGCATGTGGGGGAAAATCCATACAAAGTGGCCGTTTTTCTTCTCAGCATCGTCTTTCTTGTCGTCGACGATGCGAAAAGCGTGGCAGGAATGGGACGCGGCGCACATCGCGCGCGGCAGTCATTCTGGGCCCGCCCACCCTGACTGTAAAAAATATAAAAATCTTCGTGATTTCCTCTCGGCATGGCCTGCCTTGTCGCTGACGGTGCGAAATATGCGGCAGGAGTGGGACGCGGCGCACATCGCGCGCGGACGTCCATGCGGGCTGCGGGCCCTCCCATCCTGACTAGTGCTGCTAGTACCATTGGTACTACTACTACTACTACTACTACCACCACCACCACCACCACCACCACCACCACTACCACTACTACGACTACTACTAGCTAACTACTACTACT
>CAUYUJ010018947.1:54501-87001 GCA_963575745.1 Prorocentrum cordatum
GGCCTCCCAGTATTTCCTTGGGCCGCCTCTTCTTAGTAAGCGGTAGTCAGCGACGTGTTCCTGGAATGCCCTTCTGTTTATCCTTGATCGCCGTGACTGCTCTTGACGTTGCGTCGTTGACGCAGGACTGCGAAGCTCGGGAATATATCACAGCTGCTCTGGATGCATTGTCGCATGCCTTAAAACAAACAAGTGTGGCCGTCTCCTAGAATGGGCGAGGAGCAGAAGAAACGGATGGGCAGCAGCACCCCATCACGAATTGGAGGTAGCACCCCATCGGATGGGCGGGTGAAACACTTGGCCAAGACCAGCGCGCGCCACAAAAAAGGCAGGAGCCGACTTCCTGGCATCCATACCAGAAGCTGCCTCCTGTTCAGATGTTCGGGGTCCCCTTTAAGGGCCTTTTTGAGGATTCATGGAAAATAACCCAAAATTGTCTTTTCAAATACGATTTCATTTGTCCCCACGACACTCATTGTCTTTTGGATTTCGGCGAGATTTGTCCCCCCCGCCAAACATTGTCAAACGACATACGAACCAATTTCTCCCGCGGGGCAACATGGCCCCGCCTGGGATGCCTGGGCGGGGTGGAACACTAGCGGGAAGCCGCGTCACATTGCGAGGGCGCGCGCGTGCACGCAGGGTCCCGCGGCCAGCAGTGACCCCGAGGGCCGCGAGATATAACCTGAGGGCGGCTCTCGCCGACCGCTGCAGCTCGAGCAGCCCGCGGGCCAGGGGCCGAGGCGTTGCCTGGCCACCAGCGGTGCCCTGGCCCAAGCGCGCAGGCCGACGCGGCCGCGCGACTGGCCAGGCGGGGCTGCCCGACGGCGGGCCGAATCGCGCAACGCGTGCGCCCGCCAAAGGCGCCACCGCCCCAGCCGTGCGAAACGCCCCCGAAAGACAGGCGCAACGCGAGACAACCTGCGCTACAAACGCACGCCTTGAAAAACAGCATGCGGATACCGATCGGGGAACGGGGCCCCCGCCGCTCGCCGCGGCGGCCAGCGCTACGCTGGCGCGCCGCAAGAGCGCCCGAATACAACCCCGACGGACGGACGGCGGCACGACACTGCGCGCGGTGCCGCGAGTGGCCACCGTTGCGCAGTCGCGCATCTTGTGGGCTTGAGCCAAAATGGCCACGGCCGAAGTGCAGGGGGGCGAGGGACTAGCAAGAGATAGGGAGACATGCGGGAAGGGGGTCGGGCAAGAGGGAGGCGCGGGCGGCAGCGAGGGCAGTCGGGGGGGGCACGCGCACATCAGAACGGAAGCTGCAATACGATGAAGAGGCGGACCAGAGGTGGGATCTGGATGCGGAAATGCTCAACAGCAAAGGGTGGCGGCTCCCCCTCCACCCGACGGGCCCCTTTGATGAGCCACGAATTCACAAGGGAGCGCCAAGGAGGGCCCAAACGGCGTCCAAGATTGCCCAAGATGACCCTATAAGCGCCTCAAGGGGCATGAGCCGACCCAAGAATCCACGTCCCCCTGGAGGAGCACTGGAGGCACCGAGAGGGCCCAAGTGAGCTCCACGCAACGAAAATAGCTGACCCCCTCTGGGAGCCCACAGGCTGCGAACGTTATCGCCCTGTTCGGCTGCCAACTTCCCAAAGCGATCCGACGAGCTATCGACGGCGCCCAATGACAGCCCGAGAGGCCACCAATGGGGGCCCTAGCGCAGCAAAAGAGAGCGCCACGACGGCCCAAGAGCCCCCGCGCGAGCCAGGCGGCACCCCACGAGGAGCCCAGGATGGGGGCCGAGAGAAGGAGCGCGAATTACGCCTAAGGCCGTCTCTATACCGCAGCCCCAAACGCACCCTAGAAGCCCCCGAAGCGCCCCCAGACGCGCCCCAATGGCCCCCCTAAGAAGCACGCCAGAAGCCCCGAAGTGGCACCTGAGAGGCCCTTTCGGAAGCCTTGAAATGCTACCCAAGAGCCCCCCGAGAGGCACCCTGCAGGACCACATATACACCCAACGAGGCCCACGGGCCCCAGCCCAGACACGGCGGCGGGCTTGGCCGAAGGCTGCCAATATCACCACCAACTCAAGAAGGCGCAGACGGCGCCTCGATCTCACAGGGGCGGCACTGGGGGCCCGACGCAACGTGGAGGGATGTTGCCACGACGCGCGGCCCTCTGATTTTCTTGTATGCCGCAACTTTGTCATACTCCCCTGCAAAGTCACATGTCGAACGCACTCCTGCTGGCCTCTGCTTCTACACGGGCAGCGCGAGTGGCAACCTGGAGCGATCACGAGCTTCGTGCGCGACCCCGACCTCATCTCCTCAATCGGCCCCGTCGCCCGCCCCCGCCCTCCTCCGAAGCCCCCCCAACCCCCACTCATCATGGCACTCGCATTGGCACTGCCACCCCCGTAGCATCCAATCCCTGCTGGTCCGCATTGTCATCCTTGCCCGTGTCCCCCTCATCGTGTTTACCCCGCCCCCAGTTTAGAGTGTAATACAGTGCGTGCGTGCGTGCATCTAACGCTGGGGTCGCGGGCTCCAGATCACCCACTGGGGCTGCCTCAGCTCGCCCAGGCTGCGTGCAACGCTCGTGCCTGCAAAAGCAGGCTGTCAAACCTTCCGTCGGGCCGCAACTTGCACGCGGCCGACGCAGCGAAGCTCCTGCCAGCCCAGACTGGGCCAAGTGTGACTGCAAACGCGCTGGGGCTGCCTGGGCTACTTCACGAAGTCCATGCTTTTGCAAGAGTCCATGATCTTCTGGACCGCAGGGTGGATGAGGCCGTAGAATGGAAAAGGCTGCTTCTTGGCGCTGGTGATCGTCTTAGCCATGAACGAGGAAAGCTTCACCTCGTTCGTGGAGGCCTCTACCTCGGCCAGCACCCTGCATTCTGTAATCGAACACTTGAGGCGCACGATGGTGCGCTCAGCTTGTGCGGCTCGATCCTCGTCTGCCGTCAAGTCGTAGGTCTCGCCGAAAGCGATCATCTCGGATCGAAGCGCAGTGATGTCCTTGATGAAGCGATCCATCGCGTCGGGCGTCCTGGTGACGATCGTGGACATGGCAGCCTTCACCACTGTCTTGTAGTCGGCGTCTGCCCTCAACTGGTCGCCCCAAGATTTGTCGTGCTGGTCCGTGCCACCCGCGCCGTTGAATACAGAGGGCCCGCCCTTCTTGATCTCCTGGCCCAACGCAGCCGCCAACGCCGCCTTCTTCTCGGCATAGGCCACCTCGCTCGACTCGGCGACGACGAGGCGAAGCTTCTCTACGGTGGCCCTCAGGTGGACGAAAGTCACGCTGACCGTTGCCGCCTTCACCTTGGCCCACTCCACCTCCAGGTTCTTCCACGCCGCATGGGCGGTCTTCAGCTGCTCGCACTTCGCGCCATTGCGCAGGCGGTCCTGGGGAGTCGGGCCCGAGTTCACGTAGGCCGCTGCCACGTCGCAGTATGCAAGGGTCGACCTGAGATGGTCCACCAGCATCCGCTTCTTCTCGCGGCCCTCGGGCGCCACGAACGGCAACAACTCCGAGAGCACATCCGTCCACAATCGCACAATGGCGGCGTCGTCGGTGCCGTCGTCGCCGAGCAACTTGTCGCGAATGTGTTGGAAAAGTCCCTCCGTGGCGGCAACCATTTTGGCATCTGGGGCCTTGTCTGGGTCTCTCGAGGCACGGACCCTCTGGATGGCCGTCAGGAGCTCCTGCCTCTTAGTCTCGCAGCTCGTGATCAAGTCCCCTGTCTTGGTGAGCTCGGTGATCAGCGGCATGAGCTTCTCCTCGCTCTCGCTGGCTGCCACCATCGGCTTCACCAGCTCAGCCTTCGCACGGCACATCATCCAAGTCATCGCAGTGCCAGGCACACGATGGAGGGCCACGGCGTCCATCATCGCGATGACAGCCTCGGCGAAGCTCACTGCGGTGTCCGACCCCTCGAGCTCGGCCGACTGGGCATTCTGCGCCAAGATCGCCTTCAGCTGCTCCGTAGCCCTATCGAAGTACGCGGCCAACTGCTTCTGCAACAACTTGGTGACGGCGGCGTCCTGGCCCTTCCTACAGTCAGCCTTCACAGAGCCCCACGCCATGACGTTCGCAAGGAGCGCCTCCCGAGCACTCGGCGAAGACGGCGAGGGGGAACCCGCGAAGAGGTCAGTATTCATGATGCCCTTGAAGACTTCGATGGCGTGGGGGTACACGGCGAGCTTCTGCATCATGTCGTCGTAGTTCGACTTCAGCGCGGCGGACTTCTTGATGCTCGGCATCGCGATGGCGGGCGCGACCCTCTTCACCAGGCCAGCGTCGCACTGCGGCCCGAACAACTTCAAGAACGCACCGTGGTTCTTGACGTCGGCCGCGTCGCAAATGTGAACCGTGGCGCGCGTGAGGGAGATCACCGCCTGAACCGCATCCATGTCGTCAGCCTCCATGGCCTCGTTGATGTTCGCGCAGATGGCAGCGTCAAACGCCCGCAAGTTCATGGTACTGATCACGCCATCGGTGTCGTCGAGGCTCGCCACGATCGGAACGATAATACACGTCGTTGCGAAGTGCTCGAACTTGGCAATCTTCTCCGCGCGAGTCAAGTCGAAGCACCGAACTGTCGGCTCAAGCGGGTCAAAATCAAGCACGGGGGGGGGCATCGCCCGCATGCGGAGCCACCATGGCGATCCACTGGACCACCATATCCAACTTTGACTCGCAATCCTCCTGCCCGACAGGCCAATTCGGAACAAGATTCGTCAGGCGGCGGTGCAAGCATGCATCCTGCAGGTGCGCAGGCCACACGACGCCATTCTGCCTAAGCAGCTGCAGCTCCTCAGCGACCTTCTTCCACTCCCCGAACTGGATGTGCTTCGGGTCCGAGCACTCGGCAGCAGCATTGGCGACTGTCAACCGCTCGTTGATGAGGTCCGCCTTCTGGACGTCCGTAGCCGTCCCGACCTTGCGTAGCTGGTTCTCCTTCTCTCGCATGCGCCTCCTCGAGTGCCCAGCCTTCGTGGCGCCGCTCAGGATGGCATCGAAGTTGAGCCGATCGTCATCGCCCAGAAAGCTCTTCACCACATCGGAACCCTCGCGAGGCGACCCCTGGGGCGACCTCACGGTGGCGGCGTCCTCGACGGTGCTCTTGGTAGCCGACCTCTTGGGAGCAGCGGGCCCGCGGTGCAACGTCGGCACGCCGACCGCTGAGCGCGTCTCGTCGTCCGCCGCATCGGTCTTGCTCGGGGTGTTGTCGCGTGCCTCTTGGGGCGATGGCTTGTCGATCTCAGCGATCTTGGACTCGACGTCCTCGACCCTCAGCGACGCGTTCCTGCACAGCTTCACGAAAGCGTCCTCGTTCTTGGACGGGCAAGTCATGTAGTCGAGCATCTTCGAGGCCTGTTCCTCATACAGCTGGCGGGTCGGATCCACGAACACCTCCTGGTCCTCAATCTCCACATTGTAATACAACTCGTACCTGACACCGAGGTTCTGGAACAGGCCGTCATCGTGCATCAAGATCCCCTTGTACTTCTCCGTGCTGTAGAATGGCTGCGGGAGGTCCTTCAGGGTAATGCCCAACTCGTGGTGCTCCTTCTTGAAGCGCAGCAGGAACTCGGCTGGCCTGAGCCCCTTCAGAATGATGAACGCCCTCGCCCCAGCCTGGATGTTCTTGGTAACCGTCCGCGGGAAGAACTCCTTCTGAGATGGGTCCAAAGACTTCTCCCATATGACGCACGACTTGCTGAAGCTCTCGTTATATACAGGTTCTAGTTTGCACCTCCCGCAGACGTGCGACCAACTACCGTCCATGCTGAAGCCGATATTGTAGACGCACCAGCATTTCTTGCAACCGTTGCCGTACATGGTGGTCTCCGTCACAACGCCCTTCCTGTCGGTCTTGGTGACGATGAAGGCCCAGTTGTCAGCGCCTATGTCCGTCGCGTCCGCGCCGCATCTGGAGCAGGGAGCCAACTTCTTCGGGATCTCGTCGTGGGCAGCAGCCGCCACGCCGCCTGGGGAAAGCCACGAAGAAGGCGGATAGGGGCCGCCCGACATGGACCACGCCCACGCAGGCACGCAATTAACATGTGCGAGACTGGCATGGGGAAGGCGAAGCAGGCCAAAGCGTCGCGATGGGAGGGGGTGGGGGTGGGGGGGAGGGTGCGAGGGCGGAGGATGCGAAGGGAGCAACGGGGAGAAGGAGAAGGAGAGGGATGAGCAGCAGCAGCAGCAGCATGGGAACCCCTCGGAGCAGGAAGCCCGCGGAGGCTGCGCGGCGAGAAGGTCGACGGAGAAGGGCGCTGGGGGGGGCGAATCGGCAGAGGGGGCATGGCAGGGCGTGCCCGACGTTAGCGGCCCCTGTCCGCCTCCTTTGGCGTCCTTCCCATCTGCAGGCTGCGCCTTGGTCCTCTTGGAAGCCTTCGGCTGCGAGCCCTTGCCATCCCCGCCAGCTGGCCGCTTGTCGCGGGAACTCATCGCTGGGCGGCGTACTCCACTGCCGATCTGGCAGGAGATGGGCAGCCAGCTGTCCTCGACAGCGCAAGCCTCAACAGCTCGAGCCAAGACGGCGACGCCCAGGGCGCCCGAGGCGCGGGG
Organism: Prorocentrum cordatum; assembly: GCA_963575745.1. Lineage (NCBI taxonomy): Eukaryota > Dinophyceae > Prorocentrales > Prorocentraceae > Prorocentrum > Prorocentrum cordatum. The sequence goes on from CAUYUJ010018947.1 coordinate 61,036, forward strand.
GGCGCACCACGAAGGCCCGACACGCTGCTTCAAACAAGGGACCCAGCGACGCACCTCAGGGCGACCGCCCCTGGAAGATCTGGATACCTGGCGGACCTGCGGACCTGGCGGACCTGGCGCACCGACGGGCCCTGCTTGTTTGCCGCAACGTGAACGCGCGTGAACTGTGGCGTTCCACGGGGGGGGGCGGCCATCGCCGCAGTCCTCTGCTAGCTGCTAGCTGCTGGTGCTCAGTGTAATAGTGTTGCGCTTGGCTCGGCTATATGCACGTCGTTGCATGTGCTCTCAACTCACACCATTGATGGCTACACGGCGGCCCGTCGCGCACAAGGTAACGCGCGCGCGTGGCCCCGAAAGGGGCCCAAGAGGGCTGCTAAAAGACCCGACGCACGGGATCCCAGGACCCCCGCGAGGATCGCCTGCATAACGTGTTGCGCACCAGCCCCCTGGCTGGTTCCGCTGACGGGACCTACCTGCCACCCCACCGAGGACCGCCCCGAAACCTCGCGGGCACTCTGGCGGCTCACCGAGATGGCCCCAAGAGGGCCCCGCACGGATCCGAAGAGGGTGGCCCAGAAGGGGGCCGCCGACGGCCCAACGATGCACACTTGGCTGCGTCAGCTGATAGGGCCCCGTGGGACACCCCCAAATCACGCGTAGACCCCGAGGATAGCCCGCGAACGCACCGAGAAAGCACTGGCCCTTGGCCACGTTTCAACTGCCGTTCCGCGTACCCTACCTCTCAACGGCCGCACGCGCCCCCTCGAAGTGCGCTGAAGCCCCCCCCCCGAACCCCTGAGGGTGCCTAAACGAAGCCAACGGTGAACCCCTAGGGCTGCACACGGGCGCTTCGAGAGGGACCGCTTGGGCCCGCTAGGTGGTGCCACAAATGCCACGCATGCCACGACTTGCAACTGAAGGACATGGTGTCGCGCTGCGTTCGGGGCTGCCTCAGGGAGCACCCGACGCCCTCCCTGGGCTGCGGGGGCGCCCCGCCAACGCCCCGATGGCGGCGCCAGGGCGAGCGCGCGAAAACATTGCGGGCACGAAGAAGGCCCTCAGAGAAATCGATCGCCAAGACATTGATATCACGCCGCGTTCCGCTGGCCGTCTCCAGGGGGTGCACCCGAAGCCGCCCCGCAGCCCGAGAAGGCACGCATGACATCCAATGGGCAGGGGCTGCCACAACTGCATCGACCACGGAACCACCGCCGAACCAATCCCTTTACGGGGGCAACTTCTCGGGACACTCGAGGCCCAACAAAACGCTAGGATACCTCTTCGATGCTCCAATTGCCCCTCAGGGCGCGCGCGAAACCCGACACCAACCACGCCGCTGAACCTTCTGGCAAACACCAGTGCCCGCAACGGAGCCAACCCCAACACGCGGCACGTGGTCCACTGGTCGGTTCCGAGGGGGTGGGGGGTGAGTTGCGGGGCGCTCGCGGGGCTGGCTGGGGCGCGCAGAGGGCGCCACAGCGAGGCGCCGAGAGCACACCGACATAGGCCTGATTCAGGCCGCCTGAAACAATGCCCAAGAGAAACTGCTTCAAACACGCAACGGCCCCCGGTTGCAAACCCACTCGGACGGGGGGGCCCAGCACGCCCTCGATCGCCCCTCAGCTCCTCAGCGGATCCACGAGCAACGCATTGAAACCCCGACGATGCACCGATGCTGTCCAGATGGTCCCACGGCACCCGTCACCCCCTGCCCACTACTCTGCTGCCCCTGCTCTCGGGCGCACCCCCTCAATCTTCAGAGCTCCGACACGCAACGTGGGGTATTCCTCCCTGGCCCTTGCCGCGTGCAATGTGCTCGCTACTTCGCACGCGCCCTCGTGGGCCGCTGTCTGTCACTGGGCCCCAAGACAGCCCGACTCGCCGCCACCGCTGCCGCCGTCATCGCGCCAGCCAGCATATATGTATGCGTTGCTGCTGGCTGCGATGGCGTCCACGGCGACGATGGCGACGATGGCAGCCATGAACATGGCGACGAGAACGCGGGCAATGGCATGCCGAACGGACGTGCCAGAACCAGAGGCAATGATCGCGGGGCCAGGGGCATGGACGATCGACGGGGGGGGGGAGGGCGAGCACGAGAGCGAGATGGGGGAGGGGGCGAACCCGAGGCGGAAATGACGGAGTGGGACACGAGGCACGGCAAGGGTTGCACAGACACACCCCTTTCAAACGTCACGGACCCCGAGTCTGCCCGAAGTGCAACAGGCGGGCGGAGCTGCGCAGCGGCGCGCGGCGGCGCCTGGAACTTCATGCTCTGGTCCAGCCGCGGGGCGGCGGGCAAGCAGAAAAAAGAAAGAGATAGCGCCTCACCCCTCATCTCAATACCCACCCGCCCATCCGTCGCCCACGTCGCCGCCGCCCCCGCTGCGTGAGCGACGAGGCGGGGAGGGCGGGAGCCATCCCGAAAGATACATTGCGCCACGAGCCCTGCGCGACGACCCCGCGCCCCGAACCGACTGTCCTCCTTGACGGCCCCCCTCCGCCCCTTAAGCCCACCACGCGCTCCATCTGCCTTCCCCCATTCGCTGCCGCCCCCCGTACCCTCTCCCCGCCCTCGTCGCCCGTGTCCGAGCCCATCCCGCTCCCTGGCCCTCCATCCGCCAGGCGTGCCCTGCCGCGCCCTGGGCGCTAAACCCCTGCAAGCGTCAATGGCTCGCTCAGTGGATGCCCATGCTGCGGCGAAGGATCGGCTCGGCCACGCCATTGCGCGAGCCCGACCCAATCGGGCCAACACCTGCTGCGATCACATCTGGGAGAGGCTGCAATTTCGAAAGTTTGCCGAGCTGCGTTGTCAGCGTCTGGGTGCCGACAGAACGGGCGGCGACAACCTGGACCTTGCCCTGCAGCTTCCCGCGGGCTTTGACGACGGAGCTGGCCTTGCTGGACTGGATGGACTTCACTAGTTTCGCAACGAACCTGTCATCCTTTTTCTTCTCCGCCTGGCGGTGCTCGAGCTTACCCTGCAATTTCTTCGCGTACCCTTCAAGGGCTGTCTTGGTCATCTTCGACACGTCACGGCCAGTTCCCGCCATGGCCCAGGCTTCCAAACAAGGGACTCGGCAGCACGGTAAAACTGGTTCGGGCACGGAGCACGAGAGCGACCTCAGAGCCACTGAACAATGAACCTAGCAAGCGGAGCCACAACGTTTACGGACCCTGCAAACAGCAGCTTGCACTTGCCTCGTTCGAACATTACTAGTTATGTACCGTTGGTGCATGAAACGCTACACCTTGCATGCCAAAACTTGGGATGTCTATGTCTTGTAGGTTTCCGTAATACCAGTATGCACACAGAGATGTTGAACCTCGTTTCGCGCGGGGTGAAACTACTAGGCAATTCAACGCGTACATGTATAGCCCGACTGGCATGTAAGCATGAACTGCGTGGGTGCGGTTATACGATTGTGTTGGGTGTCACAAGGTATGCAGAGCATCGCTTCTAGCGCTTAAGTTCTCAATGGCGCGCGCTGGGTACTGGCGAAAGCCGTTGGCCTTCGGCGCCCGAAGCAAACCAGACGAGCCACCTGGCCGCGATACGCAGCGCAATGCCAAAACATTAATGGCCCGTCACAACGTGATGCGGGCGCACCGAACGCGCCGCCGCCTACTCGGGCGAAACCTTCGCAACGCGCGCAGCACAACACGGAGCGCCACCCCACCCCCACCCCCCTTCAACGCCACCCCCAGACAACCTTCGGCAAACAAGGGCGCTGCGGGATCGATGCCCAACTTGGCCGCGACCCCTGGATGGAAAAAGCGCGCCCGATCTCAAGCGCCCCACAACCGCCCGCTGAGTCGCGGGCGCACGCGGCGCCCGACCACCCATGCTGGTTCGACCGCGCGGGAAGCCGCGCCCAAGCGCGAATGCATCGCAACGCCGCGTCGGGGCCACGCGCGGGCCCGACGGCCAGCCCAGCGGCGGGCAATTAACCAACGGCGCCCCGACGCACGCGGAACATCGCCCGCTCGGGGGGCGCGCGCGCCAGCCCCGACGATGCAAACCGCAGAGACGCGCGCGGGCAACAGCGGAAACCCGCGCTCGCGACCGCCCCCACACGTCGAGAAAGGCGAACGTGTTTGACAGACGCGTGGACATCTGCTCGCCTGGGGCCGCGCCAGGGAGCGGTCGGTCACCAAAACCAGTCGGTGGTCGTTCGGCGAAACCGAGCGCGAGATTATTTCGGAGCGCACCGCGCCTGCCCAACGTATTCGGTTGGGGAAGACCTGGCAGTCTAGCCCCGCGGCCCAAGCGCGGGCCCGCCGCTCGCGAACCGACCCAGGTCGCGGCCAAATGAAACGGCAAGCCGCGCGCAGTTCGAACGGAGCCGCGCATCGGGCCGACGACCCGCAACTCGTTGTTCGAGCGACATGGCGGGGGCAACTGGCAGCAAGCTACGAACAACAAGCCACGAACCACACAACTGGGGCATTGCCCCTGGCCAACCCCCTGCAAACCCACAGCGCGATCGGAGCCAAGGCAGCGGCGCTAGCGCGGACGCAGCGGCATTCGGCTCGGGCTGCCGACAAGGGCGAAAGGCAGCGTTCGCAATGGCCGCCCCCCATCCCACTGGAGCTACGCGCGGCCCCGATGCAAGCGGCAACCATCTGCAGCTGGAACGGCAGCGCGGCGGCCGCGGGCCCGCCGCCGCAACGGGCGCGATCGGGGCGGCTGGCGTCCGCCCCGAAATGCTGGCAGGGGCCCAGGACTTGGACCCGAATAGCGCGATCGGGGCCGCGGCTTCGCCCGCGCGCGCGCGGCTGCGCCCACTTCGCCGACGCTGCGATTCGCGCCGACCGAGGCCGCGCTTCCTCTCGCGGCGACGCTGGCGGCGGCTGGCGAAGGCCGCGGCCAAACGCTTGAAAGAAAGCAGCACGCGACGGGGTGAAAAGATTGGACGCGGGGGGGGGGGGGGCGCACCAGATGCCCGAGCAGCGCGGGCGCGGTGGGGCGACGCAACTGCGCGACACAGCCCCGCCGAGCACGTTCCAGCCGAGGCGGCCGCGCTGGCCCCAGGAGCGCTATCGCCAAAATCAGCCACGCCCCGCGCCCGCCGATATCGGCCAAGCCGAACTACCGCGGCTGGCGAGCGGCAGGGCATGGGGCTGTGCGCGCCATGGCGGCGCGCTTGCAATGTTCGCTAAAACTCTCGCTCGCTGTTATATCGCTGAGGGCAGGCGTGAAGGGCGAGCCCCGCCTGGCCGAGTAGGCGCGGCGGGGGTGGGCGCGATAGTGAATGCGCAAAGCAGTCGGGCGGGCGGCGCGAAAAAGAGAAGGGGGGGGCCTTGCACAAACTCTGATCGAAATCGCATACCCTAACATGTCGCGCTAATGTGAAACAAAGCATGACCATGAGTGCGCGAAGCGGGAAAAACCTCCAAACCATCGACGAGGGCCCTCCTGCAGCACCGCACCAACATGGGCGACCCCAGCGGGGGCGATCGGGGGCGGGGGGGGGAGCGCCACACAGGACTCGGACGGATGGGTTGCGACCGATTGAACACTGAAGCGCCGCCGCCGCAGGCGCGCACCCGCTGCTGCCGCGCGCTCGCCAAAGGGCGCGAGCGCGCGCCAGGCGGCCTCGCGCGCAAGGACCAGGCGCCTGCGCCCCATCGCGCCTAGTGGTTGCCCCGCGCCAAGGCAAATTGCCAGCGCCCTTGAGTCGGCCTGGGGCGTGCCGAACCACAAATGAAAAGACAATTGCCTCCCTGGGCCTGAAGCTGAGACAATTTTGGGACAAATGAAAAGACAAATTTGTCCCCCCCTCTCGGAGCCCTCTCGGGGGGGGACAAATTTCGAGACAAATTTGTCACAAATTTGTCTCAAAACGGACGTTTTGGGACAAATTTGTCACAAATTTGTCTCAAAATTTGTCTCCCCCCGAGAGGGGGGGGCAAATTTTGTCTCGGCGCGTTCCGGCCCCGGCCATGTGGAGACAAATTTTGTCCCGCGCCTTCCTCGTCGGCGCCCTGCTCCGGCCTCCTCGCGCATCCGATCTGCTGGTCGGGCGGAGGCGAGCGCTCTGTCGCGCGCGCGCAACTTGTCTGTCCCCCGTGGGCACCCGAAGACCACGGCCCCCGCGACTCCTCGCCGCGCCTGGACAGCGACCCGACAGCAGACGCACGCGAGGCAGCGTGGCCGACAGCAGCCCGCCAGAACATTGGGATAGGCACGGCCGAGCTCAGCGGCGGGCGCGCCCCGCGCATCTCCGCGCGCGCGCAGCGCCGCGCGCGCGGCAGACGGAATCCAACAGCGCGGGCGCGATCGGCGGCGGAAGACGCGAGCGGCGCAGACGCGCGCGGCCTGGAAAACTCCGCAACATCAAACGCGCGCGCCCGCGCAGGGGGCAGCAGAAACACAGCGCGCGGGCGCAGAGCGCGGGAGCTGGCGCGGCCGAGGAAGGCCAGCGCCCTGCTCGCGTGATCGGGCGACGCGAGCCCGCGCTCGCGGGCGCCAGCCGCCCCCGCGGCGGCGAGGGCGAATGGCCTGGGCGCCGATGGCCTCAGGGCGGCCGCCGCGCCTCACTTTGCGAGCAGGCGGAAGGCGTCGACGCGAGCCGCTCGCACTCGCTGCGCGGCGGCGTCGGCCCGCCCCGCAGCGCTGGCTCGCCGCGCAGCCCGACGCGCCCCACAGTGACAACGGTTTTCACGCGGGCGCGCGCCCGAGGGCGGCTGACGGCGCCGAAGCAGCGCGCGCATTCACCCTTGCTTCGCGCTTCGCGCGGGTGGCAGGCCGACGCAGCCGCAAACTTCGGCACAACAAGCCGACTACGCAGCAACCCATGGCTCGCCTGACCAGTGGCCCTCAAGAGACCGACGCGCCCCGCGCTGGCGCTGCCATGAAGGAGCGCGCGCGCATGCGTGCGGGGGGGGGTGGGGGGGCAGCCATGGCGGTTCGCGCTGCCTGGGTGGCCCCCCCGCGCATTGATGGCGAAGCTCGCGGCGGCGGCGGGTCTTGGGGCCGCAGCATTAAGCGCGCCGAGGTGCGCGGGCCCCGCGCTTCGGACTTGAAGCGCAGGCGCCAGGGCGCGGCCCTCGCAGCCCGAAGGCCAGTCGCCCGCGCGTCAATAGCCGAATACCCCAGCCAGGCAGGAGACTGCGCTTCGCCGCGCCGATGCTTGACCGTCGCACCGCCTGCTTATTCAACGCATATCCGATGCCTCGCGCTGGTGGCACCAACGGCGCGAAGACGCCGTGATTAGCGCGACCGCCACGGGAGCGCGCGTGGTGCCTGCGCGGCGCGAGCTGCCCGCCGCGCCCACATATGCGTCGACTGCGTGGCGCGCGCGGTCGCGCTGCCCTCGCCGCGCGCAGCAAGCGCGCGGGCGGCGCGCGTCGCGCACCCGATGCGCGCACATGCAACGCGTGTCCACTGCGCGCTGCGCTCTCAGCGCACATGGAAGGAACTCGCCGCGAATGCACGCAACGCCCTTGGTGTTCAGGAAGCGGAAGCACGTCGGCGAGCCCTGGGCCCGCGGCGACCGCTTGCGCAGCGCGCGGCAAGTCAGCGTCGCGCGCTCCTATGTCGAGGGAGATGGGGGCGGGGGCGGGGCGAATGCGAACTGGACCTGCAAATCCCGATGGCTAATGAGGGGGCAAGCAGCGCGCGCAGGGCACGCATGGGCGCGCGCGGCGAATGCGATGGGAGTGCACAGAGAGCCAGCCAGTGGCCTTCGCACGTAGAAGGCGACTGGCAAAGGAATGCCGAACTCCAAACGCCAAGCGCGCACGAGTGCCGTTTGCCCTTTGGGTCCTTGCTGCCCAGCGGGCCGAAGAACGGTTAGGGCAGGCCGTAGCGTGGCAAGCGTGCGCCACAACCCCGACGCCCAGAATGGATCGCCCCATCGGCTTGCGTCGTACCTTGCGGCCGCCAACAAGGGCGAACCTCATGTAGCGCCACGGCGTCGGCACCCGCCAACGCGCGGATGGGCGCGCATCGCGGCTTTCCCCGCCGCAAGGAGTCCACGATCGGCGCGCGCGCCTCAACTCCTTCAAACCCAAGTAGGGCATGAACGGCGCGAGCCCGCCGCGCAGTAGAGCGAAGTGGCAATTGTCAACGCGCGCGCGCGCATCAACAAAGAAACCGACGAGTGGGGGTGACCATAGACGCGCATGCGAACACTGACGCCCAGCAATACAGAAAACCCCAAACACCGCAGGTGCATGTCGGACGGTTCCCCGCGGACCAAAACAACCCAAACAAATTAGAGCGCACGGCGCACAATTGCTTGCAACGGCCAATTGCGAACGGTGGGTGAATACGGACGCGGGTGGCGATTGACTTTAAACATGTGCGGGTATGCCGTGCATTTAGAAAGGCAAATGATCAACCTGCGCCCTCTGGTGCCGTCCTTCACGCGGTGCCGTGCTCACTGAGCAATGCCGCGCAATTGCTGCCCGCGGCTGGCGTGGCCCGCGTTGCCGCTGAGGCAGGTTAAGCGTGCGTAGTGTCGCATGGTCGCCGATGTCTGGTACATGTTCGAATGCTGATGCATACTACAATGTGCACTTGACTATGTGCTTGCCAACCTTAAGCTCTAGTACATACCCCAACTTATACCTGAATGCATAAGAACAATGTACCCCATGTGCTACCGCGTACCCCATCGCATACCCCATTCTACTACGCCTCCAAGTTTACATATGGAGTGATCTAGAACACTGGTTGGTGCCAGAGCACAGGTCCCAAACGTCACCCCATGGGTCAGGCAAGCAAGTTTGGGGATCGGGGCTCAGGAAACGTGGCCCCGCTGCGGGTGGTTTCAATGGCGGCGGCACGCTCTGGGGTGGGACAGCGGACGCTCAGGCGCGGGCTTCTGAATCCAAGCCAGGGCACGCATCCCCCCCCGCTCGACGAGGGCACCGAAATGCGTTGCGCAGCGGTGCTGCACGGCCGAGATGCGGCGCCCGCACTCATCGACGGGAGCTTCAGAGAAAGCGGTACCACCCCCCGACTTAAGCTCAGCAAAGGCCCCGAAACGCTCGGCACATCAATCGGCCCGCCTGCCATCGGTGACCCAGCGGTGGCGTCTGCAGCCCGACGAGAACTCCGACCACGGCTGGTCTGCCCCCCGATTGGCAATGGTCCGACCGCCGCCCGAAAGCCCCCCTCAACGCCACGGCTGAACTGGGCTCGACAACGCCGACTGCAGTTTGCATTGCCCGCATGGCTGCGGGCCTGGCTGGGCGCTTGCGGCGGCGGCGTCGGGCGTCGGCGGCCGCGGCAGCAGCTGCGTAGCGGCGGCGGCACTGGCGGCCGCTAGAACGATGGCGACGGCTGCAGCAACGACCCCCAGGGGGCGGGGGTCGAACACGGCCGACTCGAACGCAAAGCTCGGGCGCCCGCCTCGCGATCGCGAGTCGGCGACGAGAGGCGGCCCAAATCCAGCGCGCAAGCCGCAATGCCCCCGCCCCCTTCCCCCGACCCCGACGCCCGACCCCTTGAGAAACACATGGGCCCAAGGGAACCCGAGTGCGCCACGGGCAACCAAATCTAAACGCACCGCGGGCCAAGATGGCGCCGCTGGTCGGGTCGCCGCGCGCCGCGGCAGCGCCGCGAGGGCGCCACGCAGGTGCCACGGCCAACGCCACCAACCCCCGACAGCACGCGTGCCCCCGCCTCCAGGCCACGAAGGCGCTGAAAGTCTAGATGCGCCTGCCTTGATGCCAGGACCCAGGACCTATGGTGGCGAGACCGAGACCCCCACACAGTCCAACGGTGGCCACTCCAAACTCTGCATCCCCATCCCCCCCCGAGGCGCTGGGGGGGGCCCTGAGTCGGCTGCTCGGCCGACGGCGACGCCCGTCGCCGCGCGACCCCCCTGGACGGTACATAGCACCCATGCGGGCCGAGGCTGGCAGTGCGAGGGCGAGGCGGAGGCGGGGAATGATATTACATGAGGGCGAGGGGCGAGGGCGGCTGGGGCAGGGAGGGGGGCTGCACGCAATTTCGACAGACGGGGCGGGCGATCCCACAGCCCCTGGGAACAGTCAGGAGCCGGTGCAAGGGCGAGCGAGGCAGCGCGCCGATGCCCGACGTCAAGGAAGGCGGTCAGCTTGCATCCGACGACCCGCCCACGCCCCCGCCCTCGCTCTGATCGGGGCCGACCCCCTCGGCGAGCGGGAGCACTGGGCGGCTCGGCCCATCCGCGGCGCCAGCCTGGACCACGGCGCGCACGAACGCGGCCTCCAGGGCGAGGAGCCGCTCCTCGAGGTTGCGGACCCTGGCCCGCAGAGCCTGCGGGATGGCTGGGGAGGGCGGGCATGGGCGCGCGGGCATTGGGCGCCCGCGGGGGGAGTGCGAAGCAGGAGGCCTCGGGGGGCGGAGGACGGGGCCGACGGCGGTGCGAGCGGCGACACGGTCGCAAGGGGATGGCACATACATGGGAAGAGCGGGCAGGGTGCGCACAGCTGCAGCGGAGGCGGGCAAGGCCCCGCGGCAAGCAGGGGGAGAGGAGAGACACGTAGATTAGGGGCATAGTCCACGCCGCATGGAGGGCATGGCGAACTCGGGCGGATGGGGGGTGGGCGGCGATGAAAGGATGAGGGGTGGTGGAAGGGGGAGGGGGGAGGGGGCGAGTTTGAAACCACCTAGGTAAGAAACTGCTAAAGCGGACGAGATGGCGAGGGGCTCGCGGGGCAGGGAGCCTGAACAGTCATCTCGGTCACGGGGTCCATGGGTCGACCCCTGCTGCGGCTGCGGCTGCGGCTGCTGGGTCGACGGCCACCCCTGCGGCTGCACAAGCTGTCATGGCCCGTCGGCGGGGACATGGCCGCGCCCAGCTGGCAGTCGGCCTGGCCGTCGAGCTGGGCGTCGACCGAGACGCCGCCGACGCCGACCGTCGGGCCCCGATGAGCGGCAGCGCCGCGAAGCCCACGTGGATGGAACGTTCGATGTCAGAGATGGCGGATGGCTGCAACAATCTTGACCCGATACACTTGGGGCGCATATACACGTGCGCGCCCTGGGTCGGAGTGTGCACGGCGTGCGAAACGCTATCGGCTGAGCGCCCTTGCCCTGGTGCCACATGCTGGACCTGGGGTCACTGCCCCTCCCCCTCCCCGCCCCCGTGTGACCACGCGCGTGTTATCCCCCAGCCCCTCCCACCAGCACGCCCGCGCGCGCCCCTACTGGAACACGGCGCTTGAGGAACCCCTGAACCGATGCCGACCACCCGAGAATAATAAAGGATCCCCCAAACCCCTGAAACCTACAGTCTAAACGCAATGTTGAAACTGTCGTTTAATTGGGCATCCTGTGCCTCGCGGTTTTCATTGGCATTGGCATGCGCGCCCTGGGCCAGCCCTCTCGTTCTGCGCCTGGAGCCTGGATCCCCGAAGCGAACGCGAGAAGATACAGATGGGCACGGCATCGCCGTAGAGGGCCCGAGGACCCGAGGAGGCGACGGGCACGAGGGCCCCGACGGCGAGGGGGAAGGAGTGGGCGAGGAACCCCATGGTGCAAACCCACTGCGGGACCGACCGATGCAGCGCTGGCTAGCTGCGCGCACGGGGCGAGCCTCTGGCACACAAGCTGGGGCGCGCATCACGTGCATCACGCATGGGACATACTGCGCGCGACGCGCTGCGCACGCGGTGCCAGAATGACGCTGTGGCGGGAAAGTTGTTGCACCGAAAGACGCCGCTACATGCAGCCATCCGCCTCTCGGCACGCACCCCTATTGAAATAGCTCGTGTTCGGAGTCCTCACCTGGGAGCTTCTCGCGCTCGCACTCGAACAGCACGTGCGAGCCAGGGAGGGTCTTCAACCAGTCCCTGGCAGCGCGCCGATCTCCCAGCGAGCACCCGAACATCAACTTGTGCTCATCCGCAGTTGCCCAGGAGCCGTGCTCCCTTAACCAACATACCAAGAAGCCCAGGGGTCGACCAGTCCCCCGCGCTGTACGCTTGCACTTGATACCAATGCGATTCTTCCTGCAGCAATGGCTGGAACGAGGGTCGGCGGCCTGGCCCTTCTTGCGCCTGGCACCCGCGCCGTCGTCGCGGTGCAGCTCGTCATGGCAGTACGCGTAGAACCCAGACGTCGCATAATGAACAATGGCGCCCAAACCAGGTATGTCGAAATGCACCACGTCACGGTCCCGAGGTTCCAGCGCTACAGGATCAGGAGGAGGTGGAGCGTCCCCGCTAGGTGCAGCGCCACCGTCGCCGCCTGCGCCGTGCCCACCATCTCCATCGCCCCCGCCACCCTCATCACCTCCACCACCGTCGTCTGAAATGCCAGCGTCGGACTGGGGCGGCGTCGGGCCAAACATGGACCACTCACCATCGCTGGGGCCATCGTCTCCATGACCAGGGTCATCATCGTCATCCTGAGGGAGCTCACCAGGCCCCTCGCCATCGCCCGAGTCGTCGCCCTCCGCAGCAGCGCGCCACGAAGCAAGCATCTGACCCGCACTCAACTTCTTAGCTTTCGATGGGCTCCACCACTCATGGACGAGGCCGCCGCCCAACGCGACGACGTCAAGATATCGAGCCTGTATCGTGCCAACGAGCTCCCCCGTGTAGCCGACTCTGAAGAAACACACGTCCCACGCGATATCGGCCCTGAACTCGCGAACTGCCGTCCAGTCAGTAAAGTTAGTTGTGAGCGAGGTGAGGCGCGCGCGGCTCAATGCCAACTGCCCTGGGTTGCCCTCCGCGCGCCTCGACGCGTCAGCACTATCCCCCTCGTCGGATGCCTCCATCTCGTGGATGAACAACGTGAACGGCCTAAGCTTGACGTCGGCCAGGAAGAACCAGCGAGGACGAGGACCAGGACCAGGCTGGGCGCCGACGCCCACGTCCTCGCCGCCGTCGGCGGCGGGTCGAGGCGCTGGGACAACCAGGAGAACGATCTCAGCGCCGAGCAGGGCGTCCTGCCCGTCAGCCTTGGGGAACTGGGACGTCACGATCCTGTGGAGCTTGGCCCGCATGGCAACGTGTGCTTTCCCGAGGGGTGAGCACAGGCACGCGTTGGCCGCGTGGCAGAGGCGGGTCTTCAGAGTTGGCGGGTTCGCAGCGTTGCTGCTGACGTCGGGGACGGGCCTGTGCTGGATGGTGCTGTGGGCGGCGGCCCAGACCTCGTCGAGCTGCGCGCGCAGGAGCCGAGCGTGCTGGTGCCGACCGCTGTGCGATAAAATAGACCCCGTCATCTTCTGAACGCTCTTGTTCTTGAACTCCAAATGCTGGAAGCAGTCCGTAGAAGTCGGCGAGCTCGATACGTCTGGCGCGTGGCGCCTGGCCCCGTCGCCGATGGCGGCCATGGCGCGATCCACTAGGCAGCCCGACGCGTCCACGTCGTAAGCCCTGAGGCGCTCCAGCTCCTCCTTCTCCGCAGCCCTCGCCCTCTGCGCCTCCTGCCTCCGAAGCCTGCTCGCGGCCATGAGGCCGTCCCAATCGAGGGCTGCGAAGCCGCCGACCGCGACGACGCCAGCGTCGGCGCCAGGGGCAGCGCCCGCATCGGGAAGAGCAGCCCGCCTGCGCCGAAGCCCCAGCGGCGCCGCCGAGCCATGATCGACAGCACAATTAGCCTCTGCAGCCCGTCTCGTCAAAGCAGCGAACTCGTCAGGGGACAAGTCCGCGTACCTGGTGCTCAACTGCGCGAACGTCGGCATCTCTGCAATGGACTTCCCGCGCTTCTGCTCGCTGCAGAAGACGCTCCACTCGGACAACCTCCGCTTCCTCGCCGCGCCCCTACTGGCGCCTCCTCGGTCCTCATCGCCCCCTTCGTCAACGGCTGCATCATGTTGCTTATCGTTGAATATCTGCCGCCACAGCCCAGAAGCTTGCATCTGAATGCCCTTGGAGATCCACTCGGCGTTCATGCCGTGCAGGTCGATGGCCATCCCCTGGGGCGACCATCCAAGAACGAACCGACGAAGTACCCCATGGTTCCTCTCGATCGACACCTGATCACGACGAGCTTTCAACGCAATCGCCATCAACTCCATGCCTGCATCGACTGCGTGCACACCACCATGACAGCCAGTGAAATGTCGAGAGAACGCGTCCATGCGCTTAGAGCACTTCATGTCGTCTGCGATCTCCGACGCAAGGGCGCCGTTGGAAAGGGTGCCGAACAACTTGTAGGGGTAGTTGCTCAGCTCGTCAACAAGACTATGAAAACGACAGGCACTGCGAGCAAGCATCTGGAACGCCATCGTCTGGTACACGTGGGTGCGATCTCTGAGGGGGAGACCGTCGAATGCAGCGTCATCCATGATCAGGGCGTGGCATGACTCGATGACGGCCCGCTCTTCCCTAGCAAGGTAGGCCGCCTCCAGCTGGTACGTCCGAGGGGGGCGACGTTGGGGGCCAGGCTCCATCGATCTATCCAGCTCCACGCGCCTCTGGGATCGTTCCCACTTGACGCTGACCAGGCCCAAGAAACCGTAGATGTACGACGCGTGGATGTAAGCAACTCGACACATGATGACGCAATCTTGCAACACGAGGCCACTATCGCACCATGTCAAGACCGACTCTCGATACTTACTCTGCTCCTGTCGGCGGGCCTCCCAGACATCCTGGCCGTCGGGCTCCCCTGTGGCAGAGGGGCGCTCACTACGCCCCCGCCCCGCGCGCGCCGACGCACCCATACCGCGGGAAGTGCGCGGAGCGCGCGCGCCTTGAGGCCCGCCCCGTGGCGGGCGGGCCGCAAGGCGCGCGCAGCTGCTGCACCTGGGACGGCGTCGGGCACGCTCGGGGCAAACGCGTAGCGTGCGCCCCCAAGACCTGCGACGGCGCCGCCAGCACCTCCTGCAGCAGCGCGTGCATCGGCCTCGTCAGCATCACCTGCATGATGTCCTGCACCAGCGCCAGGGTCAGCGCCGCCGCCGCCGCCCGCGCCGCCGCCATCAGCGATCGCAGGCAAAGGCGCGCCGCCGTCGGCAACAGGCGCCGCCGCACGAACGGCTCGAACGTCACCACCTGGACCAGCCTTATCTTGAAGTAGCTGGCAGAAGAGCCTATATATCGGAACGAAGAGGCCGTGCACGATCGCCAGGAGCCCAATCCAAGACGGCCCTTTCTCCCAACATGTCCAGCCCCTGCCAGGGTAATTGTGCAACTCGCGGTTCACGACGGCGCCGACGAATCTGAAGAGGAATCGCGCCATGACCAGACCACAGACAACGAAAACCGAACATCACCGCCGCGCCTGGCCAGGCCGACCCAACGCCTAAGATTGGCGCGCGCGCGCTCCCCCCCCCCCATCCGCACCCCTCGCCCTTAGACCGTATCTCGCGCGCTTCCCCTCCCTCTCGCCGCGCGCCGTGCCCCGCCCGCCTACGCGGGGGGGCCGAGCGCCAATCTCGGGTTCGGGGTCGGCCTGGCCACGCGCGGCGTTGGCGGCCAGCGTTCGTCGCCCACCTCGCGCTGCGCCCCTGGCGGAACGAACGTCTCCACGACCTCCTCGTCATCCCAGTTCCCGCCGCACATGGTCAGCACGAGCGCCCGCAGCGGCTCATTCTCCTGGGTGTTCGGGAGCACCATGTCGAGCTTCCTCGCGTTCCTCGTCCGCGCCTCCATGGACGGCATGCCGTATATGATCTTCAAGCGCTGCGCAATGACGAGACGAGCGGCAGCCCGGAATACTTTGCGGTGGTTGCCAAACCTCAGGGACAGCACTGCATGCGTCACGTAGCTGTGGGCGGACTTCACGGGAACCGCAGCGCGCTCCCGAACAGTCGCGCCCTTGTGGGCGAAGCAAAGGAGACGCAGCGACGGCGTGCCCAACGATGTCTGCAAAGCGCGCTCTGCGCGGCCAATGGCACCATCGCCGTCCGTGCAGCTCACCCTGTACGCCCTGGTGCACAGCCTCGATATACCCTCCCACCCGACCAACTGCAACACGAACTCGCAGGCCAGGAAATAACACTCTGCTGTGCACCGCCCAACGTTCAAAATCGGAAGGGGGACATCGAAGGTGAAGGCCGTATACTGTTTGTCGACCTGCACCAGCAACGTGATGGCACATTCAACCTGGAGCAGCTTGGTCGGGGCCTTATCTCGGGACGAGCTGACGTGCCAGAAGGAGGTGTCATGATTCAAGATGTCCCTCAAATGCTCGAACTCTTTCGGGAGAAGGGCGTCTGCTGCAGCCTCAGGGACAATAACTGACATGGGCGTCTCATCGTACCGAGTCGTGAATATAGCGCAGACGGCCACCCCTTTCTTGGACACCACGTCGCCGACGAGAGTGGAAATAAGTAGTTTCACCATGAATATGTGAAGCACCATAGAACAACACGAGGACAAACATTTCATGTTTCTCAATGCTTTGCGATCGATGCCAAACTGGGCTGCCTGGGACTTGAAACTCCCTCTGGTGCACACTTCTCGGTTCATTGCAATCTTGACTGTCTCGGCGGCCCTGTCATCTGTCAGGAGCAAGTGCGGGTGCGAGGCAGCCATCCGCGCAACGTCGGAGATGACCTGGCCGATGGCGTCGATGTCGCAGGCCCCGCAGCGAGCGGCGCCAGCGCGGGGCGGGCCTCCTGCGACGGGGGGGCGGCATCTCCCCTCCCCCCCCCCCCGCCCTAACACTTAAAACGCAAATGGCGCGCCGCTCTCATCCGCCCAGACACCCAATATCCGCGACGACCCCCCTCCCGCGCAGGCAGGGGGGTCGTCGCGGATACTAAGCCCGTTCCCGACATGAAACTCCCCCGCGAGAGTCACGCAAGACGACCCGACCGCCGCCCTAAGTTAACGCGGCCGCTACGCACGCGGACGCAAACTTATTTTCAAAATGGGGATCTCGCTGGGCTCTTCCTCGAGCGTCCTGCCCGCGTGTCCAGGCGCGCCTCGCGGCCAGGGGGGCGCAGGCGCCCCGCCGCCCGTCGCGGGGCCCTCGCCTCAATGGCGGGCCCACGGGGCCCTCGTCATTCTAGGGGGGGGGGCGGGGAGGGGGGACAAGAAACGCTCGCAAGGGGGCTGCGCAAAAGGGCTTGGGGGCGGGGACTCTCACGCCCATGCATCGCCGATGCGTCTTGAATTTGCCGTGGCCCTCCTCCTCCACCATCCTAGCCCCCCCCCCCTCCTACCCATCATTCTCATCGTGGTCTCCGTCCGTCAGCGCCCCCGCCCCGCCCTCGTCCCCCTATATTGAATAGGGGGACGGGGACCCAGGAGGCGTTTCAGAACGCCTGCGTCCTGGGGCCGCCACGCGGGCGGCGGCGGCACGGCGCCACGCAGCAGCTGTGCGGCACTGCTGCTGGGCGCCACCAGCCACCGCGACCTCTGCGCCGCCAGCCGCCGCGACGACCCCGCCCGCGGACCCGTCGGCGCCGCCCCCCTCCTCGCCTCCGCCCTCGGCCCCGCTCTCCTCCTCTGGCCGCCAGGCCCAGGCGCCGAGGGCGGAGGGGGCCGCGCCCTCGGCGGGCGGGGCCGCGCCCTCCTCGCCCGCCTCCTCGGCGCCTACGCGCCAGGCGAGGAGGGTGGCGGCGGCGCCTGCGGCCTCGGCCGCAGCGCCAGCCCCGACATCCTCGTCGACGTCGTCGGGGCGGCCCGCCCACTGGGCGAGCATGAAAGGCCGAAACCGTTTGGGCCAAATCGTGCAATGCGGGACGTGCGTGGAACACATATAAGAGGCGCACTACATGATGTGAGTGGCGGATGATGCAATGATATCGATTTTCGCGAAACACCATATTGTAGATGTAATGTGTACGGGCGTTGTGGATGGCGATAGACAATGATATTGCATGTGCCATGGCGGGAGTAAAAATACAACACGACCTAGGGACAATCACACAGGACAATTTTAGGACAAATCTGCCGTTTCTACAAATCATGAGCCAAAGGGGCCCCGAACATCTGAAGCCTCCTGCTCAGAACGGTATCCTGGTCACCAGGACCCCGGGATCACTCAGCGCTAGCATATCTTCGCGCGTGCTTGGGACCCTGCACCACCTGGCACAAATACCGCTCGCCGGTTAGGTCCTCGGCGTGTGGGCTTACGGTGACGTGCAGGGGCCTCTGTCTACATGGTTTCATCGAGCCCTCTGGGCGGCTGCATACATGTCGATGATGCGCTTGCACGGTGGCGAGGTTTGCCACAGTCAGCTGGATACGCATTAACGTTGATAAATTCAGAGCCAGAGTAACCCGGATACGATGTCAATACAGCCCCACCCACGAGTGTGACATGTTCAGCCTCGAAGGTCCCAGAATAACACGTATCACCTTTAAACTTGATTGCCAATCCCTCGACGTTGCCATCGGAACCAATGGCAAATATCTGGAATCGATTCGCCCCCGCTAGTAGTTTCGACATGCTGTGTGGCGACGCTCCATGTGTCCCACGCGCCTGTGGCAAAGAAAACCCAATAGTCCACTTATACGACTGAACTCACGATCAACCGTAATGGGCCGTTAACGGGCAGCTCGTATTCTTTGAAGATGCGTAGCACTGATCTCGTGCAATCCACGTGCACAAGACTAGATGGACCATTCTATAGAATCGCTGTCAGGATTACGGAATGCGATGAAACCATCGCCAGAGGAGACTGAAGCCGAGGTTGACAGAACCCCGCCAACATGCGTGGCACTTTCGGCCTCGAAGGCACCAGAGCAGCTCGGTGGCACATGCGCGACAGTGTCAGCCCGCGCCACCCGGAGACCCGGAGGATGGCCTCCACTTGCCCGAGGCGGAGGTGCCCACTGAGCAGCAGCCCTCCGGCCACGAGCGCCGCGCAGCCCGGCAGAGCGCCGCCGCAAAGCGCCCCCAAGGCACGCGGGCGACGCCGCGTCGAGCCGCCGCATGGGGCCTGCCTCGGCCGCCGTAGGAGGTCGCGGGCAGCGCCCTACGTGCGATCCGCGCGGGCCTCGCAGTCGCCTCGGGGGGGCTCCGCCGGGGGCGCAACCTCTGGGGCGACGAGCTCCACTCCTCCTCCTCCTCCTCCTCCTCCTCCTCCTCCTCCTCCTCCTCCTCCTCCTCGACCTCCTCCTCTCCTCCTCCTCCTCCTCCTCCTCCTCCTCCTCCTCCTCCTCCTCCTCCTCCTCCTCCTCCTCCTCCTCCTCCTCCATGCACGTCCACTGCTCCCTGACCACACCCCGAACCCAGCAGCGGTGCGCCGCGTCCTCCCGGGCCTGCCCCAGGAGGGCGCATGCAGCATGCACCGCTCCCGGGCCCAGGAAGGGCCCAGCCAGGGGGCCGAGGACGTCTATGGAGGAGGAGGAGGAGGAGGAGGAGGAGGAGGAGGAGGAGGAGGAGGAGGTCGAGGAGGAGGTCGAGGAGGAGGAGGAGGAGGAGGAGCAGGAGCAGGGGGCAATGGACGTGTACAGATTTCGTCGCCCGACCGCCAAGGCCGCCGCCGCGGCCGCCGGGCGCGCGTTGGCCGCCCGCGGGCGGCGGCGGCCGGGGCCGCACGGCCAGCGCCGCATCGGTCGGGCGGCTCGGGAGGCCGCGGCGATCGTCGCGGCGACCTCCAAAAGCGATCCGGAGGTTTTGGGTCGGGGGCACGCATGCCTTGAGTAGGGCTGGGGGGGTCAGGTGTGCAGAGCACCCCGAACGGGCGTCGAGGGGCGTAGCCAACCTGCTCGGTCGAGCCGAAACTGCTGCACCACACCCGGCGTCAAGCCGAAGCGATGGACGTGAACGAACGGTTGGATTTTGCACAGCTTCGTCTGCTTATAACCGGCGAGGCGCTTGACCACCTTGACGTCCCCTTATTGGTGGTCCTGAAAAGAAAGCGCTCTCTGAGTCTCGGCCCTGCTCAACGTGTTACGCAACGACTCGGGGCCCCGCGGCCAGCCGAGGAGCTCGGGCGCACAGACCGCCCAGCCCACCAGGCCGTGAGGCGCCAGAGCGCCTGTGCACCGAGCTCCCGCGCCAAGCTCCTCGGCTGCGCTCGCCGACGATACGTGTCCAGCCCGTGCGTGGGCTGCGGGCGTCCCCTCCCCCCACCCAGCCACCCTCGCGAGCGGCGCGATGCCGGGGCGATCACGGGGATCCGCGGTCGTACGGATACGTTCCGCGCGGGGCATCCGAGAAGAAAGCGCCCCGTATCCCCAGGGTCGCGGCCGAGGGGCCCTGCGCTCGAAGGCCGCGGATACGGATACAGTAGGAGCTTGACCGCAAGAAACCTTCCACAAGGAACCCAACCCTTAGACCCCAGGATGTCCGTTGCTTTTTGGTGTGGGAACGTCACGCTTTCCATAGCAAAACCATCGGACCCAAGAAACCCAGGGCACCCTGGAGGCAAGCAGGGTGTTTCTTGGCATGGGTTTCCACTATGCTTTCCGTCCACGACCCCCCCCACACCACACCACCCCACCTCCCCCCTCCCTTCGACCGCTCCTCCCAGCCACAAGTCGGCGGGGGGCTAGCGGTTCCAGCAGGCCGGCCCCCTCTGCCTTGCCCCCGGGGGGGCGCATGGCCAACACGGGCGTCTTCGCTTGGTTTTGCTGGTCTGCATCGAGCCCCCATTAGCAGAAAGACCGCAACCCAGGGAACACCCTCCCACCCGTGCACGGGGCTCTCCGCGGTGCGCCACCGTCGCAACCGCCGTCGCAGTCGCCATCGCCACCGCCGCAGCTGCCGCCGTCGCCGCAGAGCTTGAACCCTCGAGGGCTTTCGGAGGTTTGCGGAGGCCTCCGAATGCTTTCTGGAGTTGTCGCTGGTTTTAGGCCCGCTGATCGCCGTCAGAGTCGCCTTAGTCGGACGAGGAGGGAAGGACACCCAGCCAAACTGAGGACGAGCACCCGAAAAGGCACTTTTTCCTTATAAATAACTTCTCCCTGTCGCACCACCACGAGACCAGTTTTTAGGGCGGGCCGGGCGTTTTGCCTGAAATATCCTCACCAAATATGACCCTGAAGCTTAAAAAGCGACAACAGTTTCACAAATGGAAGGTGGGTCGTTTCCAAAATGAGGCTCTCGCCTGAGCGCCGCGCACATTCGTTCTCAAAATTTGCAAGGAGCTTCACGGGGGGAGGGCGGGTCGTCTTCAACATGTGGCTCTAGCTTTCTAGCGCCGCGCACAGTCGTTTTGAAAACTGCAAGACTTTCGAGGATTGAGAGCGGGTGGTGTTCAGAATGTGGCTCTCGCCTGAGCGCCGCGCACACTCGTTTTTTAGAAATATGCAAGGAGTTTCACGGAGGGAGGGCGGGTCGTTTTCAACATGTGGCTCTCGCCTTCTAGCGCCGCGCACAGTCGTTTTTTACTCGCAAGAGCTTCACGGATAGAGCGAGGTTCCTTTTCAAGATGTGGCTCTCGCCTTAGCGCCGCGCACATTCATTCTTAAAACTTGTAAGACTTTCACGGGTTCCCATGATCAGCGTACCAGAAATGGCGTTTGGGAAGGACTTTGGATTATGAGGGTGCAACAGTTACGTTGATTCGCGGCGTTGACAGTCCTAGGAACGGCATTCTGGGACGATTCGGGATCGTTAAGACGCTTTTGGCATGGTTCACAGTCTTCAAACTGTTGTCCTCCAACGAGGCAGTTCCCTCAGTGGAAATGAACCGCTGTACGGGCCTATGAAGAGGGAGCTTGGGAGGGTTTATTCCAACATCGTCTTCCTCCTCCACCTTCTTCCTTTTCCTCCTCCTCCTCCTCCTCCTCCTCCTTATGGTCCTCCTCCTGCTCGTCCTCCTCCTCCGCTGCTCCTCCTCCTCCTCCTCCTCCTCCTCCTCCTCCTCCTCCCCTTCTCCTCCTTCTCCTCCTCCTCCTCATCCTCCCTCTCCGCCTCCTCCTCCTCCTCCGTCTCCTCCTCCTCCTCCTCTTCTTCTTATGGTGTGTGTATTACTCCTCTCATCTTTCTTCTTATTAGTATTACTATTAATATTATTATTAGTAATATTAGTATTATTAGTATTATTATTATTTATTATTATTAATATTAGTAGTAGTATTATTATTACTATTAGTATTATTATTAGTATTATTATTAATATTATTATTCGTAGTATTATTATTATTTATTACTCGTAATATTATTATTATACTATAATTATTATTATTACTATTATTAGTAGTAGTAGTAGTAGTTAGTCGCATTGGTACTCGTCATATTATTATTAATATTATTAATAATATGATCAAGAGTATGAATCGAAATCGTACTAATAATATTTTCGCAGGATTAATTTCATCCGACGTAGTATTGCTATTCGTGGTACTGCCAGTGTTCCGATATTAGTCTTCTTATGCATACCAATATGAATAGTATTAGCATTCGTATGAGTATTGATATGCTTATTCGTAGCAGGTTCATGATTAACGTTCATATGCGTATTATGATGCTTCGAAGTGTCGTTCGTATTCGTAGTGTGTAGTAGTATCGTTCGTATTAGTAACATTGATATTACGAATAAGAACAACACAACTCGTAATGTCATTGGTCGTCTTGGTCGTAGTAGTAGTAGTAGTATTAGTGTTATTCCTCGCACTCGTCTTCTTATGTTATTGTTAGCCGTAGTGTTATTATGCATATTCCTCCTCTTCCTCCTCCTTTCTTTTGCGCCGACGAGGACCGACGCTTTTCTGAAGTACTGGCCCGTCTTGAGCCCCCGAAGGGGGGGCCTGGCCTCCAAAGGCGTCTGGCGACCGCTGGGGGGTCCAAGGAAGACAGCATCACCAAACTGCACAGCAGAGGGGACGGAGGCAACGTGGGAACGCGGGAGCGTCCCGCGCAAGGACCTGGGCGCCCCTGTAGGTCCTGTAAACAACAGGCCTCGGAACAAAATAGCGAACACTCGTGCCACATTCATCCGTCAACGCCTCCCCCTCCCCTCAAAGTTCACAGTAGGCAGTGGGTCTGATGAGCTGCACCTCGACCACAGCCTCCCCCGCGCGTGCCAACTTTGAGTTTTGGGGGGAGGGGGAATGTTCAGTAACTGTTTCCCTCTGAGGAGGGGGAGGGAGGAGGAGGGAGAAGTAGGAGTAGGAGTAGGAGTAGGAGTAGGAGTCAAGCTAGCCAGCTCGAGCGAGTCAAGCATGGCATGCCCAGTCCCACCCGCCCTCCCACAACATAAGAAGCAAAGCTGGCACAACTGGGGGCCGAAGTCACACCGGCCAGCCGGTTTGGTACAGCTGATGCGGCCGCGATGGCGGTTGCCGACGGGAACTGGCGAGCGCGTGTTGAATGCCGCGCACGCATTGCCAGACGAGTCGAGAATGGCCTGGTACACCGCAGGAAGCCAGAGGTGGCCGGAGGAAGCCCGACGGTCTGACAGGACACCCCACAGCATTTTTGTGAAAAAGCATTGGGTTTTTGATGTTTTTATGTTGAAATGCTTGCAAACACACGGTGTTCGGTAGGATTCTGACATGAACGCGCGAGTGTGCTCTTTGTGGTATTTTTTGCACAGGATTCGCGGCCTGGGTGCATGACAGAGCATCGCGAGTGCACCGCGCGATGACGTGAAATCGCTGGATTTGACAGAATTCTTAAGATTCCTATGGTTTTCCTATGATTTCAGCAAGAGAGCCCGGGCGGGAAATTTGTACAATTTTTGTGAAAAAGCATTGGGTTTTTGATGTTTTTATGTTGAAATGCTTGCAAACACACGGTGTTCGGTAGGATTCTGACATGAACGCGCGCGTGTGCTCTTTGTGGTATTTTTTGCAATGGATTATCGCCGTGGACGACAGGACGTCCATGTCGAGAGGAAAAAAAAAGAAAAATGTTGATTTTATATTGTTTTTTACAGGTTAGGATGGGACCCCCCGGATGCGGCCCCTAATGGCCGGCCTGAGGGGGGAGTAGGAGTATATTCTAATAAGGAATAAGGATAGGAGTAGGAGTAGGAGGAGGAGGGAGGAGGAGGAGGAGGAGGAGGAGGAGGAGGAGATGGAGGAGGAGGAGGAGGAGGAGGAGGTATCTGAACCATTGTCGCTAGCAGCCTCTGCGTGCCGCCGCCCGCCGTCGTCACACACACACACACACACACACACACACACACACACACACTCGTCGCACCGTCGCGCATCGTCGCGCAGATCCTCCGCGTGCCGACGGACATCGGCACGCAGGGCGTGCCGAGTCGCTGCGAGTGCGAATCGGCATCGTCGAGTCCAATTGGATGCGCCGATGGCGCAAGAGGGTTTTGTGGTCACGTCTGCCCACGCCTGGCGAACGCTTTGAACGCCTGGCATGGGTACGGAAAGAATGGGTACAATGCCCAACAACAAATTTTGCCCCAAACCAACAGCAGCGGCCGCTGTTGGGCAGGCGGCCTTCTGTCTCGAATGGACACAGGCCGCGGCGGCGCGGACAGCGAGTCCTGTTCAAAATGAGCAAGAACTGCTGTTGGGCATTGTACCCATTCTTTCCGTACCCATTTCGGGCGTCCAGAAACGCAAACACATGTGTTCCAGGTTCCAGCCCGGCTAATGATCGTCCTTCCTGACCCACGCCGGGACGAGTGCACAGGGCCTAGCCCACCCAGCACGAAACCAAGACTCCCCAGAGCCCACCCCCCGAGGCTCCCCGGAGGGCCCCCAGAGACCCTCCAGAAGCCCCCAGGACACATCCTGGACGCCATGCAAACATTGCAAACATATATATATATATATATATATATATATATATATATATGAATGTAAATATATATATATATATATATATATATAGAATGCAAAACACACGTAAAAAGGTATTGGCGCTTCGCGCCATGCACCTTGGTCCTTGAGGCTTCGCTTATGTTGGTCGTTCGTACCATCCCTAGTGGCCTTGGAAATTTGGTCCCTTCCCTGCGGTGGTTTTCAAAAGTCTTTGAAAGTTTGGGCAGCCCGCGGCCCTTCCCGGGCCTCCGGAGGCTCCCGAAAGGCGCCAGGTGGAAGGCGAAGGGTAGGAGGGAAGGAACCTCGGGGAGCGAGGAAACGGAAGCGGATGTGGGCGAGGACGAGTTGTGGAGTGGCAGAAAGAGGAGGAGGAGGAGGAGAAGAGGAGGAGGAGGAGGAGGAGGAGGCGCAGGAGGAGGAGGAGGAGGAGGAGGAGGAGGAGAGGAGGAGGAGGAGGAGGAGGAGGAGAGGAGGAGGAGGAGGAGGAGGAGGGGGACGAGGACTGCCCCCCCCGTCCGCTGCAGCGGCGCAGGCGCCAGCCGCGCCCCTGCGGCCGCCATGGCACGCGCGGCCCCTCCGCGGCCGGTGCACCCCGCGGCACGCGCGGCGGCGCCACGGGTGCGCCGGGGAGCGGCGCCGCGCCCGAGGTGCCCTGGGAGGAGCGGCTGCTGAGCGGGCGCCAGGACGAGGGAGGAGCGGGCCTCGGGGTCCCCGCGCGGGGAGCACAAAGGCAGGGCATCTCGGGGGACTCTTCATGGGGGGGGATCCCATGGGGGGATAGGATCCCAGGGGGGGAGATCCCATAGGATCCCCTGGGGATCCCCCCCCATGGAGAGTCTCCCGAGCATCGCAGGCCCGGGTTCTCTGCGGCATCTGCCCGGCCAGGAGCGGAGCGGCGGATGGCTGGTGCCCCCCCGCCCACACCGCGTGGCGTTTCAGGATCGCGGCCCCAAACGAGGACGAGCGACCATGTAACACCACCCCTTTAGACGACATATTGCCAGCGGCCACCTCCCGACCCAACCCGACCACCCACGGGGAGCGCGGCGACGGGTGGGAGAGCGTGGAGGGCTATGTAAACCGATTCCCCCGTTCATATGAAATGATATGGGTTTGCAACATGATGTTTCAAGAGAAGTGTGCGCGCGAGCTCGTGCGATATTTCGAGCTTTCATCAAATGCGACCACACGGGCATCTCGCGCGCGCATGCCGAAATCTTTCGAGCGTCGTTGCGCGCGTGCTGGGGGGGGGGCACGACGCGCGCCAAATAAAACCCCGCGGGCCACCCTCGCGATTCGGCCGCGCGCGCATGTCGACATTTTTCCAAGATACCGTCATCACCGACACGTGGACACCATCATCGTCGTCGACGTAATCACCATCGGCGCCGTCATTGGCCTCGCCGTCGTCGTCGTCGTCGTCGTCACCAGC
>CAUYUJ010018947.1:89501-137001 GCA_963575745.1 Prorocentrum cordatum
TGGGTGCGGCGCCGCCATGCGAACGCAGCCACTGGGGCCTTCGGTGGAGCTCCCTATGGGGCCACGAAACGTGTGAGGGGTGTGCCGAAATGGGTGCGGCGCATGCGCGCATGGGGCCTTCGGTGGAACGGGGCCACGAAACGTGTGAGGGGTGTGCCGAAATGGGTGCGGCGCCGCCGATGGGCCTTCGGTGGAGTCCCTATGGGGCCACGAAACGTGTGAGGGGTGTGCGAAATGGGTGCGGCGCCGCCATGCGAACGCAGCCACTGGGGCCTTCGGTGGAGCTCCTATGGGGCCACGAAACCGGGGTGTGCCGAAAGATGCGAACGCAGGTGGAGCTGGGGGCCACGAAACGTGGGGGTGTGCCGAAATGGAACCATGCGAGCGCAGCCACTGGAGCGTTCGGTGGAGCTCCCTATGGGGCCACGAAACGTGTGAGGGGTGTGCCGAAATTGGTGCGTGGGGGGCCACGAAACGTGTGACGAAATGGGTGCGGCGCCGCCATGCGAACGCAGCCACTGGGGCCTTCGGTGGAGCTCCCTATGGGGCCACGAAACGTGTGAGGGGTGTACCGAAATGGGTGCGGTGACGAGGGAGGGGGCATGGGAGGAGGGAGGAGGGGGGGGGGAGGAGGCGGAGGGAGGAAGGAAGGAAGGAAGGAAGGAAGGAGTGAACGCGGGGCGCTGTCTCTTCAGAACGACGACCCAACACCACAGGATGGTTGGGAAAAACCAACTCCACACGCGCGAGCCGTCGCGCGCGCAATCCAGAATCCCTACAAGCCATTTTTGTCGCAAGGATTGCAAAATCGAGCGCCCCAAAAACATATCAAACAACCAATGGTGTTGCAACGTAGTGCTTGTCAGAAGCCTTCGCGATTTTGCGAACTCTTACAAACGCCGTCGGCTTCCAAGATTTTCATCAAATCCGACCAAGCGGGCCTCTCGCGCGCGCATGTCGACATCATTCGGACGCCTTTCCGCGCGTGCTGCGGGGGCGGGTGGGGGGGAGCGATCTCTGTAAGTCACGCCACGCGGCCCACTCGCGCCATTCGGCCCAGCGCGCGCATGTCAACATCTCCCCCAAACAATCACCACTGACACGTGGGCACCGTCATCGTCATCAGCGTGATCAACATCGACGCCGTTTTCGACCTCACCGTCATCGTCACCATCGTCGCCACCGTCGTCGTCAGCATCGCAGATATCATCATCACCGTGTCTGCCGTTGCCAACGTCACCATGAAACCGCGCCCGCCCGAGCCACCGACTCGCACTGCAGTGCCCGCGCGTCAGCGCGGCCTGCGAGACGCACTGGAAATTCCCAGACGGTCAGCGCCACCGCGACCGCGTCGGTCGCGCCAGACTAGCCAGCCGCCCGGCGCGCCAGCCTGCGCGCGCTAACGCGGCCGCAGCGATGCACCAGCCAACGCGAAGCAGCCACCATAGTCGCCGCCGCATGGATTTTGCAAACCAAGCTGCGGGCGGGTGGGTGGGATGATTGCGCGAGCGGTGGACTTGACCACTCACTGCGAACAGCGGGCACCGAATGCGAATTTGCCCCCTTCCTCTCCTGGCCGGCTCTGCCGGTGCCCGTCCAGTCGGCGGTGGACAAACCTCCCTTTAGTAAACCTCCCCTTCGTGAAAACGGCCTGGGACCGAAGCCCACGGACCTGGACCCGCAAAAGTGACGGCCTCGACGCCCTCTCGCGAACCAAAAACAGCCAATTCCTTAATCGACGTGTCAGGGTACGAGGCCTGTCCACCCCTGAAAGCAAGAGGAGGAGGAGGAGGAGGAGGAGGAGGAGGAGGAGGAGGATGGAGGAGGAGGAGGTCTATCAACCTCCGGTCCAGAGCAGCCCCAGACCCCCCAGCGGCCTCCAGGGCGAGAGGCAGGCGCACACCCGCGGCCTCGCGGCCTCCCAGACTCCTCGGTCGACCGCGGCCCCGTGGGCACGCGGTCGCGCGGAAAACGCACCCGTGGCATCGCGTGCCCATGGGGTCTGGAACCTCGGCACCCCCACGGCGATGGGCGCGGACGTGGCCCTAGAAGGCGGCACGAGCACAAGCGTCCGGAGGCCCGCGCGGACGTCTTGCATCGGCGCCGAGGTCCCCCTCCCGGGAGCGCGGCGCGCGCCCGGGAGGCCCCGTGGGCACGCGATCGCGCGGAACGCATCCGTGGGATCGCGTGCCCATGAGGCCGGGAACCTCGGCATCCAGACGGCGATGGGCGCGGACATGGGCCTGCTCGTCGCCCGTGGCAGGAGAAGGTACAGCCAAAAATTGGGGGAACACAAGCCGACCTCGCTTTTGACCGCCCTCGCTTCCAAGAGGTGCCAAACGATGCCAGACTACGGCCTGTGTTGGTCAGGCCGCTTGACGAGGAGGCGCGTGGTATGACTTGGTTTTGCCTGGAAGCGACAGCGGGGTAGGTAATTCGCGCTCTGGAAAAAAAAGAAGAACGCGCGGCAAGTACGCGAGACCCTTGGAAAAGCCGAAGCTGGGATTTTTGCTGGGGCGGCGGACGACGAAAACCTCCAGGACGCAGGAGCAGGGACGAGCAAGGACGCGAGGGTACCCTGAGCAAAGTCGCGCGTCCCTATCAGGGTGTTTGACTGTAGAAGGCGGCATAGAGCACAAACGTCCGGAGGCCCGCGCGGACTTCTCTTGCATCGGCGCCGGAGCGCCCCCCTCCTGGCAGGAGCAGGGACGAGCAAAGACGCGAGGATACCCTGAGCAAAGTGGCGCGTCCTTATTCGGGTGTTTGACTGTAGAGGGCGGCATGAAGCACAAACGTCCCGAGGCCCGCGCGGATCTCTTGCATCGGCGCTGGAGCGCCCCCCCTTCCTGGGCGCACGCGGCGCGCGCCCCCGGAGGCCCCGGCGCCGCTCCGAGCAATATCCGCGTGGACCTCCAGAAGGTGGTGCTCGTGCAAGTGCCTCTTGGACGCCTGGAACTGGGCACCCGCACCAAGACACGGGGCTGCCTCCACAGGGTAGAGACGATCCTAGAACTCGGTGTTGGTGGCAATATTTCGGCCAGCTTGGAAGCCAGAATATGACCACCATCACCGAGATCGGGATGTTCTTCCCTCGGTGGAGGAACGCCGCCGATCTTGGTGTTGGTGTCAACCTCTAGGCCTGCGAGACTCTCCTTCGGGATACATTCAAGCTACAGCCTACAACCGTGAGGAACGCCAGGTACGCAACGCAGCCCCCAACGGTTGGCCCCAAGAGCCCCATCGGTGCACGGGGAGCGCTAGGAGGATCAGCCACAGAGGGACCGAGGGAACAGCGAGCCCACTCCGAACCTGGAATGCTCTCCTTACTCGGGAGCGGCGAAGAGAGGGGTGTCCAAAAGGGGGGGGGGGGGGGGGGGGGGCAAATCATGATCGGCGGCATGTGCGCGGCCCAGCGGGGGGGCCAGGGACGTAATGAAATAAGAAGAGGCGCCATAAAATCTCAGGAAATAGCATGGCCCCCGCCATGATATCCATCCCCCCCCCCCTAGTCATCACCCCCCTCTCTTCCGCCCCCGACTTACCTCGGCGTGCTGACCCCGGACATCCCACGATGCCGTCTTGGTCCACCCGCGTAGGAAGGCACCAACTATACACCAACACCGATCCTGGGCCCAGGACCACCCTGGGCCCAGGATCGGTGTATACGCCCTCCTGCCTTGCGCAAGAAGGCATATACACCGATCCTGGGCCCAGGGTGATCCTGGGCCAGGATCGGTGTTGGAGTATAGTTGGTGCCCTCAGACCGCGGGCCCTGCACGGCGCGGGCACGGGCCCATCAGGGACGAGGAGGAGGAGGGGAGGAGGAGGAGGAGGAGGAGGAGGAGGAGGAGGAGGAGGAGGAGGAGGAGGAGGAGGAGGAGGAGGAGAGGGAGGAGCAGGAGGAGGAGGAGGAGGAGGAGAAGGGGGAGGAGGAGAAGGAGGAGGAGGCGTGCCGTCTCTGTCCACCCGCGGGCCCGCAGGTCCCCGACCCCCTGCCCTGAGGGCAGCGCCCCCGGGCCCGGATTCGAGCCTGGCGGGCCCCCATGGGCCCGAGGACGGGCCCCCCCATGAGGTCGACGTCGAGGGAGAACGCCGGGATTGGAAGCAGCAGAGGAGGAGGAGGAGGAGGAGGAGGAGGAGGAGGAGGAGGAGGAGGAGGAGGAGGAGGAGGAGCGGGAGCAAATCCTCGACGTCGGCGCCGCTCGCAGGGGCAGAGGCGGGGAACGCGAAGGCTCGGGGAAGCTGGAAGCAAAGAAGCGCGCACCTTTCTGTCCCCTGTTGGGCCCCAGGGGCTGCTTTGAGGCCCCTCCCCAGGGTGCACGGAAAATGCACATTTCTTCACACCCCAATAGATCGCCCCCCTATTACCCTGAAATCCACGTTTCAAAAAAAAATACAACATCGCGAAAAGTCACGACCGGAACCCTACTTGGACCCCATCTTTCTGCGTCCCTCTGCGAGCCAGATCCTTATGTGATGGCCCTGGGGCCCGAACCATGGCGCAAACGCGCATTGTCATTGCTCCAAGCTTCTCAATCAGCGTCGGCGGGGCGTCGGCCCCGCCGACAGCCCCGCATCCACCCCCGTCGCGGGCAGTCACCGCGCGCCGAGGGCGCTCCGACCCCCGTCGCGGCGCGACGACGAGGCGAGGCTGACCCCCGTCGGGGGGGGGGTACCCCCCGACGCTTATGATCGGCGGCGGGCGACGGGGGGTGGTGAGAAGGAGAAGGCCAACTCAGAATGGTCGGCAGTCCCCTGGCCTTCCGAGAAATCCTCGGAGCCCTCCCCGAAGATAGAGAAGCCTTCTCCGAAGGCGCGAGGGCTCCTGAGAAGCCCCGCCGCCCTCTGAGAAGGCCCTCTCGTTCTCATTTCCCCCCTCGCTCGCCGCCGATATCAAGAAACCCAAAGTTATGGGGCCACATGCGAACCCTACCCCTACCCACCACGATTTCTGAGGAGGGTGGGGTTCACTTCGCTCGGGAGCTCCCGAGCCAAGTGTACCCCCATCTGAGGGGGAGGGTGGGGCTCACTTCGCTCCCGAGCTCCCGAGCTCCCGAGAACAGAACTCGTGGGGGATAGGGGTGGGGTTCGCAATGTGGCCCCCTGCTCTCTTTCTCATTCCCCCCCCCCATCGCTCGCCGCCGATGTCAAGAAACCCTGGAGGATGAGGAGGAGGAGGAGGAGGAGGAAGAGGAGGAGGAAAAGGAGTACGAAAAGGAGGAGGGGGAGGAGGAGGAGGAGGAGGAGGAGGAGGAGGAGGAGGAGGAGGAGGAGGAGGGGAGGAGGAGGAGGAGGAGGAGCAGGAGGATCGAGGTGGAGGAGGCGGGGGAGGAGGAGGAGGAGGAGGAGAGGAGGAAGAGCAGAGAAATGGCAACGCCTGGACCCTGCGGGCACGCGGCGCGCCCGACCGTGCCCCTCGCCTGCCGCGGCCGGGCCTCTTTCTCTTTGGCGGTGCCCCGGGCCCTCCGCATGGGCCATCCCCCGGCGCGCGGCGCCCCGGGCGCACCGCCCGAATACGTGCAGGTTTAGGCCGGGCACGTCCCCCATGCAGGCGGAGTTGGACGATTTTTTTTGTTTTTATCAAGTTCCTTTAAATTCGACACACACACGTCGGGAAAAAGCCAATCAGTCAACCCATACATCGGGCAGCCCAACGCTGAGCCAGTGGCCGAAAACACGCAGAACGCCTACAACTATCTTGCTGTTCATACTGAATGCCTGTCTTGCGGAGTTGGACGAAAAAAATAAAAAAGGGTACCCCAAAAAAGATTCGAGAAAATGGACACAGAGAGAATCTGCAAAAATCGTCCCCCCCCAGACCATCTTTGGACTGGCCTTGGACCTCCCCCCCTGTGGAGGGACGCGCCCGGCTGAAGTGCAGGTCCCACGCCGCGCCCGGGGGGGCGCCCCAGGGGTCAGGGGGCGGCCTGGCGGCAGGCGCGGGCCCGCCGACGACGACGACGCCGACGCGGGCCCGCCGACGACGACGACGACGACGACGACGACGACGAGGAGGAGGACGACGACGACGACGACGACGACAGCGCGATGACGACAGCGCGACCGACGACGACGACGACGACGACGACGACGACGACGACGACAGCGCGACGACGACAGCGCGACCGACGACAGCGCGACCGACGACGACGACGACGACGACGACGACGACGCGGCCGACGATAACGCGGCCGACGATGTCGCGGCCGACAACGACGACGACGACGACGACGACGACGACGACGACGACGACGAGGACGAGGACGAGGACGAGGACGAGGACGAGGACGAGGGGACAGCCTGGCGGCTGGCGCGGGCCAGCCTCGCCCCGCGACGCAGTTCGTGCTCGTGATCCCCCTCCCCGGATCGTTCAGGGCCCCCACGAGCTCTCCAGACTTCCCCTGGCAGTGCTTGCGCTTAGGGTTAGGTCGAGCACGTCCCCCTACAGGCAGATGTTGGACGGACAACAAAACATGTCCAAACAATACCCCAGAATCGACAACAAAAATACGTTAAGAAAATGTCCCCTGGCAATTGTTTTTACCGTTTTTGAATATTCCTCCTGTACAGTCGGGGCGTTGACCTAAGGAACCATAAATAAGGAACGAGGCCCCTATTTTCCATAAGTTGAACTTCGATTTCGTATCGAAAACCTAAGGAAAATCCAAGGCACACTGCAGAACAAGCAAGGAACACCGAGCCCCTCCCCAACGAAAAGGGTTCCTTCTTCAGGGCCCCGACTGTAGAGGGACAGGCCAGACTTACGCTGAGGGGTTCTTGCCTGTGTCGCTCCGAGATTCAAAGGACCCGCCGAGGTTTCGCCGCGTCGCCGCCCGTGGCCGCCTCGGGGCCGCATCCCTTGCCGCGCCTGCCTTGGGGTCCCCGCCGAGGCTTCGCCACGGCCCTGCACCACACAGCCTCCGCCGCACGGCTTGCACCACACAGCTTGCACCAGCCTCCTCCTCCTCCTCCTCCTCCTCCTCCTCCTCTCCTCCCTCATCCTCCTCCTCCTCCTCCTCCTCCTCCTCCTCCTCCTCCTCCTCCTCCTCCTCCCTCCTCCTTCCGCTCCTCCTCCTCCTCCTCTCCCTCCTCCTCCTCCTCCTCCTCCTCCTCCTCATCCTCCTCCTCCTCCTCCTCCTCCTCCTCCTCTCCTCCTCCTCTCCTCCTCCTCCTCCTCCTCCTCCTCCTCCTCATGGCTCGCACAACCGCGGTGCCCTGGCTTGCTGCTGGGAGTCCACGCCGGCAA
The DNA here is from genome assembly GCA_963575745.1 of Prorocentrum cordatum. Lineage (NCBI taxonomy): Eukaryota > Dinophyceae > Prorocentrales > Prorocentraceae > Prorocentrum > Prorocentrum cordatum. The sequence continues at coordinate 96,748 of CAUYUJ010018947.1, forward strand.
GCATCCTGTCCGGATGTCTGCGGGATGCGGCTCGCTGTGTCTGGATCTGCCTCGATCTGCCTGGACGTGCCTCGGTGTACCTGGCCTGACTCCCGCAAGTCGACGGCAGAAGCCGTCAGGAGTCGCCGAGCCTCTGGGGGGCGCGACCCCCCTCGCGCCGCCAGCAGAACCCGCAGCGTGCCTCAGCGCTGGGAAAAGGTTCGGCCTGCGGTGGCCCCCCTCGCCGGGCCCTGGGGGCCCGTTTTTTGTTGAACTGTTTGTTTAAATTTGATTATATATATATATATTAACAAAAAAAAAAAACCAAACAAACAAAAAAAACAAACAAAAAAAAAAAAAAAAAAAAAAAAAAAAAAAAAAAAAAAAAAAAAAAAAAAAAAAAAAAAAAAAAAAAAAAAAAAAAAAAAAAAAAAAAAAAAAAAAAAAAAAAAAAAAAAAAAAAAAAAAAAAAAAAAAAAAAAAAAAAAAAAAAAAAAGGCCTGGGCTGAGGAGCCCGTCCCATGGAAGGAGGTCTGCGCTGCGAAAAGCGTCCGGGCGCCTCAGGAGCAGTCCAGGAAGCCTCCAGCTGGCTCCCAGACAGCCGAACAAGCTCCCGAATGTGGTCCGGACATGGCCCCATAAGCTCCCAGCTGGCCTCCAAAGAGCATCCCAATACTTTGCCAACACTGCCCCAAACCGCCCCAAGACAGTCCCAAACCCACCCAAGTGGCCCAAGAACCTCCCAGACAACCCCGAGACCCCCGAAGTGACGGCAAGATGGCCCCAAAAACGCCCCTGAGGCCCCGAATACATCCTACAAGGCCCTGCGAGGGCCACAAGACAGGCCCAAAGGTTCGGTCGCACAACAAATCCCCATACTCACTGATTGGGAGATTTGCGTGCTCGTTCCCTCCCCCCTGGGTGTGCTGCTCGTTCTGGTCATTCCCGTATTCCTCCTCCCGCTCCTCCGCAATTCGGGATTCCTGCGTTCGTCGTCCCTCACTTCCTCCTTTTCCGGTAGCTAATTCTTCCCCTACCCGATCGCACGATCGAGGAGACTGCTCAGACATGAACGCACGTTGACGGGTGGGCTCCGCGGACGGGCCACGCAAAAGCGACCCTCTGCCGAAGCCACACCGCAGTCAAGTGGACTCTGCAGCCCTCGGCCCCACACCGCACGCAACGACCGGGGTTCCTGCCTGAACCTGGTTGTCCCCGTGGACTTCTCACCTCGTCTGGGGGCCGGCGGAACAGAGCAAGACACCAGACAAACATGTTCCATGCGTACTCGAAGGAGCAAAAGCAGAGCTGTAACGATGCAGTCCATCATCATCATCATCATCATCATCAGCAGCAGCAGCATCATCATCACCACCATCAGAATCGTCATCGCCATCATCACCATCAACATCCTAATCAGCATCGTCATCAGCATCTTCTTACCCATCCTCATCCTCACTATGATTATCCTCCTCCTTCTCCTTCTCCTCCTCCCCCCCTCTCTTCCGCATCATCATCATCGTAACCACCATCCTCATCATCCTTCTCATCATCATCGTCATGGTCATCATCAGCATCATCAGCATCATCATCGTCATCATCAGTATTATCATCGTCATCACCACCGCCATCGTCATCGTTATCACCATCCTTCTCCTCCTTTTCATCATCAGCATCATCATCAACATCATCGTCATCATCAGCAGCACCAGCTGCAGCAACAGCAGCAACACCAAGAAATGCAGCCACAACATCAGATGTCGTCATCACCATCACATTCGTCATCGCGGTTCGAAGTTTGCGTCCAACACTTGCTGAAACCTCTGTTGATGATTGAAAACGCCACACAATTCCTTCAGTACGGCCCAAGACCGCTCCCAGACCGCAAGTAGACGCCCCCAGACGACCCTGAGACTCTCCGAAATGACCACGGGGCAACCCAAAAGATGCCATGAAGGCCCTAAGAGGCCCAAAAATGGCCCCAGGAACGCTTACGACGGCCCCGAGAAGGCTCAAACATTTTGTTTTGGGTAGTAACGCCCACACCACCGGAAGAAAGGACAGTTCCACACCAGTGCTGCAGCACCACCTGGGTGGCTGAATAGAAATATCTGCTCACACGGAGATAGGAAGATGGTAGCCCACATCAGCCGCCACTTCTCATCATGGCGTCTACCAGACGAAATCTTCCTGACATTTCGAAAGCACGTCGTGATTGGAGGAGCAAACGCACAGCCAAGGCCTTTGACTTGGGCCCCTGAGCTATAGAATTTACAGCGCAGGCAAGTGAATGCAAATGAATTGCCAGAACAGGGCAGCGCAATCACGCTGTGATTTAGAAGAGAACGCGTTTCACGGGCGCTTGTCTAGGGAACATTCGGCGGCGCCCGTTTCGAACCGGGGAGCCCCCCCCCCAACACTCGGCGCCGTCGATCAAAACCAGGGGGAGCCCCCTCCCCCCCAAAACCCCCCCCTCCCGAACCCCCCCCCCTTCCCCATCCCAAGGGGGCGGGAGGTTTGAAACCCCGCCCCCCCCCCGGCGCCGGCGCCGGCGCCGGCGGCCGCCAGCAGCGCCGACGGTGGGGACGCAGCGACGATGCCAGAGGCAGCCCAGGGATCAAACCCCCCCCACGAGCAGCGCCAGCGCTGGCGCCGGCGACGGCGAAACGCAGCGACGATAACCACCACTACCACCACCACCACCACCACCACCACCACCACCGCCTCAACCCACCACCACCACCACCAACCCACCACACAACCACCACCACCACCACCACCAGCCACACCACCACCACCACAACTCACCATCACCACCACCACCACCACAAAAAACCCACCACCACTACCACCACCACCACCACCACAATCTGACACGCCACCACCACCACCACCGCCACAACCACCACCACTACCAGCAGCACTACCCACCACCACCACCACCACAAACCGGCACACCACCACCACCACCACCGCCACCACCACCACCACCACCACCTTCACAAACCACCGCCACCACCACAAACCACCACCACAAGCACCACAAACCACCATCACAACACCACCAAACCACCACCACCACCACAACCCACCACCACTACCACCACCACCACCACAAACCACCACTGCACCACCACCACACCACCACCACACCACAACCACCACCACCACCCACCACCACAACCACCACCACCACCACCACAACAACAAACCACCACACCACCACCACCACAACCACCACCACCGCCACCACCACCACCGCCACCACCACCACCACAACCCACCACCACCACCACCGTCGTCCTCGTCGACGCTCCCCGCCGCCGCCGCCGCCGCAGGCGCCGGCGCCGGCGCCGGCCCAGAAAACGAAATCGTCGTCCCCGCCTCCGCCGCCGCCAGCCGAGGAGAGGGAGAGAGGAGAAGTAGAAGTAGGGGAAGGGGGGGGGTCCGGTTCCAAACCCCCCCATCCCTCCAAGCAACCACAGAACGCGCTCTTTCTCAGGCAGTTTCAGACGTGGGCATCCAAACCAGAGCGACCAGAACAGCCCAGGGCAGGAGGAGGGGACTTGGCAAGCGATCCTCGCAAGCAGACCCTGCACCTCCACACACACACACAGACCACTGATCACCTACCAACGATGTGTTAGCCCCTCGCGGCTCAGGACAAGGACAGGCTTGTGCCTCTGAACTCGATTGTGGTCCAGCACGGGAGGAGCTCCGCTCCCGCCGTAAGTAGCAGAAACAAAATGCCATGAACATAGACTGGTTGCACTCCGCGCGGATTTCTTGGACCTGCGCTGGACCCCCCTCCCTGGCGCACGGAGCGCGCCAGGGGCGGCGCCGGAGGCGCCGTCAGGGGGGACCCAGCGCGGATCCAAGGAATCCGCGCGAAGCGCCAGAAGTGTATGTTTATGCCTTTGTTTTCTCCTTTGAGTCAGCAAAGCCCTCGCAATCTTGATTCTGCGATCTAGGTAATCGGCGTCGGAGGGATTCCTTCTGGGGTGCACCGCCGCACCGTCGTTGGCCGCGCGGTCGGCGAGCATCCATTGCCCAAACGGCGGAAGCGCTCGTGAGCGCTTATGTCGGGTTCGTCGGCGTCCTTGTGAGCCGCTACACTAAGGAACGACTTACAGAAATTACCGATGTGGTGCCTAGCTTGAAGCACCAGACCAGAACCTCGACCACAAGAAACCTTCCACAAGAAACCCAACCCTGAGACCCCAGGACGTCCATTCATGTTTGGTGTGGGAACGTCACGCTTTTCATTGCAAAACTATCGAAACCAAAAACACCCACACACACACACACAAAAAAAGGGCACCCTGGAGGCAAGCAGGGTGTTTCTTGGCATGGGCCTCCACTGCATCGACGCTCAGCAGACGAAACGCCTGCACAGCACAAAGACGACGAGTGGAGGACCACGCTGGCACAGTCAGAACAGAAGAGGCCGAGGGGCCTTCAGCGTACAGGCCGGCGCCCCAAACCTCGGAGCCCAGCGGGGTCTGCCTCAAGTCCCACAAAGGCTTGCGCTCGGCTCGGGCCACGACACGTGTCGTGGGTGTGCCGAAACGGGTGGGGCGGCCGCCTGTGGACACCGCCGCTGGGGCCTCTGGGGGAGCTCCCCAGGGGGCCACGATGCGTGTGAGGGGCGTGCCGCAACGGGTGGGGCGGCCGCATGCGGGCATGGCCTTTGGAGCTTTCGATCGAGCTCAGGGGGGCACGAAGCGTTTGAGAGGGGTCTGCCCGAGGAAAGCGCCGACGCCGTGCAGACTCCAGCTTGTGGGCCGTGGCTGGAGTTCCTTGTGGTCCCACGAAACGTGCGAGGGGTGTGCCGAGATAAAGCGCCGACGCCATGCGGACCCTGGCATTTGGGAATTGTCTGGAGCTCGGGACCAGGAAACGTGTGAGGGTATGCCCAAATGAGACACCGCCGTCATGCGGACCTTGGCGTTTGGGCCTAGGCTGGAGCTGCCTATGAGGCCACGAAGCGTGTGAGGGGTGTGTCGATATAAAGCGCCGACGCCATGCGGACTCTGCCACTGGAGCCTTCGGTGGAGCTCCCCAGGGAGCCACGACACGCGTTAGGGGTGCGCTGAGATGAGGCACCGCTGCCATGCGGACCCTGCCACTGTGACATTCGATGGAGCTCCCCTTGGGGCCACGAAACGTGTGAGAGGTGTGCCGAAATTGACATATGAGAGCTGAGGCAAGAACAGGAGCCGATGGCGATGGTGATGATGCTAATGATGTGGACTATGATGACGACGAGGATACGCGGAGGGCAGAGGCAAGGGTAGGAGGAGGGAGGAGGAGGAGGAGGAGGAGGAGGAGGAGGAGGAGGAGGAGGAGGAGGAGGACGAGGAGGACGCGGAGCCCTGCTGATTCAAAACGAATACCCAACTTAAAACAGGAGGGTTCGGAAAAACTTAGCATCCCCCTTGGGTCATATACGATTTCAACAAAGCTGGGAGTCATCTGGACGCCTCTTATCGCTGACTGTCGGGCTTGTGCACTGCACCTTTCACCATCATGATTTCGGCGCCGTTTTAAATAGACGCGCTCCAGGCTCGATGTTTCGACGCTTCCGAGCCCAATTTTAACTTGATCCACAAAACGAAGCCCATGCTGGTTCCAATGGTGTTCGGACTGAGCCGCCTCGGGCTCTTCTTGGCCCCTTTTGAACCTGCCTTGGGGCCCTCGTCGGCCGTCTCGTGCCAATTTTGAACAGCGTTCTGGCTAATCATATCTGGCCTTTTGCGGGGAGCCTGCGTCCATGTGACTGACCCGCTGTTCATGAGGACGGGCTTCGATCAGCCACACTGAAGAGGAACTGGGACACACAAATAAATACACACAAATAAAAATATCCCCCATATTTTCCTATATTTTCTGAGTTTTTGTCTTCCCCCCCACTTCCCATATTTTCCCATATGTTCTGGAAAACCGACGATTAATTGTGTCTGTGTGTTTCTTTCCCTCCTGACACACGGCATACCTGAGCACGTGCGCTGCGCGCGACTTCTCCTCAGCGAAGCTTCCTGCGGTCGGGAAGGTTTGCTCCGCGTGTCGCGGCGGCGGCCACGGCGAAACGCTGTGCCCGGCAGGCGGGCAGCGTGTCGCTCCGCTCCGCGGGGTGCTGGGAACAGTTCTGAAGGGGCCCTGGGACACACAAATAAATACACACAAATAAAAAGATTCCCCATATTTTCGTATATTTTCTGGGTTTCTGTCTTCCCCCCCACTTCCCATATTTTCCCATATTTTCTAGGGAGTCGACGATTAATTGTGTCTGTGTGTTTTTTCCCCTCCTGAAGTTCGGGCTGCCGACGCCCAGGGACTGGAAGTGGAACACGTGCCGCGCCGAAGGGCGGTGGGCCGGCACCGGCGGAGCGGCACTCTGAGCAGAGCTTCCCGACCGCAGGCCTCCCCCGAAGACAGATAGGAAGGCACCAACTATACACCAACACCGATCCTGGCCAGGATCGGTGTTGGTGTATAGTTGGTGCCCTCCGAGACAGAGACGGCTCCTCAGAAGGCCGGAGGGCTCCCGAGAAGCCCACCCGCCTTGCGCAAGAAGGCATATACTTGGGCTGAGAGGGCCCTCCGAGACAGAGACGGCTCCTCAGAAGGCCGGAGGGCTCCCGAGAAGCCCACCCGCCACCTTCTGAGAGGGCCTGCCCCCTCGCGCTTGCCCCCGGCGCGCCGCCGAACCTCGACAAGCGCGTGCCACGACTCGCAGAGTAGCTACCCGCAGATGGCCTATCCGCCACAGGGGAGGATTTGCGATACATCGTACGAGGTCCGACGTATGGTTTTCTGACGTTTGCGAGTAGGCACTTTGCGAGTAGTGGAACGCGCTCGCCGCCGAACCTCAGGATGTGGACTCCCAGGGGGGTAACTGGCGGCCCATCCCTCGTCCCATCCCTGCCGGCAGCTGGGGGCGGGAGAAGTCGGCGGTGGACAAACCTCCCTTAAGTAAACCACCCCCTTCAGTGCAAACGGCCTAAAACCGAAACCGACGTGCCTGGACCCGCAAAGATGACGGCCGCGACGCCCTCTCGCGAACCGAAAACGGCCAATTCGCTAATCGACGTGTCAGGGTAGGAGGTCTATCAACCTCCGATAACTAGCGGCCCGTCCCTCGTCCCATCCCTGCCGGCAGCTGGGGGCGGGAGAAGGCCGAGGGGAAGACCGAGGACCCACATATCCGACGTGGTGCTTTCTCGCGACGTGGCTCTCCAGAAATCTGGACCCCTTCCCCAGGACTTTGGGTGACCCTAAAGGGGGGTCCAGCTTAAAGGGGGTGGTGCAATAGATTTGGGGCAATTGTATTGCAAATGTTTTGCGCCGGAGACTTGCATTGCATTGTATTGCAAACAATGTATTGCACGCGAAAACCCAGCAATACACTTGCGCCCCGGAATGTATTGCACGCCCCAGATGTATGGCAGCCCCACACATATACAGTAGATGTGTGGGGCTGCCATACATCTACTGGGTGCAGTAGACTACTGCACCCAGTCTATTGCACCACCCCCTTGTCGCTGGACCCCCTTCTGGGTCGACCCGAGTGGTGCTTTCTCGTGACGTGGCTCTCCTTTGGACGCCCGAAATGGGTACGGAAAAAACGGGTACAATACCCAACAACAAATGTTGTCCCAAACCGACAGCGGCCGCTGTTGGGCAGGCGGCCTTCCGTCTCGAATGGACACAGGCCGCGGCGGCGCGCACAGCGAGTCCTGTGCAAGATGAGCAGGAACTGCTGTTGGGCACTGTACCCACTCTTTCCGTACCCATCTCGGGCGTGCAGACGAGTGGTGCTTTCTGTGACTACCTACCAAACCACCCCAACCCAACCCGAAGACCCGAATTTGACCCGAATTTCGGGTTGGGGGGGGTACGGGTTCCATGTGTTTTTTCGACGTTCCCCGACCCCCCCGCACTGGAAATGAAGGGCAAATTGAGGCCGTCGGGTTGGGTTCGGGTGGTCTGGTAGGTGGTGATTCTGGTGACGTGGCTCTCCAGAGGTCTGGACCCCTTCCCCGGGACCGGCTGCTCGCCCCGAGCCGCTTCCCGCCCACCCTTCTGGGGCCCGGCCAGGGCGGCCCCGAGCGCCCCCCCCCCCCCCCGCAAAGAAAAGAGCAGGGCCCTCCCCGCCGCGCCCTCGGCACGCGAGGAGGAACGCCCGGCTCCTCTCGGGGGCCGCAGGCTCTCGGGCCGCAGGCTCGGCCGCCCGGGGACGGTCCTCGGGGATCTTCTGACCCGGGTCAATCCAGACCCGGGTCAGCAGGAAACCAAAAACTGCAATGCAGGAACAACAACAAAAAAAAAAAAAAAAAAACTGCAGCGCAGCTCTTCGCAAGCCCGGGTCGGCCGCTATGCGCGGCCGCCTCGCGGCCTCGAGGGGCTCGCCGACCCGGGTCAGCCAGAGGGGGTCTTCGCAGGATCCTGCAGGATCTGGCGCCCTGGATGACCCCTGTTTGCATTGACCCCCGTCTCAAGGCTCCCGAACGGTCCTCGGGGCACCCCCTCCGGGAGGCCCTCGGCGAGGCGCAGCTGCTGGCGAGCACCCCGAGGCTGGGAGGCCTGTCGAGAGCGCAGGTGTGCGGTCAGGCGTGTCCCCCTGCAGGCGGAGTCGGGGCGAATAATCAAAAATGCTTTAAAAAAATGCTCGCAAATAGTCCCAAAAAGAATCAACAAATCGTCCCCAGGCTATTTTTGTTGACCATTTTCGAATATTCCTCCTGTGGAGGGACACGCCCGACTTAAACGTAGTGGAGACGTGTGGAGAGCCTTCTCTGTCGCCTCGCGGCGCGGGAGAATGTCAGGGGAGGCGGAGCTCTCCTGGGCCCCCGGGCCTCCAGCAGCTTGCACACGCGCTCGTACGGCAGCCCCCGCAGCAGCCCGCCGCCTGGGAGCGCCACGGTGCAGCTGAAGCTGTCCGCCTCGAGGGACCGCAGTACGGCCTGCCCCCGGCGCCCGGTCGAGACGACGGTCGGCCCTCTCGCCGACTGTCATGCCATGAAAAGCAGCGGGACGGTCCAGGTCTTCGGATCGCGGGCAAGTCCGTATCCATATCCTGTGCGTCTTGGACGGTCTCGGGAGGGGCGCCGCGGGGCCGGGGCGCACTGGACAGGGATATAAAAGTCCAGCCTTCGGGGGCCAGAGTTCCATCCATGTCCAGTGCGCCTCCTGTGTCTGGGGGAGGGAGAGCCCGAAGCTCCAAGACGCACTTGGATGTGGATATGGACATTGCCCGCCTGTAGTGCAATGAAGCAGCGGGGAGGTATCTATGTGGCGAAGGGGGGAGGTATCTATGTGGCGACAGGGATGGAGGAGGAGGAGGGGGATGGAGGAGGAGGAGGAGGAGGAGGAGGAGGAGGAGGAGGAGGAGGAGGAGGAGGAGGAGGAGGAGGAGGAGGGAGGAGGAGGAGGAGGAGGAGGGAGGAGGAGGAGGAGGAGGAGGAGGAGGAGGAGGAGACGATCCGGTGTTCAGGTGGCAGCCTGGCACCTTCAAACCCTCCACAGGCCTGCGGGCGAACTGCCCCCGACCCAGACGACGGCCCTCACTGGTGCCCTTCAGCCTTTTCGGGCCTCCTAGAGGCTTCTCTCAGGTCGGGCATGTCCTCCGACAGGCGGATGTTGGATGCAACATGAAAATAATCAAATAATATTCAACAGATATTCAAAAAATATTTAAACAAAAAAAAAAAAACGGACTATATCTGGGTTATTTTTGGATATTCTTCCTGTAGAGGGACAATGCCGACTTAAGGCTTCTCGTCGCCACGGCGGAATCCGCGTCGAAAACGGGCCGGGATGCACCCAGGGATGCGTCCTGGGACCGATGTTGACCGGACTTGGGCCAGGCGGGAGAGCCGCCTTTGTCTGAACCGCGACCCTCCTCCGATGCAAGCCGATATGCATGCCCAATGTTGGAGGCCTGGAAATGGGCACCAACACCAACTCAGGGGGTTGCCTTCACAGGGGGAAGATGATCCTCGATTTCGGTGCTGGTGGTAATATTTCGGCCACCCTGGAAGCCAAAAGATTACCACCATCGCCGAGACCGGGACCTTCTTCCCTCGGTGGAGGCACACCGCCGAAATTCGTGTTGGTGTCAACCTCTAGGCCTGCGACAATGCGGCAAGCCAGGCCGCACTGCACACGGTTCTAGATTCGCACATCGGTTCCCGGTTCTAGACGAGGAGGAGGAGGAGGACGACGAGGAGGAGGAGGAGGAGGAAGAGGAGGAGGAGGACGAGGAGGCGGAGGAGGAGGCGGAGGGGAAGGAGGAGGAGGAGGAGGCGGGGGAGGAGGCGGAGGAGGAGGAGGAGGAGGAGGAGAGGAGGAGCAGGAGGGGGAGGAGGAGGAGAAGGAGGAGGAGGAGGACGTGCATCGGTTCCCAGGCGCGTGCGGCGGCGGCCGCTGACACGACGCAGGCCGCGGCGACGCCCGAGAGCTGGGCGGGGGAGCCGCCGTGGTCTCAGCTTGCGAGGCGGGGATATCTCCATATCCACCGCCTGTGGAAACGACGTCCTGGGGCCACAGCGGGCGGCGGATTTATATATATACACATACATACATACATACATACATACATACATACATACATACATACATACATACATACATACATACATACATACATTCATACATTCATACATACATACATGCATGCATGCATGCATACATACATACATTACATTACATACATACATACAACATACATACATACATACATACATACATACATACATACATACATACATACATACATACACACACATACAAACATGCAAACATACAAACATTCATACATACATACATACATTCATACATACATACATACATACATACATACGTACGTACATACATACATACACACACAAGGATACATACCTACATACATACATACATACATACATACATACATACATACATACATGCATGTACATATACATACACATACACATATACGTATACACATACATATACATATACATATACATATACACATACACATACACATACACATACCCATACACCTACACATATACATATATTTATACATATACAAATACCGATGCATATACATATACACGTACACGTACACATATATATATATATATATATATATACACATACTTATACATATACATGTACATATACATATACATATACGTATACATATACGTATATGTATATGTATATGTATACATATGCATATACATATACATATACATATACATATACATATACATATACGCATACATATGTGTATATGCATATATGTATGTACGCACACATACCTATGTATATATACCTATGTCTATATATATATATATATATGTGTATGTGGGCCCAGGGGGCGGAGATGTCCGTATCCACCGCCTGTCGAGGCCTCCGGAAATCGATCCTCCAGGCGGTGGTTATGTATAAACTTGTAGGCCTGGATGGGCACCAACACAAACACAGGGGGTGCCTCCACAAGGGGAAGATGATCCTAGGTTTCGGTGTTGGTGGTAATATTTCGGCCACCTTGGAAGCCAGAGTAGGACCACCATCACCGAGATCGGGACCTTCTTCCCTCGGTGGAGGCACACCGCCGATCTTTGTGTTGGTGTCAACCTCTAAGGCCTGCGATAAACCCCCGCCTCGGACAGCTGGCCCCCGTCTGAGACTCGGGGATGGACAGAACCCCTTTTAGTAAAACGTGGTCTAGTGAAAACGACCTCGGGCCCAAACCTGGAAAATGACGGCCGCGGCGCCCTCTCGAGAACCGAAAACGGACAATTCGCGAATCAACTTGTCAGGGTGGGGGCTCTGCCCACCCCCGAAACCTCTAGGCCTGCGACAAGCCTTGGCGGCGCGCACAGGGGGGTGGAGGGAGCGGGGAGGGCTTCTTAGAAGGAGGCTGCTTCTTAGAAGGCGCAGGCTTTACGTCCGTAGACAAGGCCCGCGCCTTCTGAGAAGCAGGAGCGCTTCTAAGAAGCCCTCCCCCCTCCCCCCAGCGGGCCCTGGAAACGACAGGGCCGTTTTTTTACCGGTTCCGTTTTGCCGTTGTTTTGCCGGTTCCGACGCCGTTTTTTTACCAGTTCCGTCGCCGTTTTTTGACCGGTTCCGGCTCCGGCTCCAATCCTGGAGCCGTTTCTGTTGCCGTTTCTGGTCGCCGTTTTTTTTGCCGCTTCCATTTTCAAGGGACATCTTTTCTTTGGGAAACGGTGAAAAAAAAACGGCCCTGCCGTCTCCGGGGCCCACAAGGCCCCCCACCCCCCTCTGCGCGCAGCTGGGCGCCCCCCGCCCGAAGACAGCGGGCCCCCGCCCGAAACGCGCCGCGGGGAGCAGCGGCGCGGCCGACCGGGGCTCTGGCGCCGCCCCCTCGCCGGCAGGTCGGCGGGGCAGGGCGGTGTCGCAAACGCCTGGGGCCGCTTTTGGTAAACGCCGAGGATCGGGTCCGGGTGGTTGTTCCTCCCCTGACGTTAGGCCATGATGATGCTGCTGATGATGCTGACGATGAGAATGATGAGAATGATGAGAATGATGATAACGATGATAATGATGATGGTGGTGATGATGGTGATGATGATTATGATGATGATGATGATGATGATGATGGTGATGATGATTCAGATGGTGATGATGATGATGCTGATGATGATGATGATGATGATGATGATGATGATGATGATGATGATGATGATGATGATGATGATGGTGATGATGATGAAATGGTGATGATGATGAGAATGATGATGACGATGATGACGATGATGACGATGATGATGATGATGCTGATGCTGATGCTGATGAGGAGGAGCAGGAGAAGGAGGAGCAGGAGGAGGGGGAGGATGAGGCGGGGGAGGAGGAGAAGGGGGAGGAGGAGGAGGAGGAGGAGGAGGAGGAGGAGGAGGAGGAGGAGGCGGAGGAGGACCAGTGGAAACCCAAGAGTCATCAACGATGTTGGAATTAACCCTCCGTCCAAGTTCCCTCTTCATAGGCCCCTACAACGGTTCATTTCCATTGAGGGAACTGCCTCGTTGGAAGACACCAGTTTGAAGATCCTGAAGCGTGCCAGAACATGGTTCTCGGGATTTCAACGCCACGTATCAACCTGACTGCTACGTCTTCACGATCCAATATCATGCCAGAACGCCATTTTCGGGGACTTCAACACAGCGAATCAACATAACTGCTGCGCCCGCATAATCCTGAATCCTTCCAAACACCCTTTTTCTGGTATGCTGATCATGGGAATCCGTGAAACTCTTGCTATTTTAAAAGAACGAATGTGCGCGGCGAGAGTCACAAGCTTCAGAATCATAGATGATACAGGAGTCTAAAGCGAAACGCCCGGCCCGCCCAAAAAACCTGGCCTCGGGGTGCGACAGGGAGGAGTTATCTATAAGGAGAAGGAAGGGAGGAGGAGGAGGAGGAGGAGGCGGAGGAGGAGGAGGAGGAAGAGGAGAAGGCGGAGGGGAAGGAGAAGGAGGAGGAGGAGGAGGGGGGGGGGAGGAGGGGGAGGAGGAGGAGGAGGAGGAGCAGCTGGCCCCCGCCCGAGACGCGCCGCGGGGAGTGGCAGCGCGGCCGCCGGGGGGCTCTGGCCACCGCCCCTCTCCAGGCAGGCCGGCGGCCTCTGCCCCGTGGCTGGAGAGCTCGGCTCTATACCCCCGGCCTGCGACGGCCTGCTCACTCTGCGTGCTGCGCTCCGGGCGGCTCTCTCCGGGCCCTCCGGGGCCCGTGCTCGGGCGACGACGAGGACGACGACGACGACGACGACGACGACGACGACGACGACGACGACGGCGACGACGACGACGACGACGGCGACGACGATGACGACGACGACGATGCGAAACCGAGCACCCAGAAGGACGCGAAAGCAGAAGAGTGCGCGCTTGGCAGCTCGTCGGGAGAGCACATGCCTCGGAGTCGTCGCAGCAAACTACAGCCTGTGCACGGAGGGCGCGAAGCGACGAGGGAGGGCAGAAAAGGGGATGACTGCAAGCTCTCACTCTCACACACTCGGGCGCCGGGGCCATCAAGGGTAGATCAGGGCAGGGAGGAGGAGGGAGGAGGAGGAGGGAGGAGGGAGGAGGGAGGAGGGAGGAGGGAGGAGGGAGGAGGGAGGAGGAGGAGGAGGAGGAGGAGGAGTGGAGGAGGAGGAGGAGGAGGAGGAGGAGGAGGAGGAGGAGGAGGAGGAGGAGGAGGGAGGAGGAGGAGGAGGAGGGCGACAACCTATCCCCAGGGGGGTGGTCGGGACCTCTGGGGCCGCCGATTCAAAAACCACCTCGGCGGATGCCAGGGTCGCCCAGCTCTGCGCCTCGCGCGCCCCCCCGGTGCACGACGCGCGAGTCTTTTCCTGCGCCGCCGCCCTGGACTCGCCATCGCTCGGACGTCCAGTCCCTGTGTTTTTTTTCAGTTTCGTGCGTGGCTTTGTCGCCGAGTGATCAAGCATGCTCCTCCATGGTCCTCGCCGAAGGAACCATGCACACGTCCGAGCGATGCCCAGTGGAGAAGGGCAGCTCTCTGGCCCAGGCCGCGGCGCGCGCGGCGCGACGGTCTTCGCGCCCCCGCGGGTGACACCGAGAAGGCGCTGGCTGTACCCTTCTCCCTCTGCGGGCGCAGCAGAAGAAACGCAGAAGGAGAATGAGAACGCAGAAGGAGCGCTTCTGCGCTCTCCGCGTCTGCCTGGGAACGCCAGAAGGAACGCGTCTGCGTTCTCCGCTTCTGCGTTCTCCGCGTTCTCCGACGGGCGCACACGAAGAGAACGCGGCAAAAGAAGCGCAGAAGGAGCGCTTCTGCGCCAAGCGCGCACGGGCCGCGCGGAGTCCTGAAACTACGCGGGTCCTAGTGCAAGCACACAAGGAACCAGTCAAAGTCTGCGGAGGTCCGCGCAGAGCTCTTGGGTCGGCGCCAGACCCGCCCCCCTGGCGCCCAGAGCGCGCTGGGGCGGCGCCGGCCAGGAGGGTCCTGCGCCGATCCAAGAGATCTGCGCGGACCTCCGCAAGTTAATGTTTATGTTAGGTGGGGCATGTCCCCCTACAGACGGATTTCAATGATTACTCAAAAATAATCCAAAATCGTCGAACAATCGCCCCCTAACTTTTTTTCCCCAATCAGAGCTTGCCTCTGTAAGGGTCCTAGCGGATTCATATGGTTAGGTTAGGCTCGTCGCCGATTTTCGCGGCACGCCGGGGTGCCCGGGGGTGCCCGGGGGTGCCCGGGGGTGCCCGGGTGCCCGGGTGCCCGCGGGTGCCCGGGCGTGCCTGGGGGTGCCCTGGTGCCCGGGTGCCCTGGTGCCTGGGTGCCCGGGCGTGCCCGGGGGTGCCTGGGGGTGCCTGGGGTTGCCCGGGGGTGTCCTATAGCCCTATAGCCCAATAGCCCTATAGCCCTACAACTCTATAGCCCTATAGCTCTATAGCCCTATAGCTCAAAACCCCATAGCCCTATAGCCCACTAGCCCTATAGCCCTGAGTGGGGCTTTTCTCCGGTATCATTATGAATATATATATATATATATATATATATATATATATATATATATATATATACAAGATTTTGAAGGCTCGCTCCGCTTCGCCTTAAATCTTGGCCCATGGCTTCGTCGATGAGACGGCAAGCGCGGGCGCTCCCGTCGCGCTCGCCGCAGGCCCTGCCCCCGGCGACCTGTCTTCGTCGCCTAGAATACAGGTTGGGTAGGGCGGTTTGGGGGCGGCGACGGCGACGACGAGGGCGAGGGGATGGAAGAGGAGGCGGAGGAGGAGGAGAAGGATGAGGAGTGACTTTTCTTGCGAAGAGAAAGCGATGGCACGGTGGCCCCACGAACAGCAACGGCGTTGGCGCAAGCAGGCGGGGACGCGGAAGTCTAGACAGGCGTGGCTCACAGGAAAGACAATAGGATCACCTCGAACGCTTGCCGTCGCGCAAGGCCACGGCCCCCCACACGAAGGGGAGTAGGGTTTCTCTGTGCCAGGATCTGTGCGCGGAGCGCATTTGGTGGAGCCACGTGTCTGTCGCCATTTTCTTGCGCATGCGGGACCCCCACAGGAAAGTTCGATTCTCACAGATCGTGTATTGTGTCTCATCAAAATCCATGAGGTCCATGCCCAACAACGCGTTAACGCGGCAATGCAGGCCCATGGAGTGTTGCCGCGACGTCAGCATCTGCACCAGCGTGTGGCCAAGCTCCCTTTCTGCTTGCGTGACGTTGGCAGCCACTGTTCTTTTGCCACTATCAGTGGGTTCCCTATCAGCGAGAGCATTGTACATGTCGAAGGCCGCCGGGCACAGGTGTCTCAAAAAGTAGAAGTCACCGTCTCCGACGTGTTCCATAAATGTGAGCTCAGACATAATTGATTGGTGCCAATTGAGTGTGCCGAATGAACTCTCAAAGAATCGTTTATACACCAGTTGAGCTTGGTACGGGAGCCACGAAGCGTGGGTGGCGAGAAGCGTCTTCGTCATCTGAACCATGAGCACAGGGCTACCGTTCAGGGTAGCCTGGTGTTCCGTCAAGGTCTGGGCCATGTGATGCATGCGAACAGCCACGCGGTGGGGCTTGGTGCCAACGCCTTCGCCCAACAACTGTTTCGAATCGTCGCCGGGCGTGAAGCTCGGCAAGTGGTAGCCGGCATCTGGCTGTCGTCCGTACAGAGTCTCACAAAGCACCAAAGCATCATAGAAGCGCTGCACATTGTAGGCGTCTGTGGAGATCAAGGCAGGTAGTTTTTCGTCTGCGGACATGTGCCGTCGAACGTCCAGGAGGCGGCTTTGGAGCTTGTCCCGGGCAGCGCTGCTGGCGACGATTTCTTGTCGAGATTGCTTCTGGTGCGCTAACCAGTGATAAACGGCTAAGACCGTGACCAGGTAGTGGCCCTCATTAAGGTACAAAGTAGACATAAAAATGAACAGCGCCAACGTCGTCAAGGGTTGCTTCTTATTCGCCATCAGTAGGTAGTGCTTGGTGGCGCTTGTATTGTCAAGGATCGGATGAAAGTGATTCAGCTTCCGCGTGCGGAAATCATGGTCCACTTCGGGCTGGATGGTGTCTGCGAGTTTGGGTAGGTGGAATGCTTCAGGCAACTTGTCTATCGGAATCCAATGGTGCATGTCTCTTCGTCCATTCTTCCGTTTTTGCACGGCGTTCAAGAAAATGTCGCGGTCGTGTTTTTTGTAAGAACAGCTGCCGTCGAGAAAACAGATGGGGAAGTGAGACATATCTTTGTACGCAGCGTAACTCATACAACTGCGGCAGGGCAACATCAAATGCCAATACGTGAGAAGGTCTTTGTCGCAAACAACGCCCAGTACGCCCTCAGACGAGGCTGACCGTATTGATTTTTGCTCGTTGGAGTCCAGCATCGCTGTCGAATGGGATCGTCGCCAACCCGAAGAAGGGCCACAGGCGTGCGAAACAGTAGGAGAAGGAGCGTAGCAGACGCGGGAGAAGGAAGGAAGGGAGAGGATTGTTCGATTATGGGAAGGGAGCGGGGTGAAGTGCAAGAGGCGCGTGGTGTAGGGGGTAGGTGCGCGGAGCGGCGATGACGGAGAGAAGTGAGCAGAGGGTGGAAGATAAAGAGAGGGAGAGCAACGAAAGGACAGGGTGGGATTACGGCGGAGGAGGTGACCTAACAGTCTGGATGGTACAGCGGAGAGCCGATAAGGAGGAAGTGGAGGTAACAACGCGGATGAGGAGACAGGGGCTGAGAGGCACGACTCCACGCACCCAGAGGCAGCGCCCTAAAGTATATAAGAGATGGTGTTGTCTCGTGACGGCGTGGCCGCCAGTGGAGAAACATCTGCTCCGCGAAAAGGTGTGCGGGGTCTGTGGGGTCCGGAAAGGTCTTATTGGGTATAGTCGGGTGCATTCTCGGTTTTGGGGGTCTTGAGTTCGCCGGGTTCTCACTTCGGCTGCGTGGTCCTGTGTGGACTTCGGAAGCTTTGCAAGATGTAGGTTTGAAATGTCGTGGGGGCGACCTTGGTGTTTTTGTGGTCGCGTCGAGGTTCTGGGGTCTTACGGAATCCTGTCGGCTTTTGTGGGATTCGTCGGGACTGAAACTTCGGTGGGGTCTGGCGGGGTCTAGTTTTGTGGGTGATCGTTGGTGTTCTGGGGGGCACCTTGGTGTTCTATGTGGGCACGTTTGGGTTCTGCAGTCGTGTTCGGTCCTGCGGTCTCCCGCGTGGCGTGATGAGATCATGTGGACGCGCGTTGGGTTTTTGATGCCTGTGATGGGGCACACGGTTCAGTGAGGTCCGGTGGGGCGTCAGGTAATATTGGGGTGCTTTGGAATCATTGTTGTCCTATGCGGTCCTGTGGCGTCCCGTAGGGTGCGAAAGGTGTGTGTGGGCATTGGGAAGTACGGTGAGCTTGTCGGGGCCTGGAAGGCTTGAAGGGTCTTGTGTTCTCCGATTGGAGCCTGGGAGGTCCAGAGGGGCCCTGTAGAGTGCTGTGGGGCGTGTGGGGTTTTGATGTTCCAGTGAGAAGTGTTTTTGTTGTGTGGTTCTGTAACATGGTGCGAGGTCCTGACGGGATCGTTAGGCTGGTAGGGGTCTTTAGGGTTCTTCTCGAGTGCCAGACGCAATGTGATGGGGTGGCGGAGGGCTTGCGCAAAGCGCTCGATGGCACAGCAGGTCGAAATGCGAAAGATGATGGAAGGAGACAGGGGCTGAAACGCTCGACCCAGATGGCTCCGGAGTCACATTCGGAATGTGTGTGAGATCCGCTCAACTCTGCTGGGTAGGTGCGCAAAGGTGTGTGAGATGAGTGGGCGTCCCTGCAGTGTATTGCATCCCTTTTTGGGGGTCGAAGAGGAGCTCTAGAGATGTCCAAATATCCCAAAGCGGCCCAAGAGGATGCTAGAGGGGCGAAAGAGAAGAAGACGACTTCACATGAGGAGCTATCTGTCCTAAAACGGGTCCTCGAGCCTTGCAGAGGCCCCGGAGGCGCCCCGAAGGACCTCAAGAAGGTATCGAGGTGCCGGAAGAGGCCTCCAGGGACCTGGAATAACTCTCATAAGCGTTATCCAGATGTTCCCTAGCGTCCTCCAGAGGGCCTTGAAAGGCATCTACAACGACTCTTGTATGCCCCAACGTGGTACTCACCCACAGCCCAGGCACAATGGCGGGCGGGGCCGATGGCCAGCATGCATCTTCCACGATGGTCGGAAGTTCTTCTGGGGGGCGGCGGAATGGCGGAAGCCACTTCAAGAACATTCGACATGCGCAAGCCAGACTTGCGGTATGGATGCAATGCTCGTGGGGTCTAAAGGGCGGTGTGCGAGTAGGGCACACCGAAAGGATGCAATAGCTCTGGGCGCATTCCGATCCTGTCTGACGGAGGCGGGGATTCAACGCATAATGTGCGGGGGTGTTGCTTGGCGCGGAAGACCGATCTCGGCAAAACGTGACGGCCGAGCGAGAAAAGCCGTCGAAAATATTGGCGAGAAGGCGAAGAGGCAATGACGCTTCCGGGTGGATCGTTAGTGTACGATGCGCTTTGATTACACGCAAGTGATTGAAGGAGGCGGGGGTGTCAAGGGCAGAAGAGAAGTACATGCCCGGCGATATTTTGTAAGGGGACGCGCGGTCTTGCCGAATCGGAAGACAACCCACTGAAAAGCTTGTTGCGTGCGGTGGCAACCTGTGAAGTCCTGTGTTGTCCTTTGGGGTCCTGTGGGCTCTCATGGGGGCCTGGGGGGCGGGTCCGGGGAGAAAGATCTGGCTGGTTGACGCAAGTGGAAACGCAGCAAGAAACAGCGGAGGTGACAGGAGGAGTTGGAGGTGGCGGAAGAAGAGGAGGCAACAGGAAGAGGAGGGGGCATGAGGTGGAGGCAGGGGAAGGAGGTAGAGGGTGAGGAAGACGAAGAAGAAGAGGTGGGATACGGATGAAACCGTTCGCACGGTTGCCTCTGGAGCGGCAGGATGTTAGCGGACGGTTGTGGATGCGCGAGGCCGTATGCCCGGAGGAGACGACGACGGACGAGGACGACGGCGATGATTCCTTCTGAGGTCGACGCCGTCTTCCGCTGAAAGACACCCAAGGGGCCGAAATATGAGTCGTGAAGGGGATGATCAAATATGAAGCACGGTTTAAATCAGACATCCACGGTATCGTTGGGGGGCACAAAATGTCCGTTTCGCTGAGGCGCGGGTGCGAAACCGGGATGTCAAGAAATACGCCTTGGGGGCCCGATTTTTTGACACTCGGTTTTTGGCTGCGAATATATGGAAAAATACACTGGGCGAACCCAGGGGCGTAGATTTGCAGAACGTGGAAGTCTGCTGAATAAGGGAATCGCGAAGCAAAGAAGTGCCAGCGGGCGCGCGGCAGAACCGTAATGGGCCGCGACGCGGGGGCAAGGTTTTCGAGCGGGAACCGCAAGAACTCACGAAAATGACAGCCCGCGCAACGCGGCGGGCTACGGGGAGCCAGCGCGGCATTCAAAAACTTGCGCTGGAGTTGCCTGGGCCTGGAGCATCAGCGCTTCTTGGCCTTCTTCGCCGCGCTGGGCGCCGGGGGCCGCTTCACCCCGCGCTTCGGCGCTGCGGCCGCAGCGGAAGTGCTGTGGTGCACGGTCGTGGAGGCGGGGCCTACGAGGGCCGGGCCTGCACCCTCCGTGATGATGGACGGGTACGCGTCGAAGAAGTCCTTGAGTGCGCGGGCCACCTTGGGCGGGACGTTCGGGTGGATCGTGTAGACGAAATTGATCAGGTCGTTGAGCTCGTACGTCTGGCCATTCGTCATGGAGCCCGTGCGGCGGATGGACACCCGATTGTTCAGCAGCGTGGACTTGGCGGACCAGGCGCACTGGGTGTCAGTCGCCGGGACGTGGAGGTCGGCCTTCAAGAAGCAGTGGGTGATGATGTCGACGGCGCGGGTCGCCACGTACTCCGTGGCGAGGGAGGCGGCTCTGGCGCTGTCGCCATAGGCGGCCACCACCCAGGCCCAACTCCTCCCGGAGGTAGGGTTATGCCCGGCCTGCGGTGGCTGGAGCCCTTCAGCGGAAACGCATACTCCGTTGGGTGGCTGGTTCAACTTCAGCAGGTCGGTGGCCCTCTTCACTGTAGTGGTGAGGCCGTGGCGGTTGGCGGGGGCCCCGCTGCGCATGCTGATGCCGTCGGACAGCGCGAGGCGAGAACCCGCGTTGGCCTTCGTCGGCGTGTCGACCATCTCGATCGTGACGTTCACCGTGTACAGGGACGCGCGGATGCGGTCCCCAACGTCGGGCTGCGCGCGCACCGGCACGGACGTGTCGAGGACCGCGTTGCCAGCTGGCCTGCGCATGACGCTGGGGGCGGCAGCGGGCTTGGCGAAGACGGTAGGCATCGCGGCGCAGGTGGGAGGGAAGGGGGCCCAACGTGCGAGAAGTGTAGGAAAAGACGAACGCTCGGCGGAGCCTGGCAGCCGAAATGCTCACTGCGTGGCGGCAACGAGAGAATTGAAATGGCCCCGCAAGCTGGCGGGCCGACAGGGCTGGCGGGGCGGCGGCACGCGGGGGGAGAGAGGAGGGAGGGCGACGACGGAGGAACGGCGATGGTCTGTTTTTGCGCCCACGCGAAGGCAAGGGAGGAAGAAGGCATCCTAGCGGCGTCGGGCCCCGCGCTTGCTGCTAACAGGCTGGTCGCGGGAACTCGCCGCCGGTCGTTTCCGGGCAACCGATGGGGCAGAATCGTTGAGCAAGAACTCAGGCCACACCACGTTTTTGGTGAGGGCTTTGCCAGCAGTGCTGCAGCGTTCCGGCAGTGTGAAGATGCGGATGGTCGTTCGAGTCTCCACCCGGCTCAAAGCTACGTAGAGATGGCCGTGGGAAAACGGGCTTCTGCGGACGTCGACCACGCAGCGGGCCAGCGTGGTGCCTTGCGAGCCGTTGAACGTCGAAGCGTACGCTGGACGCAAAGGGTACTGTCGTCGGCGGATGGTGGTGGCCCCCCGCCCCAGTGCCCAGCGGAAGCAGATCCGGGGCAAGGGAAACTGCTCCCCATCGAGCCGCTCCACGAGGACGTGTTTCTCGTAGACCGATTTGAGCACGACGTGCGTGTGGTTCATCAAGCGATCACACGGACTGAAGTTTCTCATCAGCTCGTAGAGGCCGCCAACAACGAGCCGGAGAGCGTGAGGGGGGACTCCGTTCTCGTCCTGCAGGTTGAGGAACTCGGCGGTGATGTGATCTTCGACGGTGTCGTTGTTGGAGTCGTATTCAATGGCGTCCGAGCTTTTGGCGATGAACTCGTGCAGCAGATAAGTGCGCGTCAGAGTATCCAGGATACGGTCGTTAAAGGTGTTTCTCGCCTCATTCGTTGCTGTCAGAATCTTCCGATCGGCGCACTCGGCGGGGTCGTTTATGTGTGGGAAGCAATGAGTGATGGCGTCGTCCATGGTGTGGGTCACGGAGCAGCGGTCGAGCTCGATGTAGCCGGGTTCGCCATCAATGGTGTGCGTGTGCGGAACCTCGCCCTGGCCGATGCGTTCGATCCATGAAGCGTAGTCACTGTCGTGGATTTGTCGGTGCGTGGTGCGGAGTTGCCAAGTGCGGAAGGAGGGCCACGAAGCCGACGTTGTGACGCTGGCGGCGCGGACATCCTGTCTAGACGCGTGCTTCAGAACAGGCGGTATCTGGCGGAAGTCCCCGTAGGTGATGATGACTTTTGGGACGTAAATGTCTGGCCGAGCCTGCTGCAGGAGCGCGAGGTAGTCGAGGACCGCATCCCAGGCAGCGCGTTTGCAAGATGGCCACTCGTCCCACTGAATGACGGCAGCGGCCGCGATGGTGAGGGCGCCCGCGGAGGAGTGCCCCAGGCGGCAGGTGAGGTGCTCTGCGTCTTCTATCGGGATCTTGAAAGTCGAGTGCGCGGTGGCCCCATCTGGCAAGTTTAAGGCCGCTATGCCCGTTGAAGCCACGTTGACGCAGCTTTTGCCGAGGGACCGCACGTAGTAGGAGATGTACTTGGCGAGGGTGGATTTGCCGCAGCCGGCTCGACCCTGGCAGAAAATGAGCTTGGACGCGCCAGAACGCACGCCGTCGATGACGTCTTTGGCGGCCCCGGACTGATCCGGGTCTCGTTTGATCAGGTTCCACAGTCTGTGGGCTTCTGATGCCGCTGTTGCTGGGGTGCAATGGGTGAAGTCGGGCACGGGCGCGCCGCGGGCAGTGGTGGGGTGAGCGGGGGAGTGTAGAACCCAGGCTTCCTCAGTGTTGCCTTGGGCCAGCCAGGATGCTTTGAGCGTTCGCTGTAGCTCCCGGCGGGCGGTGTCCTTGGAGAGACCCCTGTCGAGGAAATCTTTCATCAAGTGTGTCTCGTACTTCTCGTACAGCGTGCGGGGCTTGGCGTCCTGCTCGAGGAGGACGACGAAAGCGAACCGTAGTTGGGAGGCCGTGTATCGGAGCGAGACCAGCTCGTCCATTACTCGAGAGGTTTCGTCTTCGTGGGTGAAAAGCCCCGTAGCAATCATTGCCTCTTCATAAGATCGGTATCTATGTCCAGCGTGAGTCTTGCATTCCTCGAAACTGCGCTTGGGGTAGTTGAGCAACATGTGGCGCAAGAAAAATACATCTTTCTGGCGGGGAAACTTCATCTCTAAGCGGCAAACTGGATGTTCGCCTTTCTGCTTCAAGTAGACAAAGAATTGGTTGCCTCCTGGAGCTGCGTCGAGGACGGGCGGCACGTGGAATGTGCGCAAGGCTCCACGAACCCGGCACTCCAATGTGAAAGTTGCCGGGTCCCGAGGTCGTTGAGCCGCATCCGGGAAGAGGTCCGGGAAGAAACATCGGAGGCTAATCGGGCACGTCTTGGCGACCATGAAGGATTCGAAGTATTCGTGGTAAAGCAGGTCGTTGAAAGGCGGAGCGGTGGGCCGGAAAAAGTAGCGTTGTAGAGGGGAAACGGTAGTCTGGAGCGCGTCCGCCTCGCCGCCGTCAGCAAAGGTTACCCAATCGTCGCCGGGGAGGTGCACTGGTAGGCAGATGACGTGGGGGACGCGTTCGTAGGTCTGGTATCCGAAAATACGCCAGGCACACTCTGTTGCACATAAATACCGTCCACGTTGCCAGTCTGTGATTTCGTCTGTCGTGGCGTCAGATATATGGTATTGGGTGTGGTCTGGGCCTTTGAAGATGTACTTGTACAGGTATTCGAAGAGGTTCACGTTGCCTGCGAATTTTACATTCGCGTGTCCTTGGCCGAACACCTCTCCGCATCGGGAAGGAGGTGGACATGACGGGTTAAGGGGGGAAAAAGAAGAGGGAGGGACTAGGGAAACGTACGGTCCAAAAGGAGTAGGGAAGAAGAAAACCATGGGTGGGGAAGCACTACAAATCCGACTTCCAGGGCGTCCCTCGACTGCCGAAAACGTACGTTTTGCGGAGGCGCGGGCTTGGAAATGGGGTGTCAAAAAATGTCCCTTCGGAAGCAGTTTTTTTGGCATGCGTTTTTTTGCTGATAATGTATGAAAACATACATTGGGGGACCCATGGGGGCAGGAATTGGGAGAAGTGGAAGTCTGCGGAAAAGAGGTGGGGAAATGCGGGGAAGGTGCTCGCGGGCGCGAGTAAGTGGATGAGGAACTTTGCGCGGAGAGGTGTTCCGCCGGTCCTTCCCAAAGCAAGAGTATGCGGGGGCAGTACTCGACGACGAGCCGGTTGCAGCACACATTCCGGCGCCCGTACGCAGGAGCGTTTTGCACGCAGTTCGGGCACGTGTGGCCGCAGGAGCGGCGTCGGTGGTGGGGGCACCCTCGAACGTCGAAGTCAGTGTCGTCCTTGAAAGGCCAAGGGCACCCTTTGACGCATTCCTGCGCTGGGTCGTCAGGGTGGCAGGAGTGGTTGCAGCGGTGGACCATGTGGAGCAAGACCAGGTCACGAAGCTTGCCAGGTTCGGGCGGAACCTCGCAGGAAATCACGGCGTCCACGTCTTCGGCTGTAGTTGGGGGATGGGTGCATGCGAGAACGATGTGCGCGTGCGGCAGGCCTCGCTTCTGGTACTCGATCACGCGAATGACGTACCGACGTTGGCCGCAAAACTCTGACTTCAGGTAGCCCATCATCTTTTCCAGACGTCCGTGAAAGACACGCACTGTGATGTCAGGGCGGTCGGCGGCGGTTTGTCCAGGGGAGAGTGCCTCTCGGATCTCTGGCCAGTGGGGGTTGCAGGTAAGGGTTATGAAGTAAGTAGGGGGTCCCTTGCGGCGTGCCAGTTCCAATGCGTCCACTCGGAGTCGTTTCAGATGGCGTGGAGAGCCGGGGACAGTGGAAGGGAGGTAGTACTTGGTGCCGATTGCGCTGGGGGGGATATGTTCGTTGGCCAAGGCCTCGCACAAATCCTTTCGGCTGGCAATGCGGGTGCTTTGCTCCCTCCGGACCAACGACAGCCTCTCGTCCTCCATTCGGCAGTACATGTTGATCAGCCAGTCGTTCAACAGACGCCCGCACGCGTGCATGTGGGGTTGCCGGAGGAGGTGCTGGCGGTACCACCACATCTGCGTCACGCGGTTGCCCGAAGTTGACACGGCGTCGGTGCTCCACCCGCGGCCTCCGTAGGGGAACCACAGCGGGTAGCTCAGAGGCTCGTAAAGGCAGTGCAAGGGCGAGAGGTATTGTGGGCGAGCGCCTGGCGTCAAACGGAAGCACACTGCCCTGGGTTCGGCGATGGCGTCGGGGCGTTGTTGCACTACTGCGGCAACTTCTTGCACACCTTCGTCCCACCGGAGACTGACGGAAGCCTCAGAGGCACGGGGCCAAACTGATTTGAGGTGCTGAACGTGCTGCATGTGTGTATTGTGCGGTATGATGAGCTTCTCCAGTTGGGACACGATGGAGAGGTCGAGGCCGTGGTCTCGGGCGCACGTGCGACGCTCACGGTCGTCGACCACGAGGTAGCGGACTGGCCCAGAGTCGGCAGCCGAGTACACCTTCCTGTACATGGTGCCGTGAATGCGGATGAACGATGGTCGGAGGACGCCCCCGAATCGAACTTCTCGTTCTGGTGTGGCGCTCTGGACCTCGTGGGCGGCGAGGCTGAGCAGGCTGTTGTAGCGGCGAGAATCCGCAGTGAAGCCCGTAAGCTTGGGCGCATTCGTGGTGTCGTCGTGGACGAGGTTCCCGTGCGTAGTCTTCACAGGCCAGGTGCGTCTGTACAGCTGCAGAAGGGCATCGCCTGGCTGCTGGTAGTACTGCGAGAAGTCAATGGCGTACTTTCCTTGTGCACAGCAGAAGCCTCGAACTTCTCGCTGGAAGCGTGGTGCCCCGCAATGTTCGCAAGGGTTGGCGAGAGCGCCCAGGGAAAGTGAATGTATTTGGGTAGAAGGTCTGCCAGGCTCGGCGCAGGACCGGCACACTCCAAGTAGATGTTCGCGCTGATGATTGCCAAAGTCGTCCAGAGGGAGGACGAGGCCGCATTTTGCGCAAGCCGCCGTGTAACGGCCGCCCGCTGTGCAGTCAGTGCAGACAGGGTCTGGTCCAGGGACGCCTCGAGGAACGAACGCATCCACGGACTTCGTGGCTTTGCAGCTGGTGCACTGGTAAGCTGTAGACGACCGAGGAGGATGAGCGCGACCGATGCATTGGATGCACACTTTTGTTTTCTCATGGCGTTGCCTGGTGCTGAAACTATCCCGGGGGAGGACGTCACCGCAAGCAGCGCAAGAGAATGTGGTGTGAGGGTCGGAGGGGTTAGCGCCGGCGGCGCAAGCGTGGCACTTCCTTGTGGATCTGGGTCTTTGGTTGTCGCTGAAATCTGTTCGAGGCAAGTGCTGTTGGCACGCAGAACATTGCAGTGTTGCGGCCTTCGGGCTGCACAAAACCAGGGATGGTTGCGTCAGGAATCGGGCATGGCGTAATGTCCAAAGCCCGGTCCGCGCAGCGATGACAGGCGGAGTGCGGCTCGGGGAGTCGTTATGACTCACAGCGACGCTTGCAACCGCCGTGGACGCAGCCACGTGGCGCCACGGCAACCGGGCAAACATAACGCTGAACGATTGAGCCTAAATGGGTACTGAAAGAGAGGTGGGTAGGGGTAGGGAGCAGACACCTGCGCTGTTGTGTGGAGTAGTGTCAGCACGGGGTCTGGACCGCTGTGTGTAACTCCTACTGGGGCTGCGCCACTCCGAACGACAATCACTGAGGCCAAGAGCGACAGATCCACTCAGAAGCACTCGTATTGAAACTCACGTACGCATGGACTGAATGCGGCTGAGACAGAACAATGCAGACATGTGTGCACATGTGTGGCCGCGTGGAATCCTTGACGGGGCTGCGTCTTGGAGACGGGGCGCTCTCTTGCGCCCTCGTCGGGCCGTATAGAGGCCTCGTGGTCTGTCTGGGACGCTCTGGAGTCCGAAAGACGAGAATGAGAGAATCACATGAGTAGCTAAGGAAAAGCATTGGATCTTACCCTTGGGGGCCCGCTGGGAGTTTTGTAGAAGCGTCCGCGATACATCGTGGCCCGCCTGGACATGTTCGTGGCCACACCCAGACAACGTTCACAAAGGGGTAGGGCAGCCAGATCCACGGATGGGCGCTCGCAGTCACACTCGCGCACGCTTAGACTCGATGCGGCTTAGACAGAACAGAGCAGACATGAGAGGAACGGGGGTGGCCGTGTGTACTCTTTGACAGAACGTCGTCCTTGAGACGGGGCTGCGGACTCTCCCAGCTGTTGAAGAAATCCCGGAGGAACTGTTGGGAAAGAGAAGAAGGAGGAGGATGGCGCTCTGGGAAAGTTTTCTGGCACGCTTGGGGCTTCTTGACAGTGTGCTGGGGGCCTCTTGCAGCGATCTTGAGAGTCTCCTCGGTCCGCTTGGGGCGTTTGGGGGGCTCTTGGGGGCCTCTGGAACCATGCTTAAGCGCTCCTGGCCCGTCTGACGCCGTCGAGATCTTTAGGGAGGACTTCGGTTCGGATTGGGGGGCTGTCTTAAGGCGCTTCGAAGCCGCTTGTGCGGCGATCTTGGACGTCTAGGAGGGCTCTGCGGCCGTGCTGTGAGGCGATCTTGGACGTCTAGGAGGGCTCTGCGGCCGTGCGGGGGCCTTGTTGGGACCGTTTTGGGGAGGCTCTGAAGCTGTTTGGGGGCGTCTTGGGCCACCATGAGGCCATCGTAAAAGGTTTTGGATGCATTTGGGGCCGGTCCAAAAGACCACTTGAAGGCGTCTGGCAGAGGGAGCGGGGGCCTCTTGAGGCATTTTGGGCTCTTCGTGCGCCTTTGTGGGGTACTATGATGGCGTGGTCCGGCCGCTGTGGATTTGCCGGGCGGGTTTCCGGATGTGATTTTATAGGATAAAGGAATATATATATATATATATATATATATATACATATACATATATATTATATATATATATATATATATATATATATGAATATTCCTCCTGTAGAGGAACATGCCCGACTCAATGTTTATGCCGATCTCCCATCTTCGACGGCAGAGGCGAGCACCGGCTGGCAGCTCCAAGAGCATGGGCGGGCACCCCCCGAGCCACTCTGGAGTCCCGAGACGGTGCGGTGACAGGCCGTGCGGTGACCTCGAAATTCCCCGAGACCTCACCACACAGTCCGTCACCGCACGGTCTTTGGACCCTGGAGGCGCCTGCCGCTCGAGATGTCCTCGGAGAACGACCCTAGTCCCAAAACCGCGCGGTGACCCCGCATCCCCACCGACTCACCTAGGGGAACAAAAAGTCACATAAACATAAAAAACTCAGAGGTCCGCGCGGATTTCTCGGATCGGCGCTGGACCCCCCTCCCTGGCGCGCGGAGCGGGGGCGGCGACGGAGGCGCCGCCGGGGGGGCCCCAGCGCCGATCCGAGAAATCTGCGCGGACCTCTGAGTTTTCACGCTTACGTCACTTTCTGTTCCCCGATCACCGCACGCTGTGGTCGCCACCCCGTTTGGGGGGCCCCCGAGCCGCTGCCGAGCCACGCCGCCGGTGCAGGGGCAGGGCCGGCGAGGGGCAGCACGGGGAGGAGGAGGTCCCGGAGGTCGGAGCCGCCCGAGGCGTGCTCCGAGGACTGCCCCGAGTCCCCGAAAACTGGAGCGTGCGGGGAGCGTTACCAGTCGGACTCGATTGGACAGGACACGCGAGAGGACACAAGACCCGTCCGGGGGCCACATTGCCGCAGGAATGTGGGAAGCACGGGTCGCGAGGCACAGGGCACAAGGGTATACCCCTGAGTTGGCAGGGCCGACCTACTAAGCTGGGCCGACTGCAGCGTGAGGGGAACGTTCGGGTCAGGCCGGGCATGTCCCCTTACACGCGGCTTCTGGACGAACAACAAAATATGCACGTCGTTCATTTCTAATCGTGCTCATTTCTAAGTGCGCTCGTTTCTCATTGTTCCTGACCCCCCAGTGGCCAGGGAGAGGCCCAGGATAGAGCAATTAGAAATGAAAGGATCTTGGCCCCCAAAAAAATCAAAGAGCTTCCGAATAATGAGAAATGAACCATGTGTAATCAAACAGTGTTCCAAAATGGTCAAAAGATCATGGAAAAATCGTCAAATATCCATCCTGTAGAGGGACCTGAACGTTAGGGTTAGGTCGGGCATGTCCCCCTACAGGCAGATTTTGGACAAAAAATACAATATAGCCAAACAGTGCTCAAACATGGCCAAAAAATAATAGAAACATCGTCCCCAGACTACTTGTTGACTATCATTTGGTTTTCGTCCAAGATCCTCCTGTAGAGGGACACGCCCGGCTTAACGTTAATTACAATGGAGACACGTCCACAAGAAACCTTCCACAAGAAAAACACAAGCCTGAGACCCCAGGGCGTCCACTGCTGTTGGGTGTGGGAGCGGCGCGCTTTCCGTCGCAAAACCATCGAAACCCAAGAAACCCAGGGCACCCTGTGGAGGCAAGCAGGGTGCTTCTTGGCATGGGCCCCCACTGCATGCGGGGGGGGGGGGGAGGACCAGCTCGGGAGGGAACCGTCGAGCCGGCACCGGCGGTACACGTCGCCGAGACAGATCGGCGGTCGGCCCCGGAGCGAGCGCAGCCGCGGGCTCCTTCCGGCGGTGGACAAACCTCCCTTTACAAAGGGGCCCTGGGACACACGAATAAATACACACAAATGAAAATATCCCCCATGTTTTCCCACATTTTCTGGGTGTTTGTCTTCCCCCCCAATGCCCACATTTTCCCATACTTTCTGGAGGGTCGACGACGAATTGTGTCCGTGTGTGTGTTTGTTTCCCCTCCTGACGTTAGTCAACCACCCTGTAGCGAGAACGGCCCCGGATCGAAGCCGACGGGCCTGGACCCGCAAACATTGACGGCCGCGACGCCCCCGATTCGCTCATTTTCGCGAGAGGAGGGGGTATCCCAGGGTGGGGGCTGGGCAGGGGGAGGGGAGGGGGGAGGAGGAGGAGGAGGAGGAGGAGGAGGAGGAGGAGGAGGAGGAGGAGGAGGAGGAGGAGGAGGAGGAGGAGGAGGAGGAGGAGGGGGGAGGAGGAGGAGCAGGAGGAGGAGGAGGAGGAGGAGGAGGAAGAGGAGGAGGAGGAGGAGGAGGAGGAGGAGGAGGAGGAGGAGGAGGAGGAGGAGGGAGGAGGAGGGAGGAGGTCCGTCCACCTCCGCCCTGCTTCCCGGGCGAGGCGGGGCCGTCGGGCCCCCCCCCTCGGAGGTCGGTGGGCGACGGGTGGCCGACGCACTCCCCGAGCCCATGCCCCCCCCAGCGTTGCCTCTGACAGGCAAGCGCGTCCCACTGCTCGCAAAGTCACTACTCCAGATGTCGTAATAAAAAAGGGAGGGGGGTCTCATTTCGGGGGTCGCGTCTCTTCCAGGCCATCTTGGAGGGCATGGGGGGGTCTGGGGACGATGTTTTGGAGGGTTCTCCCACGGGGGAGGTCTGAAATGGCTTGTCTTGGAGGGTCCAGACCCCCTCCCATTTATTACGAAATCTGGAGTACTCGCAAATGTCCTGGATCCCCCGCGGGGAATAGCTTCGATGCACCACATCGAAGCAGACATGTGTTTTTTCTCGTACGTGTGCGAGTAGGCACTCTGCGAGTGGCAGCACGCGCTCGGTGACTGAGGGCTTGTCGATGTTTCGCCAATCGACTCGTGGGGATCGAGCCAGGCAAATCCAGGCAGGTGCAGATGAATCGAGGTAAGTCCAGGTAGATTGAGATACATCCGGGGCAAATCCAGGTGAATCCAGAGATCCCCAGGGAAAACTGGAGCAACGCTCGGCCACTCCAGCGCGAGGCGAAGGACGGCAGAAGTCCTTATATCGGGTCGGGCGAAAGGGGGGGATAGCAAAGGGGGGGGGTGAGAATCAGCTCACGTAGCTGATTTTCCTGGCGCCTCCCGGCGCCAGGAGGCGCCCATGTATCGAGGAATGGACCCGGCGGCGGGGCCGAAACCAGCTGCATGCAGCAAATTTCGTAACCGCCCCTTTCCCAATCTCCCCCTTTCGTTCGGCCCGATTAAAAGCCTTCGACGACCCAAACGTTGCCTCTGAGGGCGGTGGCATTGCCCGAGAGCGCTCTGGCGTGGCACCGCGCGGGGGCCGGTCCCCCCCCCGCCGATGGGCTCTCGGTGGCGGTGGTCCATGTCCAGGGGAACGAACAGTTTACCATCCTGGAACATATCCCTATCCCTATGTTGGGCATCGCCTCATCACGATGGCGATCTTAGGGATTTCCTCAGTTCCTGAGGGTGCATCCCCAAGACTGTCATCTCCTTTTAGCGTGTCAATCTTAGGGATAGGGATAAGTTCGAGGCTGGTGAGCAGTGGCATAAACACAAAAACTCGGAGGTCCGCGCGGAGTTCTCGGATCGGCGCTGGGCCCCACCCCCCTGGCGCGCGGAGATCGCCCGGGGCGGTGCCGGAGGCGCCGCCAGGGGGGGCTCCAGCGCCGACGCGGGAAGCCCGCGCGGGCCTCCGGGTTTTGTATGTCTATGTCGTTGCTTGGTCCCCGAAGGTCTCTCCTCGGAGCTGACTCGGGCTTGACTACCTACCAGACCACCCCAACCCGACCCGAAGACCCGAATTTCGGGTGGGGGGGGGGTACGGGTTCCATATGTGTTTTCTCGATGTTCCCCGACCCCCCCCCCACTGGAAATGGAGGGCAAATTGAGGCCTTCGGGTTGGGTTGGGGTGGTTTGGTGGGTGGTGAGGGCTGGCCCCCACGGAAGAGCCGTCCCGAGAGAAGAGCGGGCACTCCACTGGGGGTCTGCAAACGCCGCCTCGAGAGAGCCGACACCGCGGGGAGGACCACACTCTGGGCGCAGGTATGAGGTCCGTGGCCTTCGCGGGGTCGTCGCTTGACGTCCGCAAACTTCCGCCGCCGAGCCTCTAGCTATAGCCCCCGCCGGGAAAGTCGACCTGTGCTCGCTTCGGGTTCCGAGGACCACTCTTCAGCCTCCGAAGGCAAGAGGCTGACCGCTGCTTCCCCAGAACAGGGGGCAGGACAACCAGTCACGCCTTCCAAACGAAGCTATCGCTCAGAAACGCCCATGGGCCACTGCTCAGATGGCTACACAGGAGAAGGAAGGGCAGAAAGACAGAGAGAGAGAGAGAGAGAGACAGAAGGACAGAGCGAGGGATTGAGATTACCTTGCTCCCATTCTACTTAAGGACCACATCCCAAAAATAATTTCGAGCACCCAGAAAAGTATCGAAACAGTGTCGAACGAGTATCGCATCCCCGGACCCGACACGTGAAAACCCTCCAGATTCGGTACATTCTTGGTGCTCGAAATTCTTTCTGGTGATCAAGGCTAGAGTAGGTTGGAACATCATAAGATTGTGAGTGAGAGATATATAAAAGAGAGAGAGAGAGAGAGAGAGAGAGAGAGAGACGAGGACCATGTTGTGACCCAGCCCGATCCTCGCCAGCGAAGTCGTCCTCTGCGCCTGGCAAGACGAGCACCCGGCCTCCTGGGCTGCAGCGTGACCCCCCAAGCACAGAGCACTCGCAGAGCGATCGTGAGCCTGCGACCCACCATTCCTCGAGCGAGGTGGACATCTGGAGTGTGCCGAATGCTGCGCTGGTTTCCCGACTAATCCTCCCCGCTACAGGCCTCGGACAGCACTCAGGACCCAGCAACTGCCTCAGACCGAGCGCGACGGCAAGCTGCCAATTACAGGGAACGGCTGCTCCCTTGAGGGCGCCGTTGGACCAGGCCGGGCAATACCTGCACATCAACTGCTCACGTTGGCGGCTCGCACAGCGGGGGGGACGGTGAGGGGGGCGGCCTTCTAAAAAGTCGTGGAACCTCCTCAGAAGACAGGTGGCTGCTTCGAAGCCATCCCAGCTTGCAGAGGAGGCCAGTCCACAAGAAACATTCCACAAGAAACCCAACCCTGAGACCCCAGGACGTTCATTGATTTTTGGTGCGGGAACGTCACGCCTTCCACCACAGAACCATCGAAACCCATAAGAGACCCAGGGCACCCTGGAGGCAAGCGGGGTGCTTCTTGGCATGGGCCTCCACTGCATAAGAACTTCGAGGAAGGCCCCTGCCTTCTGAGAAACCCCGCCTTCTGAAGAGGCCGTCGCCCGGAAGAGGAGGAGGAGGAGGAGGAGGAGGAGGAGGAGGAGGAGGAGGAGGAGGAGGAGGAGGAGGAGGAGGAGGAGGAGGAGGAGGAGGAGGAGGAGGAGGAGGAGGAGGAGGAGGAGGAGGAGGAGGAGGAGGAGGAGGAGGGAGAGGAGGAGGAGAGGAGGAGCAGGAGGAAGAGGAGGAGGAGGAGAGGGAGGGGGGGGAGGAGGAGGAGGAGGAGGAGGGAGGAGGAGGAGGAGGAGGAGGAGGAGGAGGAGGAGGAGGAGGAGGAGGAGGAGGAGGAGGAGGAGGAGGAGGAGGAGGAGGAGGAGGAGGAGGAGGAGGAGGAGGAGGAGGAGGAGGAGGAGGAGGAGGAGGAGGAGGAGGAGGAGGAGGAGGAGGAGAGAGGAGGAGGAGGAGGAGGAGGAGGAGGAGGGAGGAGGAGGAGGAGGAGGAGGGAGGAGGAGGAGGAGGAGGAGGAGGAGGAGAGGAGGAGGAGGAGGAGGAGGGAGGAGGAGGAGGAGGGGAGGAGGAGGGGGGAGGAGGAGGAGGAGGAGGAGGAGGAGGAGGAGGAGGAGGAGGAGGAGGAGGAGGAGGAGGAGGAGGAGGAGGAGGAGGAGGAGGAGGAGGAGGAGGAGGGAGGAGGAGGAGGAGGAGGAGGAGGAGGAGGAGGAGGAGGAGGAGGAGGAGAGAAGGAGGAGGAGGAGGAGGAGGGAGGAGGAGGAGGGAGGGAGGGGGGGGAGGAGGAGAAGAAGGAGGAGGAGGAGGAGGAGGAGGAGGAGGGAGGAGGGAGGAGGAGGAGGAGGAGGAGGAGGAGGAGGACGAGGAGGAGGAGGAGGAGGAGGAGGAGGAGGAGGAGGAGGACCTCCCCGAGATCGCCGCCTCGCGCACCTCGCCGCCGCCAGCGGCGGCACGCGCGCAGCCCCAGACCGCTCCCAAGAGAGGGGGGAGGACGCCAACTGTGCGCCTGCCCCGACCCTGGCCGGGTCCTTTCTCCGGTGGCAACTCACGGGAGCCTCCCATACCATCCTGTCGGCTCTGCATATGCGACGCCAGTCGACGCTACATCTACGCCAATCGATGCTAGATCGACGCTGATCGACGCTGGCGGACGCCACATCGGCGTTATCAGATCGACTCCAGACACTGAAGACGGAATTGCGAGGGTATGAAAGGCCCCCACAATTTACTACCGAACATATCCACTGCGCCTTGGAGTTCCGGGTTCCCTTCCCCAGAAGCCAGAGGGGCAGTGGATACGGAGACAAATTTGGCCCCCATAGAAGCTAAATTGTGTTATCCATATCCATTGCGCCTCGGCCTGTTGGCGACCCTTCTGAAAGAGTCCAAGGTGCAGCGTATGTCTACATAAATCCTGCCCGTGATTCTGGGCCTGGGACCGGGGTGCACGCCCTCATGGCCTGCCCGGGGAGGCACCTGCACTGATCCTGCACCACCCCCGTGGACAAGTGGTGCAGCTTTTTGTTGCAGGGATCGTGTCGAAGCATCGTCCGGGGAGCTTCCCTGGGGTTGCGTATTTTTTCTCACGGCGCCGGGGCCCGACAACGGCTTCCCGAGGCCCAAAATTACGAAAAGCCGAAGGCGACGAAAACTTGTCCGTTCCGTCGGCGAGGCAGACTTGGCTGCACCAGCGCGAAAGAGCTAGACGGGGGCGCCGAAAAGCGAATTGGGCGAGGAAAACAAACAAACCGACGGTGAAAGTTGCGTTGCTTTTCCGGGGCCACGTGAGCGACATAGCGTAGCGACCTTACGCGGCGGCTAACGCGGGCCGCCCGCGCGGCACGCCACGTTGGAGACGAGGGCGCTCACGCGCAACCTTACGCGGGCAGCTTACGCGCCAATGTCGGCCCAGACGACCCCGTTTTCTTGCGTCGCTCATGAGGGCCCAAGACCGGCCCGGCCAGAATCGGTGCCAGTGTGCAGCCGGCGTCCGCGGCGCGCGGGCAACGCAGGCCGCTCCCGAAGGCTCGCCCGTGTCATGTTCCACCTCGCCCTGCCCACGCGGCCGCGCGCAGGAGTGCCCCCAGGCAGGAGACCTCTGGCGCGCGGCTTTTGCCAGCCGCTGCGTGCGATGCGACGGTGGCCGCCTGCGTGCTCGGCTCGGTCTGGCTCCCCCTAACGGACAGCCGAGCCTGCGAGGAGGAGGTGCGGACAGCCGGGTCTGCTGCGAGAGAGACAGTGGAGGAGGAGGGAGGAGGAGGAGGGGGAGGAGGAGGAGGAGGAGGAGCGAGCAGAAGCCGAGGGGCAGTCGGATCGGACCGCGGCCCGAGGAGCTCGACGGTTTCACTTTACCCCGCGCTCAGAACACCGCCCGAGGGACGGGACCTGCGCCAGGCTCGTGCTCACCTGCTTGGGCCCGAAGGACGGGGACCGCAGGTCGACGACAGGGCCCAGCGACGGCACGAGGAGGCCGAAGTCCAGAGCGCCCTGCGAGTCCAGCACTCCCAGCGCCGAAGACACGAGGAACCACCACAGCAGCACGAAGACGACAAGGTGGCCCACGAACTCGTCGCTCGAGCTGCGAAAAGCAAAACGAGACAGGCCGCCCAACACACAGAAACCCAAAGGCCAGCAAGCTGCAATCCCATGGGCCCAGGAAGGACGATCCTGACTCGGCGACGTGAACCTGCCATCGGCAGGATTTAAAACTGAACAAGCTCGAGAGCGCTCCAGCCAGCGAGGATCAAACACCACAAGCCGCCGACCACCAGAGCGTCCACACCAAATCATGATCGACTTCATCATCGGAATATGATTCACGCGGAGCCCCCAACTCCGAAAACTCGGGGTAAGCGAGGCCGTGGTCCGCAAGAATGCACGCCGTGTCGAGGTATCTCTGCGGCTCGGCCTTGATATCCCTTTAGGTCGGCTGGCGGACCCATCATGACACAGCGGATCCTGCCAACCTTTAGCACGACAAAAACACCTTCTCACACTCTCAGAGGGCCTGCGCGAGTGGAGAAGCTTAAGGCGCTTATGTAAGCTCTGCGGGTGCCTCAAATGCTCGAAGTGTCCCGCGTTTTTTGAACTCTGCCACTGCCTCATCGCCAGCCGCAACAGACGTGATCGAGCCCTCGATGGTTAAGACTGCCAGTGTCGGAGTACTTGCAACAGCTGGTGCAGAAAACCCATGAACGAGCCTGCCCCTTCCACAGGATACTCCAGCAACGCATGACCCTGCACCATCCATGGCCAGGGAAGAGTAGCCTCCTTAGCTCCCGCTTCCTGCACGGGCGTAACGACGGCATCTTCCTCAGCCTCGGGAAACAGGTAATATCTGAACTCCTCATCCTGCTCATAAAACCACACCTCAAACTGTGCGGTGTAAGTAAGAAGCAACTTGCGAGGTCGACTGGCACCCCTGACGGATCTCTCCTGCTCATCACTGGCCGCGAGGAAACTAGCTCCAGCTTTGGCAAGGTCATCGGCCTCCGCTTTGCAGCTGCGGTCGAACTCGCTGATGGTGTGTTCGCTGACGTCCGCCATGGAGGTGTGCGCCTTCACGTGGCTGAAGGTGGCACGGCAAAAATCTTCATTCCTGACAACTCGCTCCCACATGAGAGCTCTGAGGTTGGCTGGCCCACACGCGGATTCAACCTGCGGTAGCAACCGACTGAAATCTTGCAGTCGGACTTAACATGGTAAGTGCTAAGGACCAGCTTAGATGTCATCATCAACGCGACGGGCGACTTGGCTGGGGCCCTCGGCCCGAAGAACGGCCTGTCAGAATTGTAAACCACCACGGCCCACCCTGCCGCGCGAGGCTCTGGAACCTGCACCGTGAACGCGCTGCCGTCGACAAACACGTAACCGCCATTCACAGAAACAATACCGCGGCGATCCATATCTATGAGGTCCTGATTGCGACTCCTGGCCCGTCCGTGAAAAGTTTGGCCCGCATGGGGCGGACGACCTCTGGCCAATCTGTCCTGACGATCCTCTGGCTCCGACAAGAGGCGGCGAGCGGCTCGCTGGACTTCAGGAGGGATCAACACCTGCTGCTGGGCCGCGAAGGCGTCGCAGACAAAGAACCGATGAAGTAACGTGCCAGGCGCCGCCTTGCACCTGGTGCAAAGATGTGACTCACCAGGAAAGGAACTGGCCACACGCACCTGCGACCAGTGACCTCCTGTGACCACACCTCGTAGCGATCGCCTCTCATAATGCGTCAACTTCTTGCCGCGCAAACACTCCTGAATGGGCCTCCAGGCGATGGGGCCCGTCCTTGTCGAGCCTTACCCTTGAAGGAGGACAAGAGCATCGCGGTCGATCTGTCTGCGCACCCCAAGTTAGACCACATGCGCCGTCCAACTAGCCGAATAGAACCTGAGGTCCCAATGCGTACCTTCATCATCTGCAACCGTGAGTGGATCAATTAACTTCCAGCAAATACGATGCAGGCTAATCATGAGGGCAACAAGTGGGTTCTTACTCGTCAACCAAGCCTTGGGGTCGTCCAGCAGCGTCATGGCCCCGACCATCAGAGATGAGACCATCGATGTGCCGATCGCCCCTGAGCCCAGCCCAGTACAACAACAAGGTAAGTGTGCACGGCATCGGCAGTAGCAGTAACGAGCGGGTCGTTCTGCCACCCGCTTTCTACACACATAAATGAAAGACCAACCGAAGACCCAGGCTTGAACCGAGACCCCGCATTGAGAGAAGAGGAGGAGGAAGAGGAGAAGGAGGACGAGAAGGAGGAGGAGAAGGAGGAGGAGGGGGAGGAGGGGGAGGAGGAGGAGGAGGAGGAGGAAGAGGAGGAGGAGGAGGAGGAGGAGGAGGAGGAGGCGGAGGAGGAGGAGGAGGAGGAGGGGTAGGACCTGAGGAGGAGGAGGAGGAGGAGGAGGAGGAGGAGGAGGAGGAGGAGGAGGACGACGACGACGACGACGACGAGGAGGGGGGGGGAAGGAGGAGGAGGAGGAACGCTTGCAGCGCTCGACGTGCTGCCTCGCACACCAAGGGTCGCTCCAGATTTCGGGTCCCGGCTCGGATCCCCGGCGGCCGCCAAGCACGGCGCGGGCACCCCCCCCAGGGCGCTCGGCGAGGCGCCGCTGCCGGAGCGCACCCCGAGGCAGAAAAGGCCGTCTGGCACCTGCGACAACGTCCGAAACGGGGGGGGATTTTTGCGCTCTGATTCGCCGAGGAGACGGTCAGCATGGTGCGGCACTCACTAGCTGCTGGCACAAACGGGGGGGGAGGCGGGGCGGGGGAAGGGAGGTGGCGCAGCTGCTGGAACGCACCCCGAGGCAGAACAGAAGCGCCCGGAAACTGCGAGAACGTCCGAGAGGGGAGGTGGGGCGGGGGAAGGGAGGGGAGTGCGGCGGGGGAAGGGGAGGGGAGTGCGGCGGGGGAGGGGGGTGGCAGGGAGGAGAAAGAGGAGGGGGGACTGGAAGAAGGGCGCCGAGGAGGCGCCAAAAACCTCCAGGCTTGGGCCCCGCGCGGCCAACCGAAAGCTGCGCACTCGGCCGACCCGCGCTGAGCCGGAGGCCGAGCTTGGGCAGCACTGTCTGGAGCCTCTCGCGCCTCGGCGGCCCGAGGAGGACGACAACGACGACGACGCGGAGGACGACAACGACGACGACGACGACGACGACGACGACGACGACGAGGACGACGACGGCGACGGCGACGGCGACGGCGACGGCGACGACGACGACAGCGACGGCGACGGCGACGGCGACGGCGACGGCGACGGCGACGGCGACGGCGACGACGACGGCGACGGCGACGGCGACGGCGACGGCGACGGGCGACGGCGACGGCGACGACGGACGACGACGACGACGGCGACGGAGACGGCGACGAGGCGACGGCGACGACGCGACGGCGACGACCGACGACGAACGAGGACGAGGACGAGGACGAACGGCGACGGCGACGGACGGCGACGGGACAGCGACCGACGACGACGACGAGCGACGACGACGACGCGACGGACGACGACGGCGACAGCGACGGCGACGTGGAACGGCGACGGCGCGACGGCGCGACGGCGATGGCGACGGCAACGACGACGACGACGAACGACGAGACGAGACGAGGACGACGACGAAGGCGACGACAACGGCGACGACGACGGGGAGCGCGGCGACGGCGACGACGACGACGACGGCGACGGCGACGGCGACGGCGACGGCGACGACGGCGACGGCGACGACGGCGACGACGGGCGACGGCGACGGCGACGGCGACGGCGACGGCGAACGACGGCGACGGCGACGGCGACGGCGACTGGCGGCGATGGCGCGGCGACGGCGACGACGACGAACGACCAACGCGGACGACGAACACGACGACCACGGCGACGACGACAACGACGACGACGACGACGATGACGACGACGACGACGGCGACGGCGGCGGCGACGGCCACGGCCACGGCGACGGCGACGGCCACGGCGACGGCGACGGACGACGGCGACGGCGACGGCGACGGCGACGGCGAGACGAACGACGCCGAGGCGACGACGACGACAGACGGCGACGCGACGACGGCGAGGACGAGGACGCGACAGCGACGACGACGGCGACAGCGCGGCGACGGCGCGGCTTACGGCGACGGCGATGGCGATGGCGACGGCAACGGCAACGGCGACGGCGACGGCGACGGCGACGGTGACGGCGACGGCGACGGCGACGGCGACGGCGACGGCGACGGCGACGGCGACGGCGACGACGACGGCGACGGCGACGACGACGACGACGGAAAGGATGGCGACGACGACGAGGACGACGACGCCGACGGCGACGTCGACAACGACGGCGGCGACGATGGAAAGGA
>CAUYUJ010018947.1:139501-147001 GCA_963575745.1 Prorocentrum cordatum
CACCGCGAATCTCATCCGAAGTCCTGGCTGCATGGAGCCGCAAACGACAGGACACGAAGCAGCTTGCTTCCCGTGTGGGTCCAGGAGCCTGGAGCGTCGCAGGGCCGACTCCTTGGCCCGCTGGCTCTCGCCCGGCGATAAGCCTGAGCCTGGAAGCACTCCCTAGCACCAGGGCTGATCCCGAGCCCGATCCCGCTTCCACTCCGGGCCGGCCGACCGCCCCAGCCCCAGCCCGACCACTCCCGGAGCGCGAGCCCGCAACTGGTCGAAGATCTGACCGGCTGCCCTGGCCCGTGATGACGGCGAAGGGAAGGCACAACGGTCAGGAAATTTTGATCAGCGTGTCGCGGCGGCGGCCCTGGCGACACGCTATGCCTTGCGAGTTGATAGCGTGTCGCTCCGCTCCGCGGGATGGGAGGCTGGGGCAAGCTCGGGACGTTGACATTGGGCGGCCTGAAGTGGATAGCGCGTCGCACCAAAGCGTGGTGGGCCAGAACCGGCGGAGCGACACACGATCCGAAAGTCCCCGACCGTACCACCAGGGACGCGAGATGAGGAACGCAGCCCCTCTCCTGACTCCCCCGAGCGCCGAGGTGCCCGAGGAGCGCCAGAGGAGCCACCGTGGAAAGACCTGCGGCTGAGGAACAGCGAGCCCCCCTCCGGACCCGAACTGCTCCTCCTCCTCCTCCTCCTCCTCCTCCCCCTCCTCCTCCTCCTCCCCCTCCTCCTCCCCCTCCTCCTAGCTCATCCTCCCCCTCCCCTCCTCATCCTCCCCCTCCCCCTCCCCCCTCCCCCTCCTCTCCTCCTCCTCCTCCTCCCTCCTCCTCCTCCTCCTCTCCTCCTCCTCCTCCTCCTCCTCCTCCTCCTCCTCCTCCTCCTCCCTCCTCCTCCTCCTCCTCCTCCTCCTCCTCCTCCTCCTCCTCCTCCTCCTCCTCGCCTCGGCACCCTGACGACGGGCGCCACCCACGCCCCACAATCCGGTCCCAACTGGCGGAGCGGTGTCCTGCGGGCTCCGCAGGCATTCGCGGAGGTGCTGGTGTCAGCCCGAAGCCCCAGAAGCCCCCGACCCCTTCCCTTGGGTGGGGGGCGGGGGGGGCTTCGTCGCAGATCCGTTCTTGATGGCCCCAG
The DNA here is from genome assembly GCA_963575745.1 of Prorocentrum cordatum. NCBI lineage: Eukaryota > Dinophyceae > Prorocentrales > Prorocentraceae > Prorocentrum > Prorocentrum cordatum. Next base: position 140,630 of record CAUYUJ010018947.1, read on the forward strand.
GCCCCCTAATGAGGGGGCCTGGGGGGCCATCAAGAGACCGGAATCGGGGCAGAACGCCAAGGCCGACAAAATCAGATGGCGAACTCCGAAACCCTGAACCCAAAAATGTTGTCACCTCCTGGAGGGCAATTTTTTACTTCCGCCGCCTTCCACCAGCCCCCCGCCGCCCTCCGCCAGCCTCCCGCCGGCGGAGGCGTCCTCGTTGTTTCCGTCCGCCGACCTTCCGCCGCGTTTTCCGCCGAGGAAAAGATGGCAACTTCTTCGATCCTCGAAGGCAAGCAAGGAAGGCTCTTTCTGGAAGGCCCCACATCGTCGGAGATCGCAGCCGCGACTCTCGGGAGCGGCCAAGAGGGGGGGGCGCAAATCATGGCCGGCGGCATGTGCGCGGCCCAAGGGGGGGCCAGGGATGCAATGGAAAAAGAAGAACGCCATGAAATTTGATGAAACATCATGGCCCACGCCATGATATCCACCCCCCCTACATCACCCCCCTCTTGGCCGCCCCCGAAACTCTGCTGGCGGCTCTCTCAGCCGCGACCGGGCAGAACGGTGGAAAACCGGTCCACCGGTCCACCGATCCACCGGTCCACCCTTCCACCGGTCAACCGGTCCACTACTCCACCGGTCCACCCGTCCACCGGTCCACCGGCCCACGGGCCCACCAGTCCACTGGTCCACTATACTCCACTGGCCCACCGGACCACCGGCCCACCAGCCAGAACGCGCAACCATTGCAGTCAAAACGTGTATAGAGGACGGGTGATCAGGACGCGAGACCCTTGGAGGCCGAAGTTGGGTTTTTGAGGGCGGCGGGCGACCAGTGATAATGGCAAGGACGGGCCTCAGAGGCAAGGACACAAGGGCACCCTAGATGAAGGCGCGCGTCCTTCCCAGACCCCCGACGTCGTGAATTTTTCATGACGTCGACCCCGAGAGGTCCCGACCCCTTCCCCAGGACCGGTTTTTCGTCCTGAGCCGTTTTTCGACGGTCCCGAGGGCCGGTAAGGGCCCCCAGAGGCCAAAAATGGCGAAAAACCTCCCGTCGTGATTTTGTCATACCTCGAGGGGGTCTGGGTTACCAGGCGCGTTGACTGTAGACCATCGCCCGACCGGGCGGGCCATCGGCGCACCGCACCCGCAGCTCCTCCTCCTCCTCCTCCTCCTCCTCCTCCTCCTCCTCCTCCTCCTCCTCCTCCTCCTCCTCCTCCTCCTCCTCCTCCTCCTCCTCCTCCTCCCTCCTCCTCCTCCTCCTCCTCCTCCTCCTCCTCCTCCTCACCCTCCTCCTCCCTAGGCGGGCCATCGGCGCACCGCACCCGCAGCTCCTCGGTGCACGCGCCCGCGGCGCGGCCGCTGCCGTCGGGCAGGAGCAGCCTCACCAGCACCCCGGCGCCGACCTGCACGCGCCGCCCGCGGGGGGGGGGCACTGGCCGAGCTGCCCGCGGAGGAGGGGCAGGCAGAGGAGTTCCGCCACGTGGTGCGAGGTTCTCCTCCTCCTCCTCCTCCTCCGCCTCCTCCTCCTCCTCCTCCTCCTCCTCCTCCTCCCTCCTCCTCTCCTCCTCCTCCTCCTCCTCCTCTTCCTCCTCCTCCTCTTCTTTCTCCTCCTCCTCTTCTTCCTCCTCGTCCCTCGTCGTCATCGTCATCGCCATCGTCAACATCATCATCATCATCATCATCATCATCATCATCATCATCATCATCATCATCATCAGCAGCAGCAGCAGCAGCAGCAGCATCATCGTCATCATCAGCAGCAGCATCATCAGAATCATCATCATAAACATCAGCATCAGCATCATCATCATCCGAATCATTATCAGTAGCATCACCATCATCATCAGCATAATCAGAATGTTAATCATCATCGTCATCACCAGCACCAACATGAATCTCAACATCAACAACAACAACAACAACAACAACAACAACAACAACAACAACAACAACAAGCACAACAACAACAGCAACAACAACAACACAAACAAACACAACAATAATAACAACAATAACAACGACGACGACAACAATCACTACAAAACTGTTCGTTTCGACCCGTCCGCGTGCCATACAAAACGTATATCCCAAACACTGAGTACCCGCCCTCTTCGTCTTCGATCATACCCCCCGTGGGGGCACATCTGCCTTACCTGACACGCACATGTAGCGCAGCCCCTAAAACAGGGGGAGAGAGGACGGATGGAAGGGAGAGGGAGAAAGATGGAGCATGAGAGAAATTAGCAGAGGGTGGGCAAGGAGCAAAGAACACGTGGCAGAACCAGACGGGCAAACCCGGCGGGCAGACCCTAGCGGACGGGTCGGGAAGGCGAGCCTAGGCGGCCAGGTCGAGCAGGCGGGTTGCTGAAGCGTGAGTCCTGCATGAATCGCGAGGAAGTCTCGAGCGACATCGCGATTCCCAAGTATATCGCGAGAAAAGCTGAAGCGAGAGCGTGATTCCTGAGTGTCGAAGGCGCACCGTCTGAATACATTGCGAGGAAGACCCACGCGAGAGCGCGAGTCCTGCATACATTGTGAAGGAGTCCCGCGCGAAAGCGCGATCTGAAAATAAATTGTGAGGAAATACCTGGCGGGAGCCGTTGTTGTTGTAACTCGGGTGCCAGGGGCCCAGTTTGGTGACGCCCAGCCTTCCCTTGTACAAGACAGGGTGCGAGCCCTAGGAGGAGCAGTTGGATTAAAAGCACAACAACCAACAAGAAGAAGAAGAAGAAGAACAACAACAACAACAGCAGCAATAACAACAACAACAACGACAACAACAACAACAACAACAACAACAACAACCACAACAACAGCAACAGCAACAGCAACAGCAACAGCAGCAACAGCAACAGCAACAGCAACAGCAACAACAGCATCATCATCAACAGCATCAGCATCAACAACATCATCTATCATCATCAACATCAATTACACGATATGAATACTACTCTCCTCTCTCCCCTGATGACGTCTGAAAGATATCGGGCCGCCCCCCGCGTATTGTTTTAGACAAACAGGATTCCCGCGAAAAGTGTGTTTCGCTTGGGCTTGTTCAAAATATTGCTCCCGCTGAAGCGCTGGCCCCATTTCTGCGCCTCTGGTTGTTCCAAATCCTGCTCCCGCTGCAGCGCGGGCGTGATCGGTCCATCCAGATAAGCCCAAAAATCTAACAAATGCCCCCCAATAAAAAAAAACCATCGGAAGTGATAACACGTTCGGTGCCGATTCGTTGATTTTAGTTGGCCGCACAAGCCCCCACACTTTGGGGCGTCATCGCTTTCAGGAAATATCAAGCTAGAGCCACTGTTTCTGCTTTGAGAAGGCGATGCTGGAAGCAGAGCCAGCAGGTGCTCTCCATCAGCCCCGCCTTGTGTGGAGATTTTCAGGGAGCCCAAGGACCTAGACATGGAGCCACGACTCCAGACCAGCCCAGACCTCTCAAAGACGATCCACTTACCCACCAAGGAATCCAGCGCCATGCCATGTCATGCTGTGCAGTGTTGCGTTCTGCTCCGCTGATGCCATGCTTTGCCTTGCAATTCTTTGTGATGCAATGCTTCACTGCACAATACCACGCCATGCTATGGCATGCTACGCTCTGCCGTGCTCTTCCACGCCATGCCATGCCGTGCTCTACCATACATCGCGTACCCTCTCGCGATCATTGCACTGCTCGACGTCCGACTGTGCGAATCGAGAGGATATCTGCGCCATGGTAAGGGATTGGAGGGAGGGGTAGAACGTCAGATATGACGCGAGCGCACCTAGCTTGTCATCACCCCCTCCCCCTTCGGCTCCTCAGACTCGCATCACGTGACGGATCCAAGGTGCCGAAAGGGAAGCAGGCCACTGAAAATCTGGGCGCCGTGAGAAAGCCAAGATGAATGCCGCTGCTCTGGCCTCCAGTCAGGTCGGAAGAAAGGAGTGGGGGCAGCAAAGGGGGGCTGGCGAATCAGCTCACGCAGCCTGGTTTCCCCGCGCCTCCCGGCGCCCGAGGCGATCACGTATCGAGGAAAGCGCTCGGCGGCGTGGCCGAAATCGGCTGCACACGACAGAATTCGTGCCCCCTCCTTTCCATATTCCCCCCGACCCGATCCGGAGCTCCATCTCGGGACACCAGTGGGGGCCCCGTGAGCGGAGACGTTCTGATAAACCGAGACGCCGGCGCGCCCGAAGAGAACTGCAACCGCGGGATCCTTCGCTTTCTCACTGCACGGACCTTGCAGACGTGCTGCAGCGGATTTTTGCGTGGACCTCTGTGCGTGCAAAACCCCGAAACGGCGAGTGAAAAACGAAGTGAATTTCGCGTGGATTTGTTTTAGTCTTCATTCCTGGCCAACAAAAAATCCGCACGAAATCCACCTCGAAATCCGGAACGAAATTCTCCAGGACACTCTGGGCCCATCCGATCGTTTTCCGAACGAAATCCGCTCTGCGATGTTGGCGCCATGAGTTTTACTTCCCGCTGGAACGGGCAGAGTCGTGGATCGCGAAGTCCTGGCTTCCTGGGCCCTGGCCCAGATCGTCGCAGATCAATCCGGCCAAGGCAAAACCCGGGCGTTGGCAGAACTGGGTTTAGTGGGACCTGGTTTAGTGACGTGTACTGGGAGACGCCCAATCCCCCCCCGCGCTGTTCTGATGGGCCTGTTTTCCACCATCACCACCATAAGTTGGAGAGGGAGGGGCTCCTCCTCCGCCTCCTCCTCCTCGTCCTCCTCCTCCTCCACTTCCTCCTCCTCCTCCTCCTCCTCCTCCTCCTCTTCCTCCTCCTCCTTCCCGTCTCCAACTGGTGGTGGTGGTGGAAAACAGGCCCATCATACTGGGGGACGCCCCCCCCGCCCCGTTCCACGAACCGGAACTGCCGCCACCCGAAAAAGCACCAGCCACGGCAGACCTGGTTTGGTGAATCTGGCCAATGTAGGGACTCCGGGGCCCTACCACTAGCCGGGTCCCCTTACCTGGGGCCCTGGCCATACCCGACTAGCGTTGCCTCCTGGTCTTCGGGCCAGAACTGCGCTCTCTGGCGGCCGTTCAAGACCTCCAGACAGCCCCGGAGCGCCCTCGGCCGTGGCGCAGCCGCTGGGGAGAACCACGAGGCTGCAAAGCAGCCGAGGACCACGGGAAACGCCCGACAATCTTAAACCTCGAACCCGAAGCGTCCCCCCTGAGCGCATCCCCCTCGCACGTCGATCCGGCCGAGACAAAACCCACATGATGTCGGGGGGGGTTCCTGCGTATCGTCCTCATCCCTCCTCCTCATCCTCCTCATCAGCATCACCATCATCATCAGTATCCTCCTCCTCTTCCTCCTCCTCCTCCTCCTCCTCCTCCTCCTCCTCCTCCTCCCTCCTCCCTCTCCCCCTCCTCCCTCCTCCTCCATATCATCATCATCATCATCATCATCATCATCATCATCACCACCACACCACCACCACCACCACCACACCACCACCACCACCATCATCATCATCATCATCATCATCATCATCATCATCATCATCATCATCATCATCATCATCATCATCATCATCATCATCATCATCATCATCCCCATCGTCGGTCGGTCGGTCGGCCGGTCGGTCGATCGGTCTGTTCACAGGGGTCGGAAGAACTACCCATGCAAAAGAAAAGAAGAGACGAGGAAGGGCTCCACTAGCTCCTTGATGAAACACGCGGGCCGCGCGCGCGCAGAACGGCCCAAGAGGCCCCCAAGACGGCCCCAAAGAGCCCCAAGCCGGCCAAAGAGGCCTCCAAGACGCCCAAGATGGCCTCCAAGACGGCCCTGAGGGCCCCAAGTCGGCCCATAGAGGCCCCCAAGACGGCTCCCGACGGCGTCAGACGGGCCAGGAGCCCACCAAGACGGCCCAAAATGGCTCCAAGATGGCCAGAGACGGCCCAAGAGGCCCCAAGAGGTCACCAAGACGGCCCAAGAGGTCCCCAAGAGGGCCCCCAGGAAGGCCCGAAGAGGCCGAAATCATTGATTTCCCTGAGGTGTTTGAAGAACTTTGGCATTTACTTCTTTTCGGCCTTCCGATGGCCCGAGACGGCCCAAGAGCCCCCAAAGATCGCCTCAAGAACGCCCAAGAGGCCTCCAAGAATGCCCCAGAACGGCCCAAGAGACCCCCAAGACGGCCCCAAGAGGGCCCCAAGACGGCCCAAGAGGCCTCCAAGACGCCCAAGATGGCCTCCAAGACGGCACTGGAGCACGCTCAGAGGGCCCCAAGTCGGCCCAGAGAGGCCCCCAAGACAACTTCCAACGGAGTCAGACGGGCCGGGAATACCCTAAGACGGCCACAGAGGCCCCCGAAAAGCCCCCCAAGGCCCCCCAAGAGGCCCAAGGAGGCCCCCAAGATGCCTCCAAGAGGCTCCGAGGAAGCT